>JANPWX010000079.1:397294-474136 GCA_024734555.1 Trochalopteron elliotii | reverse complement strand
GTCGGTGGTTCCCTACGGGGGGGGACGGGATCCCACCCGTGTTATCCCGCGGCACCCGGGAAGGCAGCGCTGGCAGCGGGGCTGCTGCCTCGTCCCTCGGTGCGGTGCGTCCCCAGCCGCGGGTTTGGCCCCGCCGCCCGTCCGTGTGCGGGGGTGAGATGCGTCGTCGGGGCGGCAGCAGCCCCAGGTGAGACGGGAGCGCTGCCGGCATTACTTTTGTGTCTGGGGAGCGCCCGCGGCGGCTGTGCTCGGATGCTCGGACCGCGGCCGAAAGGGTTAACACTGCGGGAGTTGAGGCGCGGGGGTGTCGCGGGCGCGAAGCGCCGCTCGGGATGCGGTCGCTCCCTGAAGATCACCGTGGCGCATCTTTCTTTTTCGGTGGTTTTTTTCTTTGTTTTTTTTCCATTTCCTTTTTTTCCCCCTCCTATTTTTCTTCTGTCTCTGTTTTGGGTGTGGGGTTTTTTTGAGTTGTTTTTTTTTTTCCTTTCTTTTCTGGGAGTCCTTGCGAGACGGGAACCGTCGAGTTCCTTTTGAAGTTTTCCGTAATTAGCCCGATGGCCTCCAGGAGCCCGGTGGCTCCCCCCGTGCGGCGGTGGCCAGGCCTGATGTCACCCCCGGCAGGCAGCTTTGATCCCGGTGGAGGAGCAGCACCTCCTGCCAGACGGGCTCACCCCTACCCCCCGCCTTCCTTTTTCCCTTCTCGAGGAAAACAGAAAGCCGATGCCGTTTTCCAGTCGGTCAGTTTTACGTTCCGTGTCACCCTCCCTTTCTTTGCAAACCACCGCAAGGACTTAGTTCCACCGAAACTGTGAAGTTGTTGAGCGATGTGTTGCCATTAACCTAATGAGTTCTGTTGCCAGTCAAGGCATTTACGACTGGCACCACAGGTTTCTTTCGGGCTTTTTTTGCCCCCTCATATTCTCTTTCGGAAAATTTGAAAAAATAACTCCATTTAAACAATGTATTTAACTAAATCAGAAGGTTCTGCGTGATGTGTCATAGTACTTAACATACCTGATTGGAAAGACTGAGGAATGCAATTTTATCTTAGCCATTATTTGTAGATATTTTTATAGTTTTTTTACAGGAGTAAGTGTGATCTGTTTGAATTGCCCTGCCCTGATCAAGAAATGCCTAACAGAAGTTCAGTAACAATTCTCTGAGTCAGGTTATGTTTTAAGGCTGTTTGTAGTGAACTTAAGGAAGATAATAGGCAGATTTCTTATGAGCCTCTGAGTATGAATCTGTCAGCAGCTCAGTGCCAGACTGATTCACCATCTGTCTGGCAAGCAGGCCATTGCTGGCTGACAGCACATGGAGTTGGTATTAGGTGTGTCTGTTGATTCCACAGCTGTAGCCTGCTATCTTGTCTTCCCAGGTATTACTGCTGTCCTCTAGGCATCCTACTCTGCATCTCCAGTAGAAGCAACAAAAACAAAAAGGAAAAGGCTCAGATGGCCAGGAAGTGGGATGGATGTCTCTCAAATTAATGAGTTTGGGTTACTACTTCAGTTTGCTGATGGATCATAATTAGGACTGAGATTCTTTGATTATAGAATACAGTACATGCAAGAGAAGATGTAGATATTGTTTTGATAAGATTCTTTTCACCTACAAGTCCATAGAAATCAGAGCATTTGGAGCTACCTTTTGTGGCCTCTAGGACTTCTTGATCCCATCTTCTTTTAAAATAACTTGGGTAGCTAATTGATACTTTTTTTTAATCAAAAGGAAGTGCTGATACGTTGTTTTAAACTCAAAAAGGCTTAAACTTCCTACATGTCATAAAATGTAATTTCTAAATGGTATTTAACAGCAAGAGCATATCTGGTGGTATTATTTGGTTTTATTTCTCAGTAGTGTAGTAGTCTGAATCACCTAGAATCAGTCTAGGATTTTTAATTCTTGAGTCAGGGTCTTCCCAGCCACTTCTGCAGCTGCCCTTGCTGGGCCAGAGAGGAAGAGTGATGCTACTCATGGAAACTTACAAGTGCCCAGTGTGTTTTACCACTGGTAGAAAAAAAGGTACTGTAGTTGTAGTCATGCACTAATCTCAAATGTTTATATTAAGATTCCTAGAAAAAGGAGATGAGGTGGCTTGGTTTTACTTTTCTGGTTCTTCTGATTCATTACATTCTAGGCAGTGGTTTGTTTGAGGCATGTGAATTTACGAGTTCCGCAAATATTTGGAGATGCAGTTTGCACTATAAAGTGTTTTTTTTTTTCTAGGCAGAACACCACAGTATGTTGTGTTTGGGCTTCTTGAGAGATTCAGACTTCTCTTCCAATTCTCCTCTGATGGGAGTTGTGCTACTGGCCTGAGCATAAACACAATGCACCCTCGGCTGGTTAAAAGGAGACAGAGGAAAAGAACTCATGTGCTTAACAGGATGGTCCTGTACTGTAAACAAGTGCTTTTCATGCTTAACTATCCTTCCTAGTGACAGGAAGAAGGAAATGAGGCTATGCAAAAGGACCCTGACACATTTCAGACAATGCCAGACCCACCCTAGCATTCATACAGTATAGCCAGAAGACTTGGAAATAAAAATAACTTCAGATGTTTCCCCTTCCTTCTTGTGCATGTTACAGAACTACAGCAACCAAATGGTATGCAGTTCACAGAAAATTTGCTGGTTTGATCTCCACTAAATAAAGAGATGATGCCCTCTATAATTTATATATATTCTTTGGGTATCATTGTTCTGCTTACAGTTTGAATCTCAGTGTTTCAAGGTGAATTAATTACAAAATTCTGTATTCTCTACAGTAGTGTAGTGAGTGTAGATATACAGTAATATTGCTAATTTCAGCAATTCCAGGCATATTTCTTGCTTGTACCTAAGCAATCAGTAATTCTGCATGGTGCAGGGTATCAGGATTGTCTTGCATGTTTTTTGATTTCCAAAGATTTTTGCCAAGTTTTTTTCTTGTTTTGTTGGTGGGTTTTTTGTTGTTTTTGTTTCGTTTTGTTTTTTAATTTTCTCATCTACTTTCCCTCCTCCTGTTCAAGGGAAAAAACAAATTCTGTCTTCAATGATGAGCAATTCTCATGAAAGGAGCACAGGACTGGGCTGTGATTGGAACTTTCTGGTTCTTTTTACTGGACACTTACTCTGCCATTCTTGCTGACAGTGCAGCCCTATCCCACTCAGCATCTTTGAAATCAGTAGATCTGCTAGTACAGTATGCCATTGGCAAAGCTGGCAGAACCAAAAGAGAGTTGAGAATTACTTAGCCAGATAGCTGTAATTCACTGAGTTTCATTATCTGAAAGTTACAGGTAATACTACAGACCACTCTGAACTACTTAGGTGCCTTTAGAAGAGCATGACAAGCATTTTTATTTCTTAGGATTAATATTCTTTCAGATATTCTCTAGTGTTTGTTTCCCTTGGGAAGCACTGTGGTGGGTGAGACAGGATCAGGAAAAAATTTTATTTGGTCTCTCTCTTAATAAAGACACAATAGGATGGCTCACTTATTTCTTATGGGGCATTTTTTTAAAGTCTAAAAGGGTGCAGAGTTCTGTAGATTTGGGGTTAAATATATTTACTTTACAGTTATCTAAATCTTTCTATTCAAATGCAGTAGTCTGTACTAAGAGTGATTCCTGAGGAGATGCATGAAAGACATTTGCTGAAGCCAGTGGTGGATACAGTTTGACCTTCCCAGACCTGTTCTTGTAATTTACTGAAATTTCAGGATTAACAAAAATACATGCCCCACCTCCCAATCACAGTTTTGCATTTTGGGGATGTTCTCTCTGTGACCCTGTGGAAGAATTGGATGTTCTGCTGACCACCCTTTCCTCTGTTCTCCACAAGTTCTAAGAACAGATTTCCTGTGCACATAAGGTAGAAGAAACTTTCCAGGGTAAAGCTTTGTGTTCTGTTTTAACTTTCCTTCTTCTTCCATACAAAATGTGAGCATTAGATATTGCACTGAGAGAAGCATTTTCAAGTGTGCAGTATCACAGACAATACTGTAACTGTCTAATATCTGAAAACAGGACATTCATAGCAAATATTCGATATTTGCTTTGGAAAAATCCATCTTAACATCTTTAATTACATCTTTATATTCTGCATCAAGGAGGAAGGCATTTGTGTGTGATGGAATTAGCTTTATGCTGGGCTGTTCACTGCCACTGGTATTTTGTATCTAGTGTTGTATCGTCCACACAGGCTGTATTTTGGGACTGTATCAAAAATGGGGTTGGCCATAAATGGTTATGATGTAAAGGAAGACATTCTTCCATACAGTTCTTCCTACATGCATGGATAGTTTTGAGGTTGAGGCTTAACAAGCTCAAAGAAGTCACTGTCTAGAAAATCTATTTCCTTTTGTATGAACCATTGGGCCAGCTCAGATCGGTTCTTACAGCATTGTTATTTCCTAGATCTGAACAGGTAGCCCACATTTAATGCCTTTTGTAGGTGAAGTATCCATCATGCTGGGCCTTCTCACTTTTTCCTCTCTCTGGAGCTGAATGAGCCCTTGAGCTGAGCTCTGCACACCACGAGCTTGCAGACGGGGGCAAGTGGAGGATATTGGCCTTGCGAGTAGCAACAGTTAATGTTTGCCCTTCAGTATGTTCTCAAAGGTCATGCTAACCAAGTCATTTCTGAGAGAAGGTTAAAGTCATCTTCTATTTCCCACTCTTTGGAGGAGGATTTATTTCTCACTCTGGAATCTGTCAACATGACCTCCATCAGAGGATTTGACTAACTTTTGTCTCTACTCCAAATAATCCTCCTCCAAGACCACCCTGTGTTAAGCAGGCCAGATAAGTAACCCACGTGCCCAATTATTTCTTGAAGATTTTTTAAGTCACTTGACATCTTGTTCCTCTTCATCTGTGAACCTTCTTAAAAACAAGAAGAGAGAAGACCATCTTGAACTTATGAAAAGAATTGTTATTTGACAGGAAAACTGCCATATCAAGGTGTAGTTTTCCTATTAAACAAAGTTAGTTTTTATCTTCAGATCCCCCTGGTTTTTAAATTTCTTTCCTAATTCTCTTGTATATGCTCAAAATGCAAAAAAAAAAAGAGAGAAGACCCAAAACATCAACAAAACAAAACAAAAACCTATTTAGAAATAAATTATTAACTCACAGTGTAAACCAGGAGTTGTCATGATTCTTTTGTGTCCTAGAACATGTTTTCTCAAAGTCTTCTAGAACTTAGGAAGTAAAGCAGCTAACTTTAGGGCAGCTGGAAGCATATTTAATGGTGTGAAAATATACAGTAATTGCAATCTGTTACAGATAGCAAAAGGGCTTGACAGACACATGGGGAACATCCTTTATTTCAGTAGCCCTTTATTAGATCCCGAAATTATGTTGATTTGGTACTTTTCAGAGCTAATTAGTTGTGCTTGGTTCTCTTGAGAGAGGGAAGGACCTCTTCTTGCCAGCCAGGGCAAGCTCTAGAAGCTGTGGTTGTACCCTCTCTGACCTCCTGCCATTGAGCACTGTCCTTCCTTGTGCTCTGATGAAAACCTGGGTTTCTCCCCATGCTAAAAATAGTGAAGTTGACCCCATTCATTCCTGCAAAAGCTTAGTCGGGTTTTAGAGACCCACATATCCACACTGGGAAAGTCCTAGCTAAGTCCTCTGATATTTATGGATGCTCCTGTTGATTTAAATAAGTGTTGGCTCAATCTCTAAACGTTTGAAATATTTTTAACAAATGTTGTTTCTCTTTTTATGTTTTGAGCTGAAAGAGTTTTGAAGTGATTTTGATATGCTGACTGTGAAAAAGAGGTCCAAGTTTAATAATTACATTTTGATCCACAAAGGCAGTATTGTGCTTGCTGTGCTAGCAAGAGTATTAGTGAGCAATTAGAAGTACTATATTCTGTAATTTGGTATAGTTGGGAAGGAGGGAAAGTACATACAGCCAACATACACCTCTGCAGACATTTTGGAAACCAATCACTTTTTTTTTTTTTTTTTTTTTTTTTTTAATTTAGCTTTCATCAATAAGGAAATACACAAACTTAAATCCTATCAGTGGAAGTAAACCATTTGCTTTTTTCAAAAGTTCTGCTGACCAAAAAAAAAAAAGGGTATTCAAGCTTCCTGCTTTTTTTTTTCAGAAAAAACATCAATATATGATCTTAAACATCTGTTTCCTTACTTCTTCATCTGTTCCCACACAAATTCCAAACATACTCTGTTTCTTCTCCCAGTGTCCTGTGGTTTATACATAACATCAACTGCATAGTTACTGTCTCGCTTCAAGGCTCTGTAACTTGAAAAAGCCAGTCAGTCCCTTGTTTAACCCAAAGCCAGCAGGAGACAACAGAAAGTGTATTTTTTTTCGGTCATCATCATATAGTTGTGGAATATCTGAGTAATATTCATCACAGTTTCTAGGGGTTTTATGACTACAAAGCAGTTGTATGTATTTGGTGTCATATATGGTTTCCCTCAAGAATTTGAGAGTTTCCCTCTCCCCATCCCTCTGAAAGTTTTTAATAAGAGTTATTTTCTTAAAATTGCACATGCATCCATACTGGCTTAAATTGACTGCTGAGGTAGACAGCAGTAAATGGAGATCACAGCATGTATCATTTGACTCTAGAAGGTAAGTGAAAGCACAGTGAAATACAGGAGCACATCAAAAAAGGCAGCTGCAATTGCAAAACGTAACTTGCACTTTGAAGGTGAAAGGAGAAAAGTTGCTCTCTTGGGAAGGTTGTTAGCTTTCACTTCAAAACCTGCGAGCTCATAATCAGTTCAAAAGCTGTGCTTTATATTCTCTTGATCTCACTGGTTCTTCTAGAAATGAATCCTTCATGAACTGAATGTGTTAGACTGTGTTATTCTAGAACAGTTGTATAGGATTAGATTGTTCTCTTAGAACTAGAAGAAATTCCAAATGTGTTAGAAATTTTGCAAGAGCTTTTAATGGGATTTTCAGAATGCTGTAGTTTTTAGTGGTTGAACATTTATTGACAAACCTCTCAAGTTTGTGTTTGAGAGCATTAATCCTTATAAAATGCTGTTCTTCACTATTTTTGTTTTCTATGGTCCCTGCTATGTGCTGCTTTCTTGAAAGGTGTGGAGCACTAAGTTAATGATACTGCCTAAGGAATATTTAACAATACAAGTTTGAGAAAAAACAGACTTAGGAGAAGGAATTTAATTATTTCCAAGCATATCTTCAAAGTGAAAACCATCTGAGGCCATGGACACATAACAGGCTTACTCTTAAGAAGTCAGTCATACTGTCCCAACTTTAAAGGGCTGCAGGCGTATGACATTACACAGAACTGATTTATCATTTTCAGTGCCTAGACAGCTCATTTTTATACAGCTGCCACAGTGCAGTTATTTCCCCAGTTTGTCTCAAATTCCACATCTGTGTTCATGTATCTATGGACTGAGTGGTTGGATAGTATGATCAGGTCTAATGTTGGGACCACAATTCACATGTCAGGGATGCAATTCAAGCACTGGGAAAAATGATTGCGTGTACTTGGGCTGGGGAATTCTATCCAAACAAGAATATTTCTCACATATACCACAGCTGGTCTTAAAAAATATGACCCCGAATGATCTCAAGTTTCTTAATAGCTCAGGACAGTGTTTTTGAGTTGAACAAAAATTTTTCAAAGCGCCAGAAGTTTCAGAGGGACATGACATGTAGGGAGAGGTAATTTCTGACATAGACCGAGAAAGAGCGTGCCAGCCGTTTGCAGCTATTAAACTGGACCCTCAGTCCTGGATGGGGAGGAATCCTTTGTGGTCTGTGTGCTCCATGTGCTCCTCTGTGCCTTTGCAAACGTGCAGATGGTTTATGGAGTTTTGGGCATTAAAGTAAGGAGATAGTGTGTTCATCTCCAGCTTTCATGAAAATCTGGAATCATTCTCTACACTGTATGGGAGACCCTCTCCTGCAAGCTAATTCAGGAAGATAATTTTGTATTCAAACTCTACAAGTTTGTTTTTTCTCTTCTAAAAGAAAAGTCAAATAGTGAATTTCAACTAGAATAACTTACTTAAAAATTAAGACCAAGATGCAATTAAGAAGCTCAAAAAACCCCAGTTGTTACGTATGACATTGAAGTGAACCTTCGAAAGTGAAGCCCATTTTTTTCTGAAATTTGATTTTGACAGTGCTGATTTCACCAGTCTCGCTACAGATTTTTACAAGCTGCTCTCTTAACAGAGCCAAAAGGTGAGATGAGTAGAACTGATGTGTAGTGGTGCTAATATGATTGTAAAGGTGTCTGAATTGAGGTAAGAGGAAACCATCTGCTTGGAAAAACTGTTCATAAGATGTTTAGCACTTAGGTGAAAATTGAGTCAATGCATGACTGTACAAAGATACATCTGCTTTGCACCTTGTCCTGAAGACCCTGAAAGAGCTAGTGTTTAAATTGCGTGTTATTTCATGGAAGCAAAAAAGAAGAATGAAAGTAAACGTTGTTGCTGTCTTAACTGGACTGCTATGATGATTTTTTTCTGAAAGAATGTTATTGAAGCAACACTGTGGTTTTTCTTTTCTATGGGAGAGAAGATATAATTAAACAAAAAAAACTCTAGACATCTTACAGTTCTCCCTTCTGCAGCTGCAGTTTCAAACAAGGTGTTAATTGAGATATTTTTACTCTGAAGGTCTAAACTTGCAGACTTACAAGGCCAGGAACCAAGATTAACCAAAGTTTAACAAAAAAGGAAGTTAGACTTTCCCATTTTCATTTACTACTCTGGGGAAGAATTGAGTTCTCCTAATCCCTCTGGAAGTGGGTAAATAAGGACTAATGGTTTCCAATCATACACAAAAGGAGCTCCTACCCTTGATTTGAGCATGCAGGACTGCTTTGTAAAACAGACTAACAAATGAAGCTGTTTCCAATAAAAATTTCCTGTTTCCTCTTTAACACATTTGCCTGTTGTTTGCTTACACGAAGCCAAGAATAAAGACTTCATTGTACTTCTTTTTGGGGTTTTGGGGGATTTGGGTGGGGGTTTTTAAATTTGTTTTGTTTTACTTTCTAAGAGGTTTTTCGGGTTTTTTTTTTGGGGGGGGGTTGTATCAGGACATTTAAAAAAAATAGCAAAATTTCTTTCTTGCCAGTGGTTTTTCATACAAGAACCTCCTGCTGCTGGGGGAGGGCACAGGATGCACGTCTGAAAAGCTGCACATACGTTTCTTGCTTGGAATTACACTGAATGGTAGTTTATTGTAAAGGTTTTAACTGGCAAGGATGTTTGATTCAGAAAGGAAGTGGCACTGCAGGGGTGGGGTGGGAAGGAGGGAGCAAGACCAGTCCTTTACCTGCAGTAACTTATCAGTTCACCTGCCAGGACTTCATCAGAAACTGCTTTGCAAATTGTGACTGAAGCAGGACTTTCCTAAAATAGGTTGGAAAGCCATGTAGAGTTCCTCTGCAAATTTCCTCTCCTCCCTGTGGCTATCAGCTGGTCCCAACCAAGCAAATGCTGTTGTAGCTCAGATAATTATCTGTAACCTACATCCCCTGGGATACTGAACAAAGGCTATTGAATGCTCTGTCCCTTCTAAATGTTTTTAGAAGTAGTTGGAAAATTGAAGACCTGTTCTTTTTTTTTTTTTTTGTCTCTTATTACCTTGACTGCCATTGATCAGGATGACAAGGACTTGCACGTAAATATTCTTATGTCCACTTGGACATGAAACTGGCAGCTAGCAAACCAAGAGTCCCAGGGCTAATGCTGCTGAGCTGGAAGCTGGAATTTGGAAATTGTGAGAACGAGCTTCTTCCTCTAGGGTAGTGTAAATGATTTGGCCAGAACCTCGGGTTTAACCAGTGTGTTTTATTCTCAAACACAGATTCTAGTTAAGCTGCGGTAATGAACTTTTTACCTAGACAAGCTCTCAGCTGTTTAAATTTGTATCTCTTAGTGTGAGGAAGCTTGTTCAGTGTACTCAGCTTTCTGTGCAGCTTATTCAGTGTACCTTGGGCTGGATTCTCCCTCTGACTATATTTTGGTCTGCCTGAATTTCATACACATACACAGTTTTGTTCATACTCTAGCTCATCAGCCAACAAGGTTGAGATAGGGAAGCTGGGTTAAAAAATTACCTTTTCTTTTGTCTGGTCACACCACATAGGAGTACAGTCTAGGAGGAATCCTGAGTTTGGCCAACTGGAGTTGAACAAAAGGAGCTACTCTTTCAAGTCCCACCTCCACTCTGTCACCAGTACCACCATGTCCCTCTCTTACCCATGCTTTGTGTGGTACCTTTCAAGGGCTTGCAACAGAACTTGCAACCCTTTGCCCTCCCAGGGCTTGCAACAGGACTTGCATCTTACCCTATGAAAATGGAGCAAATATGGCTTTTAAACACTTAGCACTGTCTTGTAGCCAGCCCTAGGCATTTACATAGCCTAATCAATGGACAAGTCCACTTGGGTTTTATTGTTCTCTGCAATTCTTGTGGACAGATAGGAAAAACTCAGGTATTTCATTGCCTAAACTTTTTGGGGAATTCACAAAAGTATTTTCAAAGCAAATATGCTCTGAAAATCCCAAAGGCACATGACAGGTGGGTGCCCATAAAATGTAACTTCCACATAACTGGCATATACATTTGCAGAAAAGATACACCAAGCCTCTGTAGAGAATGGTGAAAAAAGTTCAGCGAATGCATATTCATTATTTTCTAGCTCTAGAAATAATTTACAGGTCATACACCTGGGGTGCTCAGTAAAGGACCTGTGAACAAATATTTAAACACACTGAAGAATGCCTGTAGTAGTAAGGAATCTGGCACTTTTTTCAATTGCACTGCAAGTATCTCCTTGCATTTTTTGGCAAATGCTTGTTATCGAGGGTAATTTTTTTTCCCTGGCTTTAAATCAGGTAAAATTCTCATTCAATCCAGATGATTCTGCAGAGTATGACCTATAAAATACTGCATTTTATTTTAAGTACTCTTAAAAATTAGTTGCAGATTTTTTGCTGTGCTGTTTTGATCACTTCTGAAGTATTAATCTATCATCTTGTTTGTTCTTGCTTTAGCTGTACAAGTTTCAAATCTTTTTTACTTTTTTCTTCTTCTTTATTAAATTTTCCATGTATTTCCTTAGCATACTGAAATTGAAATACTACTTAAGCAAAACGTAATCGTTTGCAATTGGAATTGAAGAATGCCTTTTCTTAATCACTGGCTAAGTCAATATGTCTGTACGTGCTTGTTCTCATGTGGTCCCATAACCCAAAGGTGAAGCAAACACAAGTTGCACAAATGCCTGCTTGTCCTGACTTCAACAGGAGTGGATTTTTAGATGTTTATTTATCTGGAATGTTGTGTTTTGGCTCATCTTAACCCCTTGGTTTGGATATGTGTCTTAGCAAAGTAGTCTCGCAAAGCACAAATATTTTAACACCATAGTAGCAATTTGGAAAGTGAGGAGGGGGGGGGATTGCCATCGTTTTGGAGACATTAAAATGTGCCTGCCATTTCATCCAATTTTGCGTACCTGTATCTCACTGGGAATATTTCATAGAGTGACAAAATCTTGTGATATTTTATTTACATTTTGTTTGGCTTTTCAATGCCCTGTGTGCAGTAACCTGTATTTGGAGCAATTCTGAGCAGGCCCTTTTTGTGCGTGTTTTCTGCAGCAAGTAGCCATAGTATCCTCTCCAAGTAGGTGGCAAAATTGTGTACTGAGTTGTGTATAATGAAGCTTTTGTTTCCTGGTCCATCAGGAATTCCGTCAGTGAATATAACCAGAGCCAGACAAACTTTAATAGTTTCTGATTTCTCATTGTTTGTTTGATCAGTTCTAAGCAGGGAGCTAAATTCCCAGTAGCACTTTATTGAATTTTTTGAAGAACATAACTAGCTCAATCCATATCTTCAACACTTGAAGAATACCCTAAGTATCTTTTATATTTTCTAGTTTGAGCTAATAGGATAACATATTCTTTATGTCTACTTGTATTAAGTAAAAAATGCATTTATATGTGGTTTATTCACAGACTAATATTCCTTTCTTTCAGTGTAACATATATGTGTGTGAAAAATTTCATTCTGTAGTATGCTGTTTTGGGCAGAGTGAGGGAAACCTTCCTGTAATATACCAAGTAACTCATAAATACCTTGTAGACTTCCAATGAAACTAGGTTCTTGTTGGGTAGAAATATGTGCTTGAGTGAGCTGCAGTACAGTGTGTCAGTTGTTCTTGGGCTTGAGTCTGTCAGTACTATCTACAAGGTGTTAAAGTCACAGTAATGCGAGCTCTGCAAGGAATTGTTGTCAAGACAAAGTGGTTGTGCCAAGAGGACCTTAAGATTTGCTGAGCAAACGCTGCTCATGTTGATTGCAGATTGTTTTTTCTAGTGTTGACAAATGCTGTACAGGATAATCCATAACTGCTGTAGTTTTCATTTGTGCCAGTTTCTCTTAATATTAAAATGATGAGCTGTTGATAAGTAGCAGCTGAGTGTTAGTGACTTTCCAGAATCTAAGATATGTTTGATAGTGAGAAAAAAAGCGAACTGGGTAAGCAAATGTGTGTATCAGTTCAAAGTTTCTGGAAACCTTTGGGGTTATTTTGCGGAGGGAATAGTAGAAGTGGTGGAGAAGTTTTTTTCTCTGCAGATCACTAATCAGAGGGTGATTTCTTTCTGTCCTCTTTCAGAAATTGAGGCCAAGGAAGCTTGTGACTGGCTGCGGGCTGCTGGGTTCCCGCAATACGCGCAGCTTTATGAAGGTAGGCACCTGAACTCAATCCTCCCCCAGCAACCTTTGGACAATAAGATGTAATGTTCACCAATGAATGAGATTCAGGGGCTCCACTGAAGTTCCAGTAATAAGATGACTTCTGGGACTGGCTGCTCTCTGCTATGCACCACACACATAAATGTACCAAACCCAATGAGACCCTGAAGCACGCAGGAGTTTTGAATTTGTTTCAGGTTTCTGTTTTAGTCTGAATCTTCCAAACATCATCATAGAACAAATGTAATGGTTAGTACTGTAGTACATGCCCTTTTCTTGAAACAGAAAGGAACATAATCAGCCACTGCTATAAGCCCAGTCCTGGGGAAATACAAAAGCTGTGTACAGCTCCACTGGCCAGCTCTCCTAAAGGAACAGTAGTAAGAAATTCTACATATGCATGGGTACCTCTGTGTGCCTTGTGATTCCCAAGTCCTGTGTGTTTTTTCAGGATGGTTTGAGTTTGAGTGAGTCACAGGCTTACTACGAAGGGAAAAAAGACATACAGGCTGCTGTGCTCCTCAGAGGAGTGGCTGCCTCCTGCAGTCATTGGTCCTTCTCTGGGATGAACTCATTTTGTGTGTCTGCTTTTACAAGGTTTTGCTCAATTAGAACTGCTGTCTTCATTGCCTCTCCAACCTACTAGAAAGCTGTGGGTTTGGCATACAGTTTTTACACTCTGATGCAGAGTAGCATATAGAAGTTTGTTTTAAAGTGGGACATCCTTTTTATATATCTATATTATTGTTCAGAATTTGCCCCCACACGACTTGAAATTATTTTCATTGTAGTAAAATTATTATGCACTCTTAACTGCCTCTTCATTTTATGAAGCAAACTCCAGCTGCTGCTTCTAAGAACGAGCATAAAAAGTTCATTATTTACAGTGAATAACTGCTGAAAATTACAGCAAATGCTGAGCTGACCTCCTTGAAAAATGATCTTGTTTAGCTTTGATTTGCAGCTGCATTGGCAATATGAGATGATAATAGCACTTTCGAAAGCTGCGCTTGGCAAAACTTTTCTTTGCCTGTTCAGAAATTAAATTTCCTTTTATTTTTTCTTTTTTCTCTCCTTTTTTTTCTGTGCTAATGGAGATGCCAAGATTTTCTTGGGATATGGAGCTGGAACTGTACTTCCAGTCTTTGTTACAACTGAGACAAAACTCTCAGCTGAATACGTGGGTTTTTGGGTTTCTTATGATGCTGAGTCATAAATCCCCTAATAAATTACTTGAAATCAGAAAATATGTCCTACCTGTGTTACCGTTGCCATACCTAGATATTCTAAACTTACATGAAATTTCTATTGTAACGGTATGTCCTGTTCAACATCAAAAGGACCACAGAAGTGAGAGAGAAGCAAGGCCAGCCACACGTATTGAAAGGACAGCTGTCCTTACTGAAAAACAATATACCATTGTCCTTTGCAAGCCCTCCTGGCAGCAGCAACAACAAAGCCAGCAGTAGCATAGATTAAGCACTAAAAAAATGGTCTTTTGCAGACTATCAACTTCTTTCAAGTCACCTCTCTCACTTAAGTTCTCACACATTCTCTTGTGTACATGCTAAGATACGACTTTCCCAGTGGAAAATCTTGCATCAGCACTGCTGAAAAATACGTGTTAAATGTTCTCACCCTCTCTACTTGCACTTTCTACTTAAAATGGTGAAGGGGAGACCTGTGAATCAATTGGTGAAGGGGAGACCTGTGAATCAATTGGGTATAGTGCAGGAGTTCTGAGGAGTCGCCTATATGGAGCGTTCCCACGCAGTGCGCATTTAATATGGGAGATTAATCGGTGAACCTTTGCCAATTGCTTTGCTAAAACCGCAGTTTCCTGTAGAAAATACAGAATTCCTAGCATTTTGTAGAATATCTCATAATTCGTATTCCTGAGGCAATTGTAGTAGCTGTGGATAACCTGTCCCTTTAAGTGTTCAAGGCCAGGTTGGATAACTCTTAGAGAAACCTGGTCTAGTGGAAGGTGTCCCTGTCCATAGCAGAGGGCTTGGAACTAGATGAACTTTAAGGTCCTTCCAATCCAAACCATTCTATGATGATATGAAAATGAGGACAAAGAATTCATTCTGTTGTTATAGGAAATGAATTGATTTCATAGAATTCATAGAGTTAATTTTCTGTTAGTATAGAAAATGCTTTTCTAGAAATTAATATCAGTCTTAATTCTTTTCCTCATTTCAGCTCATTCTTTCCAGTCTATAGAAATTTAAAAATTCATAGACAATTACTTGGATGAGGAAAATTGTGTGCAACTGCAGCAGTCTGTTCATAGATTGACCTTGTATTTCTGTGTGCCCTGAAGAACCAGCAGCTTTGGGTGGGAGTTTCAGCTGTGTAAGGAATGCCAGATCAGGACCTGTATGACAGTCAGGAATCTGTGGAGTACAGTAAATAATATATATGTGTTTGCTGCTTCAGAGCTGTAGTAAATTTTCAGCTCTCTGCCAACATTGTTTCCTCCCCCTCACTCTCCCATTTGTTTACCTAATTAATCTCCTAAGGAAAGGAGGCACTATGGTCTCCGTGCATCTTGGCTTGCTTTCATTTCAGGCCATATCTCGTTAATGAAACAGTGTCAAACTTTTGAGTAGCTTAATTAACAGCTAAGGAGATTCGAGGCACTTTTTTCATTCTTTCACAGAGTTTTGGCATTTACTGGCCTTTTTTCTTTAATGTGAGATACTAGAACATTGATGGAGATTGCATATTTATTTTAAATAAAGCTAGCTTGAATTAGTTTACACTTCTGATGTCTGATAGGAAAGCTTGCATTTGCCTTTTTCTGTCTCCCATTGTTTCATCTCTGCTTTAATCATTTTTCCTCTATTCTGTGTATGAACTTTCAGTTATCAAGGCTGCATGTCAAAAATTTGTAGATGAAAAGGAAGCACCTCTGGCATTTGAGGTGATAGCATGTGTTTACCTAAGTACCAATCACTGGCATCTTGATGAGCTCAACTGCAGGCAGCTGGTTGTTTGAAATAATGCATCACTGGGAATAAGCATCACTTTGATTCCATCTTTCTTTCCCTGCAGATCTCCTTTTTCCAATTGACATTGCTCTAGTTAAGCGAGAGCATGACTTTCTGGACAGAGATGCTATTGAGGCATTATGCAGGTAGGTGAATAAAAATCATACTGCATTTTGAAACAAAACCCTTCCTATGTAATAGAAAGTACCTGGAAAAAGCACAACAAAAAAAGCACACAGAAGTATGTGGTTTTCATTAAAATACTTTATTTGGCTAAGTAATGTTTGGGGATCTTATTTAAAAGAAAGTTGGGAGGAGAGTGGCAGGAATCTTTGTGAAAGGGATTTCATAGGCATATTTTTTATTATTCTACTTTGTTTGCTTTCTTTCATAATTCCCAAATTAGTTAGGCATGTGAAAGCAGAACTGTGCTGGCTATACCTATCTGCACGTACAACTGCAGCACCAGTTCCCACACAGGAATTTGGAAGCAGTATCAGCAAAGCAATGGTGGTGCACTCCATCACTCTGCTTCCTTACGTTGGTGGGCAGCTGTGTATACAAACAAAATGCTGTGTATAAACAAAGTGCTTTATATACAGACCCTCATGCTGGCCTCAGTGCATGTGTAACGTGGGTAGGGCCGAAAGGGATAATGTATGGGAATGTAATAATAAACCCATCTCCAAAGACAGGTCTGCCCTCAGCGACATACTCACATTAATTCAGATTGTTGTTTGTGGGCTCCTTCCACGAACCAGTTCAACTGGCTCACCCCAAAAAAGGGTCTTGATAGTCCTTTTCCGGGTTAGTAAATTCAATCGGTGAAAAACCATAATGAAGTTCACAGTAGGTGTGAAGAATGAGGCAGGTCCCCACAGCCAGCTGCAGAAGCAGGAGAAGGGATAAGTAGAGAAAAAGAGGGAGCGAGACTTGCTGGTGTGTGGCAGGATGTTTTTACAGAACTACAGCCTCAGCATTACCAGTTTGGTCATAAAAGCAATCACAATGGCCCCATCTGACGTCATCTATCAGTTACCTCCTCTAGTGCAAGTCTACAATCTTAAATGGCAAAAGAAAAAAAGCTTTAACTTCTCCTATCTCTCCTTACCTAGAAATAAGTGCAGTTTTATGGCTCTGTCCTTCAGTGTGGCAGCTTTCCAAACTGCCTGCAAAATGAATGCTTTTGGATACTGCATGCATGGTGTCTGCAACTCTAAATGTCAGTAATTCTAATGAATTACAAAACCCTTTTAAGAATAGCTTTAAGTTTATAGTGTTCTCATGCCATCACTGCCATACTTGGAAGGGAAAGAGAGGGACTGGAATTTAAAGTTCTTCAGAAATATTTACAGGATTTTCAGACTAAGAAAGCAGATTTGTTGTCCATTCATTAGGAGGGGAAAAATCTCATTAATGTTAAATTCATGCAAGATGTGCCTTACTCAAGTGTGGAACACCTATTCCATTGATATTTAAATATGATGCCTTGGTCTGCTTATTCGTGTGCCCTGGAACTCATGAAGTCATTGAACAGAAAGTACAGCAATGCAAATAAATGCTGATACCCAGAAGCATGGTCTTCCCTCGCCAGGAAAACAAAATACAGTCAGGCCAGCATATTTTGCTTTTGGTGCTCTCCTCCAAGAATACTTTTTAGCCTGGGATTAATTAATTATACAGGGGGAAAAAGGTAGCAGACTGTTTCTCACTGATGAAAATAGCAATGTGTGCTCCATATCTCTACGAGACAAAGATTTTAAAGGTTGAACTCTGTCATTCTGAACCTGTGGCTTATATATCAGAGTTATGTTTTATAAAATAACTTTAAAACTGACACTGAAGTGTCTCCAGAAACATTCAGATCCCACCTCAAAATAAAATTGAAGCAATTGAGTTAACCATCTCAGATGTCTGAATTTGGCCATTTACCATGTGTGTTAGACAAAAGCAGTACATTATCACAACATTTCCACCTTTAGATTTTTTTTCCACCCCTCCATGTTTAATTTTGCAAAGCTCATTAGAAACTGTGGAGAAGCACATAGTTTGGAATGCTGTCTTTCTGCCTGCAGCCTGGGTTTATTTTGACTCATGCCATGGACAGTGTGTAAACAGTAAAGGGGTTTACTCAGTAAAGTCTTTGAACAGTTTCACAACTGTAAGTGTATCACTGTTCTTGACTGAAAATCAGAATACTTTCAGAGTTATTTGCACTTTGAGCACAGAGCTAAGTGAACATTGTACACAGTGGATGTTAACAAAATGGTAAGAGCTCTGTCCTGAGAATCTGCTTTTCTGTGTAAACAGTCAGTGTTACCCAGAAGTTCTAATTACCTTGTTCTGATAACAGGATGTGAAAGAATTTTTAAAAGACTGTAGAAATCACAGTGACAGGGATTTCTTTTTTTAGTTTGAAGCATTTTAAATGGTAGCTTACATCAGAACAGTATTGTTAATTGTTATCATTAAATATTGTTTAATTATCTTATTAATGTAAGCAGGAAAATTAAGTTAACTTTAACCCACCCCATTATGTTTTTTAAAGAAAAATTTCAAGTGAAAAGTGGGTTGAGACTTGAACTATAGATATCATATGGCATTCAGTAAGAGATGGTTAAGAAATGTCATTTACTGATCTTACCATGAAATGTAGGGTTAAAAATGTAAGAGTGATGACCATATTTTAATTTTCTTGGATGCTTTCTTTGATGACTGTGCAAACCAGTGCTGGCCTTGGTTTCATAAAACTTTATGTAGATTAATGACTGGGAGTTTATCTTCAGAGGATAACTGGATGCATCATGTGCTGATGAAACTAAGTGTGGAAACATGCTTATCCTAGAGGTTGTTGCTAAGTACAAAATACATAGCAAGCCATAATGGAAATCCTCTTAAATCTCCTTGCATGGCTAGGAATCTGTTACACTATATATGCAAGAGGTTTCTTAAATCTTTTATCATCAGGACTTCTGATCCAAGAAACCGGTTGTAATGTATTCACTATTTGTATCATTTGGTCTGTGGAGAGCTGACCTCCTTTGCAGAAGAATGTGCAGACAACCCCCAGGAGACAAATTAGAGGCTGTCCACTGAGACAAGAAGGTCCTTGTATGACAGTTAGTTACATGTGAAATGGAGCCGGACTTTGCTCTATAAGCAGAATTATGAATTTAAATTCATCAAGAAAATATTTTAAACTTTCAAGTTAGACCACACAGTTCCTCAAATTCAAAATTGTAATTTAAAATGTATAAATCTAATATTCTGCATTCCTACTACTGTATTTGGTTGCATGGGATGAGAGCTTCTGTTAATGATAACAAAATTAATTACCTGGTGTTATACCCAACATAGAACTGCCTAGTACCTAGTTTAAAAAAGACTTCACATCAAAAATCCACTTTTTAATTTAGAAGTTAGCTGTTCACACTACAGTTTTTCATAGTGAGTGTCTTGTTCAAGCCACCTCTCTTAAAAGAAGTTCAGGCTAAACTAGTTTGGTCATTTCTGAGAGGACTAATAAAAACCCATTATTTGCTCATTTCTGAGAGAAGTTCCAGTGCCTCATGTTTTGGGTGCGGTAGGTTCAGGCTGTGTAATGGCTGCTCAGGGCTGATGTAGGCTGACTTGGGGCCTAGGACAGAGAGGCAGGTCCTGCTGCCATGGTCACTCTCAGGAGGAAGGCGTTTGGAGAGCTGGGGTGAAGGAGAATGAGAGCCAAGGTTGGAGTCCATGGAGAGTGAGGAACAGTGATGTCTTGGAGATATAATGCTCCATGGGAGTAAGATAACATCTGGATTTGAAGATGTATAGAGAGGGTTGACTCAAAGACATTTCTCTAAATGATGGGAAAGAGTATTACCTTGTCATGCAGTCAGTCATCTAGAAAGTGGCCAGGGTAGGAGGCATAGTCAAGATTGAGACTGAGACAGAAACAGGTGGTGAAAGTGGCTGTGACTGCTGTCTGCAGCAATCCTGCCCCATCCCTCCCTCTCCCATCTTGTCTCCAGGAAGGTGTCACTGGGACAGGTTTGGGCAGAGTAAGACGGACCTTAAGAATGAGGCGGGTCTGCTGACTGTCAGTAAGGAAATGATAAGTGAACTTATACCTGGGAGTGGAGTTAACAAAGGAGAAGGTCCAGACCCAGAAGAGAAAATTGTGGTTTATTAAGTAGCATCAGTTTGATGAGAAGATCTGTAGAAAATGAATATGTGCTTATAGGCTTAAAAAAGTATTGCAAAGCATATGTGAAGGTTAATTACAGTTGTATAGATAAATCTCATGCTGACAAACCAAACTGTAAGCTTAGATTTTAAGACACACTAATGTGTTTGGAAGGCAGTTTTGTATTCTGTACTGTATTTTCAGTGGTGTGTAGTTCAAGGACCTTGGCACTCCTGAACTTGAGCAGAGGTTGAAGCAGGATGTGTGATGTGTGTAATGGAAGTTGCAGACCTGATGCAATTGCTGCAGAGCCTTTAGCTTTTAAAAGGGAAACTGGTATTGAGATGCATCCATGTCAAATATGTAACAGAGTCTTTATTTGCCTCACTGCTATTGAATTTACCCTCACTCATTGGGGGTTACTTTATCTTGCCTTTGTACTAACTTTTGTGAGATGCGTGCCAGGAGATTTTTTTTTAAAATACACTCTGTGAAAATAAAGGTCTTTGCTCTACCCTTTTCCACCTATTTCAGGCATTTTAGTTGAGTGGGAGAGAAGTCTGGGGATGTAATCTTTGTGAAATCAGAGATTGTCTTTATTAGTGGCCAGACAGGCTGGAGCTAGATAAAGCCTGATCCAGGGATTCAGTGGTAACTTCTCTCTGCATAAGTCAAAGGTTGCAACACTGTGAAATTTGTAAATTATTACACAATATAGAACTGAAACTGGTTTAATATTTCCTGGTCTTGAGATCCAGGACTTTGAGAGGAGAATGTGTTTATAGCAGAAAGGGAGGCAGCTTTCTGATGCTTGTGTGGCCTCTTGAAAAAAAACCAAACAGTTTTGTGTGTAGCCTGTAGAGGGGACGTTCACCTTTCACCCGCACCATAAATACAATTCCTCTGAATTCACTGGACTTGTGCATGTGCCCACCAGCTGCAGCCAGCAGGACTGAGCCTTTTGCCTTCTAAATTCAGAGCAAAGATGAAATCTTGGATAAAAGAGAGAGTTCTGGATAACTTTTCTAACCTGCCACTGCCCTGCCATTTGACCCATGGCAATTCTTCCTGTTTCTCTTCTTCTCTGCTATGTTGTGGCTGGGTCTAATTATAGATCAAACTGCCTTTTCATTTTTATTTCATGACTTGCAGCAAAAGCATCAGTAGCAGCTTTCCCATTTTCTTTGATGGCTTCAGGATCAAGCCCTGTGTAAATACCATCTGCAGCCAATCCTGTGTATAAAAAGCAAAGGAGAAGAGAAGAAATGAGTAATTCTCCCTGTGCACACATTTTCTACATTCGAGTACAAGTTTCATGAATCTGAGAAAATTCATTTGAAGCAATAGGGCATGTCAGCATGTCTTTTCCTTTTTAGTTTTTCAAAACTGCAGATACAGGCTCTTCTTTGCACTTTGTTCAAATGAATTTTTATGTGAAAATTACATAACTTCCTTTGGAATGAATTAGGTTTTTAAAAGCTCAGCTTTGCTTCTGTTGAGTTTGGGCTGTGGTCCAGTTGAAGGAAAGGGGCGGCCCTACTCCCTGCACACACAGCTCTTCACGCAGCTCAGGGTACTGATCCAGGGGAAATTCAACTCCCAACAAATATTGAAAGGTTGGTTTTCAGCTCAGTTAGTCTCCTAATCCAACCCACAGGACAGTCCTCATGAGCGAAGTATTGACATAGGACTAAACTATCACTTCCACGAAGCTGCTGCTTCAGTTTTTCTGCCTTCTGCATCGTGCCCAGCCCATTTCTTCCTTTTGCCTTGCCATAGCACTGGCAGTTCTCTAACTGCACTTTACCAGTACAGATTTTAGTTGAACCATGTCCTTGGAGCAGTTCCTGGGAAGAAAAAGACATGGAGGAGGGCAGGAGACCATGGCAGCCTGCACTTAGCTAAACCTAACCTGCCTTGGAGCTCTGTCACGAATAGCACCGACTTTTGCTGTGTCTTAAGTTGCTTGTGCTCAGCCCTGCACACTGAGTGACTGGGGAAGAAAGGAGAAGAAGTATTTTTTTGGTTGTTTTAAGGATACCTACCAGATGACCAGATCAGCTCACTGAGGAATAGAGGAATGCTCATATATATTCCTACAGTACTTCAAGATATGTATCCGGACTGCTGTCACGTTTCACAAAGAGGCTGGTTAGCTATTGCTGCTGCAGCAATTTATTTTTGTTTAAATTACAGTCCTTCAGAAAAATATTTTTATATATGAAAGAAAATTTCAGTTTAGGAAGCAGAAATTGGGTCTGTGTTCTGGTTGGGTTTTATTTTTAAACCAACGAATGGTCTTGTCCCAGGACTATCGAAAATAATCATTGTTCAAAAACAAAATAGGCATCTAGTAAGTGGAAAATTAGTTTTCCTCTGGGAAATTTCAGCTTATAAAGTACAATTTTAAAGCAGTATGCCTTTTTTAATATAGTCATATGTTTACAGTGTCAGATTGGAAGATTTCTGTTATTTTTAGTCTGTCAAGGTTGAGTGTTTCAGGGTTTAGATATCTGCTATTTAGAACAAATGTAATTATTACAGTTTGTAGGATGTGATGTACTTCTCAGTTTAGTCCAAGTTTCCATTAACTTCTCTTTACTTTGGTTCAGGTAATTGTGACAAGTAGTCCTCTATTGCTCCCTCTCAAGTTAGAGTACAGCCAAATGTAATGGGTTAATAGTTAAGTAAATTAGGGCTCTAATTGAAACTCTGCTTGTGGCTATTTGTATGCAGAGCAGTTTGGGGACAGCCTTCACAAAAGCTTTGAACTGGAATAGCCTGTGCCAAAACACTGGAGTATTCTCTTAATATGCTTTCCTTTACTCTTTGCAGGCGCTTAAATACTTTAAACAAATGTGCAGTGATGAAGCTAGAAATCAGTCCCCACAGGAAAAGGGTAAGTTCATTTAATTCTTCTGTTACAGCATTGTGTGTTAATAAAACTGCAAAAAAAACCCATCTAGCAGATTGTTTAGTTTCAGTTTAGGATTACACCTGAGTAGAACCTGGCAAGGACACAGTAAAAAAGTAAAAAATCTGCTTACATTTCTTTTTGTGTTCGCACTGAGTGAAAAGTGCAAGGCTTGGCAGTGGGTAAAGGTTGTCTAGCAAATTTTTCCCTGGGATGCTGCTTCCAGTGTGAAAGGCACTGGACTTCCCTGCCAGTGAGGTTGCTGCTGTTGTAGCCTATTGCCTGCACTCAGGCAGGATTTTATAGAGCAGGCTTGATGGCCACAAGTGAGCTGGCCTTAATGTTAGACCACTGTCTTTGACATCATCTGCAGTTTTGGTTCTCTGCCATCACATTAGAGCTGTATTATTTTATTATGATGTACACAGGATCAGTTAGACTGTGCTTGGCCTGCAAAGGAAAGGATTAGGCACATTGTTTCCTTTCAAATGTATTTTCAGAATAGAACAGCTACCTTTTTGGAAAGTTTACATGTTTTCAGGGAGCTCAGCAGGAATTAAAAGTGTTTCCTGAATCTTAAAGATTCCTGTGGAGCAGGGTGAGGAATAAGAGAGCATCTACTGTAATTTCAGTAAGGTAGTACCTACTTGCTAATAAGGTACCACTCAATAGCTGTCTTAAAACTATGTGTGTGTCCTAGGAGGGATCAGTAATTGATACCATCCCCTGGGATATGACAACTGCAGATAAAGATGACTGAGTTAAGGCAATACAATGCTGCCCTACCCCTAACAAGAATGCATACAAATGCTCTGAGGTTGTTTACCAGGAATTAATCCCCTCTTTCCCTATCTGATTGAGGTATGTTGGAAAGAGCATCCAAGCTCCAGAAGATAACACTCTGAGGCAGCATATGTAGGAGCTCCTTAAAAGTAAGGGTAGACAGCTGGATTGCCATTTATGACCACCAGAAGATTTCTCATCCTTTTTCCTGAACCTTGTTAACAGTGGAATGATCAGTGTTGATATTAGAGGTCAGACCAGACCTGACTTCAGGTCCAAACCTCAGGTCTTCCAGAGTCTGGATGTTACCTTTTGTTTCAGTCCATCCTCAATTTCATTTATCACCCATGTTCTGGCAGATGGACTTGGAGCCTATTCCCTTTCATTGTTGATGTCACTAAAACCAATACTTAGGTTTTAAAGCTTTTTAACACTAGGGGAAAATTCTGCTGACAGAAACATGTTTCTTTATGTTTCCACTGACTTCTTTACAAATTAAAATCACTTTACTGCTTCCTTTTTTCCTTCCAGTCAGTCTCATTCACCCCCAAACCATCATTATTATCCACTGGCAGTTTCAGATTACTTTTTTCCTGCTGAAAACTTTAATAAGCAAGCCAGAATTCTTGGGTTTATATCTGAGTCATGAACAAAAGTAGCTTGCAGTAGTTCGGGAGACAAAGACAACGATGCTTGCTCTGTGTCTCGTGTATTTGGTCATAAGAAAAAAATACAGGATTTCACTTATTTTCCTGAGCTGATGAAATGTCCTATAAAAAGAAAAAAAAAACCTAGGAGATGATCAGGATCTGAAGTATGCATACATAAACTACTTGAAATATGAATAATTTACTTGTTTCTCAAAGAATAAATGTTTGTATTCTTGGCACACAAATAGTTACAGTTTGGGGCATGCATATGTGTTTGCTTTTAAATTAAAGCAAATTAAACAAATGAAGTGAAATTCACGGAGCTGGGTGGCAATTAGTGTTTCTTACTCTAAACACCAAAGATTATTTTGTGGTTTCATGGTGTCATAATAAAATATCTTCACTGGTTTTATTCCTCCGTATATTATAATGTGAAACTTTCCATAAATTTTAGAAGATCAAATATGTCGAGATCATTCCCTTTCAGTATTTAGATGAAAAGATTGTAGGCGTAATTGATGTATGTGTAATTGTACTCTAAGCATTACTCATACATCAAACATGTTATTTACAATTTACTCTACGTGCTACACTGTCAGTGAGCTCTTGCTGCTCACTATCTACAAGTGTTAAAGTTTGCCTGAAGCTAGACTGAAGTAGAGAATTTACAGAACATTCTTAAAGGGTTAGCTGCTAGCCTGTGGGAGGAAGAGTGGACCAGGTAAGAGCCTGGAGCCATCACACTCTAGCAGTGCAAGAGCTTCTTTTGCTGTCTCATTAGTCACAGTGAGGAGTCTGTTCAGAGTCCCCGAATGGGTAAGGAATTAAGTCTCTAAAATTCAGAATGTATGAGAAACATCTCATAATTGCAAAGAGGAGTATAAACATATAGCCACTATCAACAAAGTGTAGCTTTGGATAGAGTCCAGAGGGACCCCAACCCCTGACTGTCTCCAGTTTAAAATGTTATGCATGCCAGGAATTTCCATTGATGTGAGGGCTATCCACTGTGACCAATTAATTAAAAGTCCATGGATACTAGGTTTTTAAAATAGAACAATTCAAAGTAGATTGTGTTGTTTGTTTCTTTTTATGAACGATATATCTTTTGTATTTAAAAACAGTTAAAATATATTGCCTGTACCATGTTATCTTTTCCCGTGACAGGCTTTATGGCCTAATCTGCCTCTCCCTGAAGTAAAAGACTGTTTTCACTTTAAATTCAGTGAGAACAAGGTTGTGCTTAAAGCAGTTTAGTGGACATTGTATTTAAATGCAACCGCCTTTGCTGTTTGAGCAGTTTGCAAGCAATACTTTCAGGGTTCTTCTTTGCAGAGTGAAGATTCGGATGAAGATGAACCTTGTGCAATAAGTGGCAAATGGACCTTTCAGAGGGACAGCAAGAGGTGGTCGCGGCTTGAAGAGTTCGATGTCTTCCCTCCAAAACCGGACTTGAGTATCCCGTCCCCAGAAGCTCCTCACCTGACGAACGCAGCAAGCCGGGAGAGTGTGCTCACAGACCTCAGTGAGCGCCAGGAGGTGGCTTCTATTCTGAGCATCAGCAGCACCAGCAGCCACCAACCCACCCTGCAGAGCGAGGCCTCTACCACCAGGACAAACTCGGTAGTGAGCGTTTGTTCATCGAGCAATTTTGTAGCCAACGATGACTCATTCAGCAGCCTGCCCTCTCCCAGGGAGCTGAATAGCTTCAGCTTCAACACAAAAGCCAACGAGAAGAACGCCAAGTCCAAAACAAAGAGCCTGCTCAAGAGAATGGAGAGTCTTAAAATCAAGAGTTCTCACCATGGCAAGAGCAAAGCTCCTTCAAAGCTTGGCCTGATTATTAGCGGGCCAATCCTGCAGGAGGGCATGGATGAAGATAAACTGAAACAACTTAACTGCGTGGAGATTTCCACCCTCAACGGCAATCACATCAACTTCCCTATGGTACGAAAGAGGAGCGTCTCCAATTCCACCCAGACCAGCAGCAGCAGTAGTCAGTCTGAGACAAGCAGTGCTGTCAGCACGCCCAGTCCTGTCACACGAACACGCAGCCTCAGTGCATACAATAAAAGGGTGGGCATGTATCTGGAAGGCTTTGACCCCTTCAATCAGTCAACGTTCAGCGATGTGATGGAGCAGAACTTCAAGAACCGGGGCAGTTTTGCAGAAGACACGGTATTTTTTATCCCTGAGGATCATAAGCCCGGCACTTTTCCCAAAGCACTCTCCAATGGCAACTTCTCCCCTACAGAAAGCAACACCTCAGTGAACTGGAGGACAGGGAGTTTCCATGGACATGGCCACCTCACCCTCCAGAGGGAGAACAGTGGTGACAGCTCCAAAGAGCTAGGCATGGGAAAAAGGCGCAACTCCTCCAGTTCGATGAGCAGCCGCCTGAGTATTTATGACAATGTGCCAGGTTCAATCCTGTATTCCAGTACAAGTGACCTGGCCGACCTCGAAAATGAAGACATATTCCCAGAACTAGACGACATCCTATACCATGTCAAAGGGATGCAGAGAATAGTGAACCAGTGGTCAGAGAAGTTCTCAGATGAAGGGGACTCTGACTCAGCACTCGATTCCATCTCCCCGTGTCCTTCCTCTCCAAAGCAGATCCACCTTGATGTAGATAATGATCGAAGAACACCAAGTGACCTCGACAGTACAGGGAATTCACTGAATGAAACGGAAGAGCCCACAGGGATCCAGGACAGGAGGGACTCTGGGGTTGGTGCATCGCTGACACGTTCCAGCAGGTGAGATCACGAGCGTTAGGACTTGGGGTGGCCTGGGGATGTCACCTCCAGCCCAAGCACCTCTATAGTAGCTGCACCACACTTAAGTAAGGTGCAGTAGAAGCTGTGGCCATTCAAGCACACATGTGCTGTTCCATTGCTTCCCAAAACCATTATGAGCAAAAGAAGTATTTGGGCAGAACTTTGTGGTTCCTACAATTCACAGCTGTATGTTTGTGTGTTCAGCCTGAGTCGTCATTGAAAAAGCAATGGTAATGCAGTTTTGGGGCACAATAATTCTTCAAACTGAAATGGTGCATGGGAGGGGAGGGCCATCAAGTAGGATTAATCAGTTTTTAAGTTGGCTAGGAGAACCAAGAATAAGTATGTTCTGGTTTGTGTCAGTGTGTAGTAAAAACCTTGACTTTTAGACTGTTTCAAAAAGTTGCATTTTTCAGTAGCAGGCTGTTTCTAATAGCATGCTAGGGCACTAAATTTGTGGGGGAAATGGGGCTTGTTACCTTCTCTTGATCACTGTAGCACAGTGGGAGACTGGGGGAGTTCCAGTGGCCTCCAGATTCTGCTGGGAGTTTTACCATGACTGTATTTTGTCTTGTGAGTAGAGCAAGGATTTTAATTCTTTCTAGCTTTGTTTCCAGTTTTCCTTTAAATGTGGTGCAAATCGTTTAGTCATCTATAGCTGCTTCTATAAACCCAATGAGACTTTTAGATGTGCAGTGTTCCTATTTGACATGACTTAAAAATTCATGCCATTTTTCCTTAATGGAGTTTTTTGATTCCCACTGCCATAATACTGAAAGGACTTTGGGAGAAAGGCATTGGAGCCCTTGGAGGATATCTGATAGGGCAGGGTTGTGTAGCTAGCACTGAGCTGTGGGTTAGTTGAGAGTGCACATTCCCATGTGAAGCACCTGCCCATGCTGCATCACACCAGCTGAGGCAGAGATGCTCCTGGCTGATGCCTGTGAAGTCTCAGAAGAATGCAGACGCCAAGGGCAGGGATCTCAGCAGTACATTTGCAGTAATTCTTGCATGTGTCTTGCAGAGACATTTCAGTAATCTGCCCTTTCTCTGTCTCCCATCTTCTTCACAGGCACAAGCTAAGGTGGCACAGCTTCCAGAGTTCCCACCGGCCCAGCCTGAGCTCGGCATCACTGCAGATCAACTGCCAGTCTGTGGCACAGATGAACCTGCTGCAGAAGTACTCTCTCCTGAAGCTGACTGCTCTCTTAGAGAAGTACACACCTTCCAACAAGCATGGTTTCAGCTGGTAAGGACACAGCACTGTGTATAGAGAGCCCAACTATGCAAACATGACAGTTGTGCTTGTCCCAGGCAGTGTTTGGAAAGATGCAGTGCATCTGTCCAATCCCTCTTTTTCCGTATTTGCACTTCTTCCTCCAGCCTGTGCTGACTGTGATTTGTGGTTTCCTAAGATGGGGCTAAAATCACTAACCCTTTACGTAAGTGTAATCCTATTAGGCTTCAGAGATGTATTTATGGGGACATGTGAGGGAACCAAAGCAATGAAGTACAGACAAGGTTTCTGAAGAGGAAGATGTTCAATATCTATAGCAAAAGAAGGACCACTTGTTTATTGAGTGGCACAAATTGCAGCCAATCTTAATAGGCTCATTTTTCTTCAGTTATTCTTAAATATTTGCATTATTTCCTTTGCATAATTATGTAATTAAATAATGTAAATGTCTCGTCATTCTAATATCTCACTTGCCAAAATTTTATTTTCCCTTTTTAAGGCACTGTAAATCAGTTAGCTTGCAAAAGAGATGGAGAGAAGAAGAAAGGTTGGGAGAGCCATGGAGTTTTTTGTAGGCAGCAGTTTTTGCTGTGGCCAGGTGTTTGTAACCCAGTTGAATATATTTTGTCAGAAGAATGAAATAGAAAGCTCTTTTATTATTGTATCTTCAGTACAGCCCGTATAACCTTCAGGATGCAAAGGACGCAAATAAAATTTTTCTTGTCCCTACCACAGGCCAGCCTCCTCCCTTCCCCAGGAGTCATAGAGAGTATTTAGCTTCGGCATCAAAGTACCTCCTGTTCAAAGGCTGTTATTATGTCAGTCTTTCTAAATACAGAAGTTGTTTGTTCTGAAAGACAGAAATAAGTATCGACCAGTTATCCCTGCATGCTTCAGATTCTCAGTGGAGATCGCAATGTGTTTTTTCACATTCCATTGGCATGTTTTTTGACAAAGCAAGTATTATTCATACATGTATCAATAATGCCATAAACTTAACTATACAGCAGTATAAATTGGTTCTGTTTTACTGTGCAACAGATTAGTCAGCTGTAAATCCAGTGCACTGTTTGTATAGCTGTACTGTATGTTGAAATGCTAAATGTCTCCTTGTTTTCACTGCTACTGTGTCCTGTTAGTTGTTAGACTGGACATTAGCTTTCCTCTCTATTTAGGTAAATGACCTCAATATTTTCACATTTTAGTGCCTTTTTTTCCCCTTTATAAAACCAATACTCTGGGGGACACAGGGGTAAATCATTCCTTTGTGTTTAGTAACTTTTTCCTTGGAGTTATAAGCAGATGGAAAGGCCTCTCAATGAAACTGGAGTGGGAGGTGGGGCTAACAAAAGTCACTGGCTGACAAGGAGGGGGGTCCCTCGAAGAGGTTGTTTATAGAGCTGAAGTTTTTAGCTGACAAACTCAAATGTATTACATCAGTTTCCTGCTGTTCTGCATACTGGTGGGTGGTGGACCCAGTTTGAGGACTTTGCAGAACAAGTAGTTGACATACAAAAGCTCATTGTTCAAATGCCCGTCTTTCCTGAAACCTAAAGAAGCAGAGTTATAAGGGGTCACTGACCGCAAGATTTATTTTGACTCTTTTGCAATTCAATCTGGCCCCTGCAGTTTTACCCTGTAGCTTTCATCCTCCTAATATTGATGGAGTAGCACCACATTAATACTTAGAGGCAACATACTGCCCCAAATGTCAAGCCTTTCTCTTAGAGAAACTCTTGTTTTCTTTCCTCTCACCCTTTCCAGCCCTGAGTGGATTAACTAATTTATACTGTCACCATTGTTCATTTTACTAAAAGTGTTTCACTTATTTTCACTTACTTTCCAAATTACTGGAAATACAGAAGATAAATAATCAACAGAGGTTTAATTTAATGTGTCATTCCCTTTGCTTAAATAGGGCAGTACCAAAATTTATGAAAAGAATAAAGGTGCCGGATTATAAAGACCGAAATGTCTTTGGAGTACCACTGCAAGTGAACGTGCAGCGCACAGGGCAGCCTCTCCCCCAGAGCATTCAGCAAGCCATGAGGTACCTCCGCAACCACTGTCTGGATCAGGTGTGTGTTGTTCTCTTATTCCTCATGCATGCACCACCCAAAGCCCAGCTTTCCATTAGTTTTTATTGTTCCTGGGTCTAAATGAAAAAAGTAGACTCAAACCAGGAAAAAACAGATAACTAATGCATGGAAAGCTCTCTGCAAAATTACAGCCCACACTTGAGAAGCTAAAGAACATGCTTACATTTAAGATTTTTAACATTCATTATAAATGTATTTACTTTTTACATATATTTAGGTTGGACTGTTTAGGAAATCTGGAGTCAAATCAAGAATTCAGGCTTTGCGTCAGATGAATGAGAGTTCCACAGACAGTGTCAACTATGAAGGCCAGTCTGCCTATGATGTAGCAGACATGTTAAAGCAATTCTTCCGTGATCTCCCTGAGCCTCTCATGACCAACAAACTCTCTGAGACCTTCTTACAGATATACCAGTGTGAGTACTGGGATTCTGCGGCCCATGACAAATGGCCATTTGTGTAGCAAGGGTGGAACTTTGTAACACTGCTGCTCTGGGAGCTACACGTGTTTCTTATGTTGGTCCTTGCCTTTCTCCAGTAACTGTTACAGTTCAGGCTGACTCTAAGGAGTGGGTTTTTTTTTTTTTTTGTATTGTAGTTTTATAACAATTTATAGTACAAGTTCTTTTAATTTCACCTTTCTCTCTTGTTTAGGAACAAATATAAATCCTTCATCACTTGCTCTAAATATTCTTCTCTTCTTTGAGCATATTTGATATTATGGTTTGAAAATAAGCCACGTCCAATGTGGCTAAGTAGTCAAGCAGAGAAAACACTTTATTAACAGAATTTGGGGCTTTTGAGGGGATTGGCAAGACTACCAAAAATTTTTATTTTCTTGTAATTTATTTTCCACTATCCTTCACCTCAGCTGTTTAAAAACAACATCTAAGTGGTAAGCTTTTCTGTTACTGATTTGTAGCTACTTTACAGATAAGTACCATGAAGTGTTCAGAGTAAATCACATTTGAAAAATGGAGTTTATCAATGCTTGTGAAGAGAAATAATTACAAAAAAGATTCAGGAATTTCCTTCAGAGTTCCATAGGTGGAGATGATGTTTTAAAATATCGTACAGACCATTTTTTCAGTGCAAGCATTTCCTTTTGCAGGCGGTACGTCTGAGGAATTCTCAGAGGTGGTTGGGAAGTATTATCTCTGTATAAAGCAAAGAGCCTTAAAACAGCTGTAAATTTTGATTCCCTGCAAAGGGCAAAATTTCCCTTTGCTTTGGTGCTATGTACCAGGCTGCACACTGGAGTGCACATGGCTTAAATGTGCTTTGAGCTGAGTGAGAGGAGAGCATGGAAAACTGGATTTTTGCTTAAAACTGCTTTCTGAACTCACCTGCTCACCTTACAAAGTTGCTGAAGCCCAAAGCAAATACCAATTAAGTACCTGGGTAGCACAATGTGTATTACGAGACATGCAGTGAGGGTGGTAGACTGCTAATGATGATATAAATGCTGCAGGAACTTGGACCCTGATGTTGTCTTCAGAGGTGGCTTATTGGAAATCCCTTTATAAGAAGCAGATCTGGTCTGGGTTATTTCAATTTTTTTTTCCTTTCAAGTTTGGAGGAGTAGACTTTATATAAAGACACATCAAATTTTTCCAATGGCTGTTTGTTGTTGGTAACCAAGGAGCTGTTTAATGGTATGGGGCTTCGCAGCGTTGACTTTCTTTTTCCACCGCATGACTTTGAATGATTTGCTCAACAAAGTAACCCTCTCTGTTCGGTAAAGCACTTTGTGGATGTTTTGTGACATCACTGTTGAATAGGTTTGCTAGCTAATTTATTTAATTAATTTACCTATTCTAAAATGCTTATTCTAAAATGCACGTTTTAAATTTCTTTGCAAGCCAAAGAACTTATAAATTGGCTGGACTAGGTTTGCTTGTTTCCTGGCTGAATGCAGGCTTCTGTCCTTTTAGTGCATCTGCGAGAGCATGTAGCTGTTGAAGCTAAATCTAAAATTAACTCTGACCTAGGCACAGCTTCTTGCTTGCGTTTCTTGTGAAGCAGGAAATAGCTGAGGGTAGTTAAACTAGTGGGTTAAAAAGAATTCCTTCATGTTTCCTACAAATGGTATGCATCCTGAAGGAAATCACTTCAAACTCGAGTCAAATATTTGAAGCTGGAATTTGCTTTGGGATGTATTCATGCTGTGTGTATGTGGAAAATCAATGGGCTGATGAGAGAATTACTAATATGCAGATGTGCCAAAGGATCAGCGTCTCCAGGCTATCAAGGCTGCCATTATGCTTTTACCTGATGAGAACAGGGAGGTCCTCCAGATTCTTCTCTATTTCCTGAGTGATGTCACAGCTGCAGTGAAGGAAAACCAGATGACACCAACAAACCTGGCCGTCTGCTTAGCACCTTCCCTCTTCCACTTGAACACTCTCAAAAGAGAGAATTCTTCCCCAAGGTAGGTTTTTGGGAGCAGGGCTCACTGCTGCTGGTCCTGTAGCACAGCTGGCAGCAATGTGCAACAGGCATGGTCTGGGATTGATCCTGCCAGCTGTGATCACCTCAGATACCTCAGAGAGCACCAGCTGTAGAATGGTTTTGGGATCTTACCTTTTGTTGGAGATTTGTTAAAATATAAACAAGCTCATAAGGGAAAAAAAAAAAGAAAGTGGGTGGAGGGAGGGGTTTCCAAAGAAAAGGCTTAGAGTAGCAAGAGAAGTTGGCGACATCATACCAATATTTGGTACCAGGCAGCACTGCTCTAAATCACCAGAAGCTTTGGGAATCCTACTGTTTTCTTCCCAAACATGTGTCTTGCTCTTTCAACAAATAACTGGATTTGTGTATGTGTGTGCTCTTTTTCCCTGTGAAGGGTGATGCAAAGGAAACCAAGCCTGGGCAAACCCGATCAAAAGGACCTAAATGAAAATCTGGCTGCAACCCAAGGGCTAGCTCATATGATTGCTGAATGCAAGAAACTCTTTCAGGTAAAACACCTATTTACAAAACTGATGGGTGGAATATTGATTAAGATGTCTTAGATCTGCTGTATAATGAAAAGCTAGGAATATCTCTTTATTTTAATGAAGTTTAACATGTGATAAATAGCTTTTTAAAAGCCTTTGCATCCTGATCTCTGTGCATACATGAATTTGGTGTCAGAAGAGAAGAGAGTTGTTCTGTTGTCACTGGTGCTCTCAAGTCAGGAGGCAGTTGTGGGGTTTGGCACATTTTTGTTGCATCCAAGCTGCTTACATTTTCAAATTTTTATTGTGCAGCCATGAGGGTCTGTGAACCTGAGCTCTAATTACAAAGCAAGAAGCTATTTCCAGGAATTTCAGTGCTCATTTTATACGTAAATTCCCAAGAGTTAGCAAGACAGGCCACCAAAGCATCCTGGAACGTAACACTGTCATGCCATAGGTTGAAGGATCTGTAGGAACTCAAGCATGCTCCCTCGAGGGCCTGTAGTGGAGAACCAGACAAGTCGAGTCCTGGTTTTCCTCACTGTCATCAAATCTTTTCAGAGCCCTCAGCTGAAGACGTGCCTGTCTCTTTTCTTGCAGCTGACAGTGTTCCTTTCTTCCTTCAGTTTGCAGGATAAACTGAGCTGTGGGAATGATTCTAGTTGTGTACTAAAGGGGGATATTCCACAGAATAAAATAAGACACCCCATAAAAGGGAGACTAATTCAAATTAAATCAAAGTCACAAACTTAATTTTGGCATTTCTTCATATTGAGTGCTTAACCTGACACATACACATCCCGTCACTTACAAAACTAACATAAACACGTCCCTGTGGCTGTTGAGCTGCTAGACTAATGCAGTAATCTGGGGAAAGAGCTGCAAGAGGATGATTTCACCCTTGTCACCCCTCAGATACCAGAAGAAATGAGCAGGGGTCGGAACTCGTACACGGAGCAGGACCTACGTCCCCTCAGCCTGGAGGAGCTCCGGGGTGGCAGCAGCAACACTGAGCCCTCCGACTACCACTGCTACCTCCAGGACTGTGTGGATGACTTGCTCAAGGAGATGAAGGAGAAGTTTAAAGGCTGGGTCAGCTGCTCCACATCAGAGCAAGCAGAGCTGGCATACAAGAAGGTATGCACCCTGTCACTCACACCACAGCTCTGGGCTTTAGCTCACTTGTGACACAGGATATTACAGAAGGTTCAGTACACATCTTTACTTTGCAGATAGATATTAGAAAAAAAACTTCATCTTTTGATGCAGTTGCACACCGTGTAAAAACACCATGTCTTTCAGCAGTAGTTTGCCAACACACACTGATTTGTGTTCTTCTGTTTATCCAGCCCAGGAATATTCACTCTTTTGAATTTACATGCCTTCACTCACATATGCAAAGCCTTAACAAGCTCAGTCACTATGCAGGCAGTGGGAAAGAAACTTCTCATATCTGATCTTGTACAGCTCAGAACTAGCAGATAGAGAAGTGTTTCAATAAGATTCTTAAAACATAAGCTTGAAAAAGAAAGTGTAAGGAAGAGGAAAATTAATGACTCTACTATTTTCCCCAGGTATGTGAAGGTCCCCCACTCCGATTATGGAAAACTACCATTGAAATCTCAGCTACACCAGAGGATGTTTTAAATCGTTTGCTTAAGGAGCAGCATCTTTGGGATGAAGATCTTATAGAGTCAAAAGTAATTGAGCCTTTGGATAGCCAGACAGATATATACCAGTATGTCCAGAACAGCATGGCACCTCACCCAGCCAGGGATTTCGTAGTCTTAAGGTAAGACATTTATATGCAATGGTGTTTATATACTACAGATATGGCAACCTTGCTTATTTCTTTATAATACGAGCTATATTGGTAAATATTTATTTAGGCCTAATTTGAATTCATATTAGATGTCTGAATTACTGTTTGTCAAATAAAAGATTTTTGGTTTTCTTCTTTTTTCTTAGAACATGGAGGACAAACTTCCCCAAAGGAGCCTGTGTGCTTCTAGCAACCTCAGTGGACCATGACCGGGCTCCCGTGGCAGGTGTTAGAGTCAATGTGCTCCTGTCGAGGTATCTGATTGAGCCCTGTGGGTCAGGAAAATCAAAACTTACCTACATGTGCAGAATTGATTTAAGGTAGGAAATTCCATTTTGTCCTTTGGAGGTGGCAATTTTTCTTGCATAGTTTCAGTGTGGTCAGTGGAAAACTTAGGTGGTTTAACAGACTTTATCTTGGCCAGTAATACATCCTTCCCAAAGGCAAGCATGCAGGTTGCTGAGATGTCACAGAAAGTTGGCTTCAGTGCACATCTGGCAGCAGGTGTACTTTGTTGCATTAGAAGCCTCCAGTATGTGCTCCACAATCACTATTGGTATACAACCCCACCCTTTCTCTGACACTCATAATGGTTGCAAGGACATGTTAATTTTAATACTAAGCTAGTAAAGAGGACCACGTTGTCACGAAACTTTCTGTAACTTTTCCTTACTGCAGCAAACTTGTTTCTGAGAAAATCTGTATATTAGTAGGGTTGAGCTGCGCAGTAAGCAGTACTAAGATTTCCTAGTCAGGCATTTAACCAGCTAGATATAGATATGATTGTGACTAAGAAAATATGTACAAAGTCACTGATACATTCCTCATGCTTACTTTTTCCGCCACACAACAGGGGCCACATGCCAGACTGGTACACCAAGTCTTTTGGACACTTGTGTGCATCAGAAGTTGTTAAGATACGAGACTCTTTCAGTCAGCAGAGTCCTGAGAGCAAGGAAGTAAAATCAAGGTGACTACTGAAGAGGAACAGCTATGTGCTCCCCACCTCAACAGCATAGACATTACCTAAAACGGAGACCTGCACGCTGCAGACCAGACCTGTGTTCCACCTGCAAGTCGTGTCATGAAGGGATGGCAGCGTGACATCTTGACTGTGAGCATTATTATAGGACTGTGGCCATACCATACACTTTAAAGCTGCTTCCTGTCTGTGTAAGGTCTATAATGTAGACCTCGACTGGAATACATAGGAGAACTGTGCAAAAAAATAAAAATTAAAAAAAAAAATTATTAGATGGTTTGAATTGCTTCTGAGAAGCAAATTTCTTTAAATGCAAAATATATTATGAAATATGGTGAAGGCTCATCATTCCCATGTGAAATACTTACCTTTATGTATATACTCATGTCATTTTATTTGTAGTGCATTGAGGGACTGGTGTATCCACTGGAATAGTTGGTACTCTTCAATGTGTTCTCACTGAGATAAGCAGAGAAAGGTTTGCACAGAGATTAAAGTGTGAATGAGTGTGTTGTTAATGGTTGAAAGGATAGAAGAAGTTGAATTTGAAATGTGTCTGGTACACTGATAGGCAACCAGAATGGATTTTAGTATGCTGGATACAGTTCAACCTAGAATGGGACTCCCCTGTGGACCAGGAGTAGCCATCCTTCGAATGTGCTAGTTCTGCCTTTTCCTCAGCTCTAAACTTGTTGAAAACCCTAAACAGATGTTACAAGAGGCTTGTTTCAGCTACTGTCTACTCCTTATCCAGATGATCTTTTAGGAGTGATCAGCAATTTTGTAGCAAATTCAAGTAAATACACTTTTGAGCAACATAGCAGCTTAGAAATGAAATGTCTGCAACGGGGAGGAGAACCAATAACATCAGTTGTTAAAAAACAAAAGTGTCCATTGTTTTTACTCCTACCTGCGTTATCTATAGGTGTTTTAATGAGCTTTTATATATTTTATTGTATTCTAATGGCTCAAGAGGAAAAAAAGTCAACACTGGAGTTGTGGTGCCAGGAGGTGGCAGGACTCCTGCAGTAGCAGCTGGGGTGACTTGGCTAGGGACAGTCACGCAAACTCTTTCCCTTCCTCACCCCTCTTTACCTGTTTCCCTAAAAGCTGCATGATAACATGAACAGAACCTGAATGTGGGTAGTTTGGAGGCTTATATTTGGGAGCAGAAAGGAGGGTGGAGTTTTGTCTTTGGTTTTGTTGTGTTTCAAACCCTTTGGGATATTTTTCTCTTCTTGAGAATCAACTTATATGAACTGTAGGAAGTCCTGAGGTCCTCTGGAAAGATGTCTTTCTGTAGGTTTTACTGTAAAGATTTACTTTCAAGGTGCAGTATTAAATGATAAATATATTTTGTGGCTAGGGTATGAATGAGTTGCAAGATGGAATCTTGACTGAGACTTTTTTACCATTGTCAGTATTATTTTAAGCTTTTTGATGAAGATTTTTTTTATAATGGCAAATAATGTAGTACTTCCAGTAACAATGTTCCTCATGAGTAGGAAAATCTTGTATATTCTTCTACATCAAACACTTTTGAATTTGTAAAATTGTATGTTGTACATACCATTCTATTGTAAACATGTATACTTGCCCACAGTGTACTGTCAAACATAGATTAAGCATGATAAAGATTATTTAAAATATACCTGTATTTATACCTCAGATATTCTTTTTGGGTTTTTGTACCTCAAGTATGTTTTCTATTGTAAATGTGCTTTACATGAGTATGATCTACACAAGAGAAAGGAAAATGTTTAACTTGCTATAGATGTCTGTACAGAATATAATCAATAAGTGCACTATTAAATGTTTAAAATTGGATATTCATAATGAGTTTTACTTTGTTCTCCATTCTTCCTTCCACTCTCATACCAAGAAGGGGAGGTGTTTTTCTTACTTCTGTTTCTTTAGATACTACAGCCAACAGCAGAGCCACCCCTGCCCTCTCCCAGGCTGATATTTATAGTATTGTTAAAGGCAGGTACCAAAGCAACTTCAAAGTTTTTGGAAGACAAGACATCACAATGGCAGATAGCTGGACAGAAACATTCCCTAGTCAATTGCTTCTGGTTTGCTGTGGTCTTGTTGTAGAAAGGTGTGCTTGAATTTAAGAGGGTGGAAAGCAGCAGTATGCAATGCTGGAAAATAATTCATTGCTTTCCTGTTTTCTAAAGAGAGAATGAGGGCATGATGAGTTGTGGACTCATAGGTTTGCTTCAAAAAGTAATTGCAGAAAGTTAAAGCACAGGCAGCAATTAAATGAAGCCAAAGAAGAGGCCAGGAAGATATACAAACAACTGACCAAGGTGAAAAACCAAGCCAAAGACAGCTGTTAATTCAAGCAACTTTTCAAAGTTTTTAAAGTCTTAGCCAACACAAATATAATTTAAGCATCTGAAGGAGGGTTTTGATTTGTGAGGCTTGTCTGATACAGCAGCTCTGAGAAGGCCTGCTGCCTTTCAGCTACCAACATCATCCTGTTCTTTCTCTGCCTGAGCATCCCAAAGTCCTGTTGCTGTCACTTCCCACTTCATTCCCCAGGGACCACTGAGGGATGCTGCTTCAGAGTCTGGCAAAAGCAAACCTCTTGTTGCCATGGTATTAGTTCTCACACATCAAAGAGTTTTAGAGAAATTTTCTAGTAAGGGACTGTCATTTGTTTGGCTTTTACATAACCTTTTTTCTTCCCAAGTCAATACTTAAAAAGCTGAACATTAAAAAAAAAAGAAAGCCCCAAACAGATTTGTTCACAGTTTTGGGCCCTTGGAACACGCACAGTTAGAGCTGGTTTTTTTTCTGTAATGATGGTTTTGTTTGGATCTTCAAGCACATTAACTCATGACACTGCTCTGGCAACTTAAGGATTTATACTGCATTTTGTTTAAAATGCAGTTAGGTTACTTTCAAATTCACATTTTCCTAAACATTTCTACAATATCAGTTAATTTTGAACCTTCTAGGTAGCCTCAGCCTCCTGAATGTTTGTGTTCTTGGCACCTTCATTTGCAGATATACATGTTGTTGCAGAACAACAGAATTCAATCTTCCATGTCTGTGGGTTTTTTTGTCAGCTGTCATTCAGGGCAGCACTGGCTCCTCTTGGGATGTTCTGCTTTAAGCAATAATTGCCACAGAGGAAGTGCAGGCTGGGCCCCTGTCCCATTCTGTCCAGGTGCTGGTATGAATAACTGTGTACATCACATCCCTGTTGCAACACAGGTCCAGTCCTGTGCTTCAGTAATGCTGAATTTCAGTGCTTCTTTCTGACAAATTCAAACAGAAAGAGTAATGTTTTACTGTCATTCCTCAAGTAATGCACTCCACAGTTGGATATTTAGGAAGCTGTAAATAATCGGTAGCCTTCACCTTAAAGGCCAGAGATGTCACTAATACATATGGACAGTCTGGGAAAAGGAGACTGAAATGATGCAAAGCAGTATCTGTGCAGTCTGGTGGTACAAAACCTTGAAAGGAGCAGGACCTGGTATCCACAGTAGGCTGTGCCAGGAGAAAGTTAGTATGAAAACAGTATCCATGACTTGGGATACATTATAAAAGGTGGGTATTTTCACTTAAAGCATGAAAATTATGCTTTACTTAAATTATGAAAATCAGCTGTTATACACAAATCTGCTAAGTGCTGGAAGCAGTGTCCTGCAATCATAAGGAATGAAAGCATGATACTGGTTTAATAGGGCAGTGCATTAAGAAACACTAATTCCTTCACCTCTGTTACACCATAACTTCTCAATACAACTCTTCACTGCATTTCTGGGAAGTTACTTTCATCTATTTCTCATCTGTCAACCCAGAATGTTTTATTTCTCTCACAAGAAGATGTATCAAATTCTAAAACAATTATTTCATAACACTAGGGATCAGGGTAAAGATCTGATGGTAATATGCAATGCTTGCATCCATGTGCCTTTTGCATTGAGCATTCTCCTAAGCTCTTCAGACTTGATAAGTTTCTACTCTCCTCTGCACCATCCTACTGTATTTTTCTGTGTATTCTGAGGCGTCCAGATTGCTTGCAAGAAATGAACTTGCAAGCTGAATCCAGGGACAGTAAAATGCAGTGAAATGTGGGAAAGAATTCAAAGAAGAAAAAATTCCATCAGAAGAGATTAAGGCACTGAAGGGGCACATTTATAAAGAGAGATTCAAGACACAGTCTGGCCACTAGACAAGAGTCATGTAGTAAATGTCTACTAGCACTGGAAGGCCATAAAAACCCAGAAGAAGAGTTCAAGCTAGCTGAGTGGGTGTACAAGATGGGATAAAATTTTTTTAATGGAAAATGTGAGGCAGAAGGAAAGGAAAAGGCATTTTCCACACAGCAAGAAGTCTTTGAGACTGTGGGACAATCTCTCCCTGAGATGCAGCAAGAGCATAAGTAATTTAAAACTGTGCATGCTCAAACCCTGGAACTGTTGCTTCCTAGCTTCCATAAAGCATCACAAAGACATAACAAAGGTTCTCTCTTCATTATGTGCCATGACTACAGGACTTAAAGGCTACCAGTTTTGACCTTTAAGCACTGTCAGATAGCACTGCCTTGCTGAGCAAGAAAAAATCTGGTGTCAAAAATAAAATATCTCAATTATTTTGGAAGTTACTAACAAGTCTTTCTCTAAAAAATTACATTGGAGGTTGTGGAGTGCAATTTGCTTAGATTTTATTGAAGTGGACTTCCACTTTAATTAGAAGATGCAGTGCCTTTCCCAGTATGGGCCGAGAGCATGAAGATCAGCATGGGGAAGTTACAACACAACTGGGAGACTTCTTTGCTTTCCTAAGTTTTACTCAAAATCCAGAAAGATCTATAACTGATTAGCATGATTTCCCTATCACAGAGAGAATCAAATCCATTAGTCCATAGGCTCAGGGGATTTTCCTTAGTACAGAAGAAAAAGACCTACAGCAAGTGTGTTGTGCATGCTTTTCCAAGTACCAGTGTTCTACTAGTCACTTCATTAGCTCAAATAATAAAAGGGTGATGTGGTGGGTCTGAATATCACAGTTGCTCGTAACCCCCACAGACATTTCTTAAGGCTTTAACACTAAAACATTATAACACTAAAAATGGAAAAGCCCCTTAGGAACAGAATTCTCAGTGAATGAAAGAATACTACTATTCAAAAAATCAAGTATTCAAAAGGTAGAATGTTAAAATGGCTGGTACAGTAATGTATGCTTTCCAGGGAAGGAAATTAAACAGCTTTTTCCATGATATGATGACATAAGCATGTTATAAGCTGGTAGACAGGGTGATAATAGCCAAGATGGCTCTGATTTGAGGGTACTTAAACCTTCATTTATTAGAGATGTAGGAAGATGGTTAGCAAATGAAAAGGGAATTTCAGGACAGGGTGGCATCAATTAAAACACGGGAGTGTCACTTGTGAAAATTGTCATTTTTTAAAATAAGCCAGCTAGCAGCAGAAGTAGGTTACATTCATAAAGCAGCCCAGACTAAGATGGTGTGCAAGGTGTGCAAAATAGAGGAATGGTTCCAAAGTTTTGGCCAAACACTTCCAACATGTTTAGTGACAGCAGCCTGACAGGTCTATTCAAAACAAGCAGGTCATCTGGTAAGTATTTGCCTTTTTTTCAAAAACAACTAAAAGAAAATAAATTTCAGTCAAGGCACTGCTATGAGCTGGGTAAACACGTCATCTTCTAGGCTATAATTCAAGTTTATAGGAACAGTGACAGTATGGAGAGTGAAGTTTTTAATAGGCTACTCTTTTACCCAAATCTCTGGGGAAAGTTGAACAATGTATTCTAAATAGTCCATTTAAACATATGAAAAGGAATGCAAAGATACTAAAATACTTGTTTTAACTCAATCTCCTAATCTCTAGCAATCTGTACTCTTTTCATTTCTCTCTCTCAACAGAATGTCTGAAGAACGCCCATGGGCTTTTTCACTTCTTATTGAAGCCTTTGTCCCATACATAATTTATCAACCAGAGCTTCCAAAGCATAAAATGCATAACAAACAATACAATAATACAAGCCATAATCCAAACTGAATTTGGATATCACACCTCACTGATACCTCACCCCACCTATAGCCTACAAAGCTAGAACAACACAAAAATCATNCTCACTGATACCTCACCCCACCTATAGCCTACAAAGCTAGAACAACATTAAAATCATTACTTAAGTAAAAGGAGGAAAATGGTAAAACTTTGTTGCCTACAAACAATTTCATTCAGCAGATAGCAATGAAAACTGTTCTAAGATACCTAGAAAAGCAGCTTTGAAAGCCTTCTAAATGTTCTTTTAAAAAGAGGGAAATTCATTAAGGTAATGTGTCTGGAGAATGGCACCTGCCCTCCCTCTACTTAGGTGCTTTTACTCCCTTATCTAAGACTGGAACAAGTACATACAAATTACTGAAACTGAAAAACTGTGGTGGTGAAAAACTCTGGTGGTAATCCTCAGCAATGGTGAAGCACCTACATCCCAGTGAGGGGAAAAGCAGGTAAGGATGATTCATGTCTTCCATGGTGAGAACTGATGGTAATCCTCTTCCCCTAAGGGCATCCCATCTCTGTGCTATGCTCCTCATCAATTCAAAGTATGCCTAGAACCACAGAATCCATTTGGGCAGAAAAGACCTCTAAGATGGTTGAGTCCAACCATTAATTCAGCACTGCCAAGCCCTCCATTAAACAGTGTGCCCCAAGTGCCCCATCTACACATCTTTCAAGTAACTGCGGAGATAGTGACTCCACCACTTCCCTGGCCAGCCTGTTCCAATGCTTGACAAGCCTTTCCACAAAAAGATTTTTTCCTAATATCCAGTCCAACCTTCCCCCAGAGCAACTTGAGAGCATTTCCTCTCGTCCTGTCACTTCTTCCCTAAGAGAAAAGACTGACCTTCATTTCACTTTAGCCTCCTTTCAGGCAGTTGCAGAGAGCAATAAGGTCCCTTCTGAGCTTCCTTTTGTCCAGGTTAAATACCACAGCTCCCTCAGCATTCCTCAGAAGACCTGTGCTCCAGACCCTCCACCAGCTCTGTTACCCTTCTTTGGACACACTCCAGCACCTCAATGACTTTCTTGCAGTGACAGGCTCCAAACTGAAAACAGAATTTGAGGTGCAGCTTCACCAGTGCCAAGTACAGGGGCGTGTACCATAGAAACACATACTCCTCATAATGCAGGGCAAGAATTCAATAAAGTAGAAACATTTAGATGGGATCACAACTGCTCATGAATTCCAGAACTGTAATGGTACCCACAGCAGCACTAGCACTACACAGTGCTTGGTCCGCAAGCTCCCTTACTTGGCTTTGCAGACCTCTGAAAACACATTAAATTGCATTTGAGGCCTTTTAAGAATGACCCTGAGCAAGTAGAAAACTCAAGATTTTCTAGCTAACATCTGAACCACAGTCCAAAAGAAATTACATTCACACCCGCTGTCTCCACCCTTCCAACCTAAGATAAGAATAAATGATTATGTATAAAATTATCACATTACTTTCTAGGTAAAGCACTGGCCTAGTGATGTTAGCTGTAAACAAGATCGGACAGAGTAGCTACTGAACTAGGTTCAATTCAACAGACATATGGGACTGGGGAAGGAGGGGAAGCTGTGTCCCAAGCATCCTACCAGCAAGATCGCTGAGGGAATGAATGACATGTCAAGAACAGTGACAGAGTTCAGAGGCCCTGCTGCTCAGGAGCACAGAGGTTTAAGCAGGCCAGTCACGGCTAACACACTTTAGGCATGTATTTGATGATAAAAACCTAAGCAAATAGCAGATGCTGGGAAGCTCTATGTATCTAAAGTTTTAGGCTTGCATAGAATCACATCCCCAGTTTACTGCTAGAAAAGAGCCTACAGACACTGATTCAAAATCTCACCAAGTGGTCTGAGGGAAGAAGGCAAAACAAGCTGTTTTCTGGCACCATTGACTCTACTATAAAAGTAATTATTTTCATAATTTGGAATTTCATAATTTGAAAATCTACATTTGGAATTCACTATTAGTTTTTTGCAGAGCTTTGAGAAAAACATAAGTACCAAAGTTCCTGTTATTTTTAATTTCTTCACTAGGCACTTGGACTTTCTTCTGGATGTATTTTTCACAAGACCCTGCAGGAAGTTTCTTGTGCTGGTGTGCAAACAGCCTTGCAATGGTCACTATCGGAGAGAGCATTTGTTTAAATTGATCAGCAGCATAATCTGAGACATGACATGATATTTACTATGCTCTTTTTTCATAACACACCATGTAACAAGTCAAGCTTATCATACTCTTTGTTCTTAATTCCTTGAAAACCACCACACATTTTTTACTGTTTAAACATTCTGTTTTACTGATGTAGAGATTTTCATCAGGCTTTATACAATTTTTCTTTTCTTTTTAAAGCTTCTTTCCTTTGCATTCTCTTCCTATCCTGTTAAATGACTAAAACAGTTTCCAGAGCCAGCTGCTCCATGTAGTGGTTTGCTGGTTTGTGATGACAGAGTTGCTGCCAAGTTTTATAAAGAATGTTCCCTGGGGCACAGAGGGGAGGGAGGTATTCTTCATGGCCTCTGTTTTCTTCCCATATTGTTTAACAAACAAGCAAACTGCCCTGCAGTCACTCTGACCCCTATTTAGACATATCCCTTTCAGGCAGCCCCACAAATGAACTAGGAAGGAAGTGCCGTCACAGCCCTTAGAAAAGATAGAGAGAAATAAAGGCAAACATTGTGTGTCTAAACAAACAAGCTCACTCTGCTCTGCCCTTTTCTTCTGCCTAATTCTTACAGAAACCGGTCCCAGAAGTAATATTTGGGGCTTGAGCATTTTCCATGTTGTTACCCACTTGGTTACCCACCCACCACGTTCAATTGCCCTGCCAGGTTTTCTCCCAACCTCAGAGATGAATGAATAACCCAAAAACCTTTGGTATAAATAGGAACTCAGCCCAGGCTCTTTGAATTACTTAAGCCTGTCCCTCAGTCAGCTTTCCTACATGAACTTCATGCCCTCTGTGCCTTGCCATCCCCAGTTAGACCTCCCCAGAACACCAAGAGGGAAAAAAAAAAAAAAATTGCTTCAGTAATCATAAATTGAAAGTGCAAGTTTTGCAAGAAACTGAAACAAAAATATCTAAAGGCCGAGCTGAGAACAAGCTTTCCTTTGAGCTGCTTCTTGTCTATACACAACTCCAGAGGGTTTCTAACTCAAATTACTTTTGGTAGACAAGAGATGAAACAGATGTGTCATCAACTACATTTTGTGATGGAGAGCTAGAGTATAAAGGTTTTTGAACTAGAGATTCAAATAGAATATTTGAACCCTAATGTTGCATGCTAATCACAGGAACAAGTTTTGACATATCAGAGCTGATTAAACCTCATTAAAAGAATGCTTAGATAAACTCAAGGGTAAAAGAAAAAAAGAAAATACTGTCATTTAAAAGATTATGAGTATGATTTTTTAAGTATTTCCACATTTCCCTGGTAACATACCCTCACAGTAGGAACCTTAAGGTGGTCACAGACTCTGAAGCCAGCATTGGGTAACAAAGACAATGTCTTGCTGCAGGATCATGACACAGCACAAACACTGCATCATTCCCACAGCCCCCTGGGCTGATGCAGGTGATCTCTGCTCTGCAGGGCCCTTCTCAACACAGCAAACCTTGGGGCTGCTTTTACCCAGACATCACCTTTAGCCTGACTGAAAGACAAGAAATCCAATTTCAAACAAAATGCTGGGCTGATTGGAAGATTGAAGTCTTATTTGCAGTCTAGTCTCCTGCTAAAACAGACTCCTAGATTCTGTTTAAAATTTGCCAGAGAGGTTCATAGGACAGAAAACCCCAACGTTAGTGAGGGATTTGCCAAGAGTATTGCTTTGCCCTTGTTCACAGCTCTTTGTCGATAGCGCCACGCAGAGCAGACAGAAAACAGAGCTGCATCTGGTCGGCATCACACATGGACTGCAATATGTGTGTATTTGTGCCTGAGGAGCTACTTATCACTGTGATGAATGGCACTGCATTTAGCTATCTCCCAAAAGAGATAAGATGCTGTAAGTTTTGCTATCAGTTGTGCCCAGATTTGTACCATTAAACAAAAAATTGGATTAATATTTTTAAACAAATCAGATTAATGTTGGGTACATATTATCATGCTTCAGAGGATCATAAACTGGGATAAGAATATATATATATAGTTTGCAGTTGTTTCAAGCCATGAAACAGAGAATAGCCTAGGAGATACCCTAGGTAAGGATACATTTCCTAGGGAGATGCTGAAAAATACTGATTTCTTTCTCTACCCTGATTATTAATCAAGCATACTGTATGTGATTTAAAGATGCACACTTGACAAAAGCACCAATGACCCCCAAAGGCTTCCCAACCACAGATAAATATTCTGGTTATTCTCTGTTGAAGATCACAGGAGAAGTCAAGGCTGAGCAACAACATCTTCTGAGACCATTCACTGCTATTGCAATCCTCCTCTTTTCCCTGTGGACAGTTTCTGTTCTGCAAACCTCCTGTTAAACCCTGCAAGCTCCCTTTTACAATCAGTTCTACACTGCTTGTGCATTTTGTCTGCCTGTGACATTTTCTCCATCCTGCCAGATCCAGCACCGCAGTCAGGTCAGGCTCAGATCCTGGGATCCCATTTCCTTCTGCCTTTGCCCTCCCTGATCTGACACAAAACCTCTCCCAGGCTTACGCACAGCTCAGACTTGGTGCTTATAGATTGCATCAAGTTTAGCAATGCTCCAAGGTAAAGGGCCTGTCACCACCCTCTTGGGGAGCTCAAGTTCTGAACAAGCAGCCTTGCCCCCAAAACCGCATGTGTTTACATAAGAGGAGGGACTGTCCAAAAGCTTCCCTGGCTGGGATAAGACGAGAACTTGATCAAATTTTGATCTGTTTTAAGATATTTGGCTATTTTTGTCCAAGAGAAAGAAATCTTTAGCTTCTCGTGTGTCCTACACCACAATGCACCTGCTCCTGGTGAACTGAGACCCTCTGGCATCAAACTGGCAGAACATACTCTTCTGCCAGCCTGGAAAAGCATCCATTACAAATTGTGGCTAAACCTGGTGTCTTCAGGGAAGTCAGCTGCCTCACTGTGCATTGTTTCTGCTGGCAAGTATTGCACCCAGTCACTTTTCATCAGGAGAGAGACCAAACTGTGAGAGCACAGCCTCTCTTAGGAGCTGCTGCCTACCGATAGCATTTGTCCAAGTGTTTGAGATTCATACACAGATGCTTCCCAAGGAGGGACCAGCCACTATCCAATATGGTATTTCTAGGCCTAGTAAAAGTTATTTTGGCTTTCATTCATCTCTTTGGCTGCCATATTTCCTCAGATGCATCTGTGATGGGTAGAAAAGTACCTACTTTCTTTCTTAGTAAACTTGAATAAGATAGGCCTACTGCTCCACGGATGGCACTCTCCCTTGTGGCATCTCTTTCTAAATTGCCCTACCCTGTGTTTTGGGTAGTCACCTATCAATTTTCTCAAGGTCATGCAGTGACCTCAGAAGAACAGTGACAATACTGATCTCCTCAACAGGCTTTTTAAACAGATACATTTAACATTCTTCTCCTATTGCCTTTAAAAAGAGTGAAGAAATATGTGAGAGAACATTCCATACCAGCAACTTTCCTCTGGGGAAATACTCTTCAAGAGCCAACATTTAAATTGTTTCCCTCCAAAACCTCACTCACTGCAACATTTTTAACTTTCTTTATTCAGACTGATATCTACACACCCCAATTCCACAATTTGCTTCACTGCCCTGCTCCCTTCTGATGTAGGAATCTTACCTGCAGGTGGAGCAGATGCCTGGCTCCAGCTAAAAGCACATCTGCCACTACCAGGTCTCTCCTCCTGCTACCCAGCAGAACAGGCACTAGGGGTAGTGATTGTGGGCAGCTTTATTTAGATTTAACTTCTGAAAATATTTATTATTTAGCACCAGACACATACAATGACAAAGAAGCATAGCTCTTGTTTCATCTTCTGCTTTCCCGGCAGACAAACTCTGCCTCAAGATGCCAATTGTCCTCTAGCTGTTTGCTCTGAGACAGCTGGGAGGTTCACATTCAGAATAGTGATGGAGGAAGCTTTTTGTTGAGGTATCTCAGACTTTCCCTTGGTCATTATTCCCATCACTGCTCTACATCTTATAAGAAATATGCTCCCTCTGAGAGGCCAATGCAATACCTATAAATTAGCCCCAGTCCAGATAAACCCACTGAGCTAGCTCAGGGGATATTTATAGCTGAACACAGCTTCCTCAGGGAATTACAGTCTCCAAGTCAGTGCAGTTGTTCCAAAAAGAAAAAAAAATCTGAGAAAAGCTGCTTCTTTTTTGGTCTCCTCAAGTATAGTAAGTTCCTTTCACTACAGAACTGTCAGTATGAAATTCACCCTGAAATGCAACCAACTGGCTGAAATACCTTCTTCTGTGTGTGGTTGTAATGCCATATCCAGAAACCCTGATCATCACTAACTACATAGCCACATTTACATGATAAAAATATGGTGGCATTAATAACTTGTGTTGGCATGCCTTCCCAATTGTCAGAGCTTTACATAAATATAGAACTTGGCCTATAGATTTGTTTCAGAGCCTTTTTATATCTGATTATGGCTCCAGGCCGATCATTATCTGTACAGACTCTGTAATTAAGGATCAGTAATTCTGTCCAGTGGCCAATAGTCCCTGCAGAGAGAGGCACATGATGGGTTTGCACCTGCTCAACATTTCAGAGTTTGACTGGAAGTCAGCTATTAGAAAGCTGTGCTATACAAGGACAGAGCACCAGCCTCAAAGGAAAACAGCCAGCAAGTATTCCCATTCCAGCATCTCAGCAGAAGAAAGCACTGTCCTGAAGACCTCTACAGGACACAGTTTTACTCAGGTATCTGCACAGCCACACGTGGACAGCCAGAGCTCCCACGTGTTTAAATGAGGGCAGGCACTGGGAGCCAACACTTCCCTCACGCCTCCACCTCGAACAAATACACAGCCACAGTGTTTCTTGGGAACGAGCTGGATACACACAGAAAAACAAAGGAGGGTTCTTACATTTCTGAAGTACGTGTCATAGGAATAGAGAATAAATAAAACATCATAAATAAAAACATTTTTCTGTGGTGATTTCACAGAGGTGAGAATTTCAACAGCAAAATAAAAATTGGCTGCAGCAGATCCCAAGTTTTATTCCCACACTTCACAGCCAAGGTTTCTGCCAAATGGGAGGAAAACACAGCTGAGCTAGAAATCATGGATGTTTGTGAATAGCAGGAAGAGAACACAGTGTAACAGCAGCACTGATTCCAGCACCAAAGGCATCAGTCTTGAGTAGACATGCAATTTTAACAGAATCAGCTAATGTTGTTGGGTTTTGGTTCTTGTAGCTTTGTTATAGGCCAAAGCACACATGGCAAGGCAGTTGTGAAGTCTCCCATGGGCACTCCTGGTTCATCCTGAGACCACTGGCTCCTTCCCCCAGCCCTGCACTGTCACAAACCAACAGCCCTGCATATGTAAGTTCTAAGAATATTTGGCTGGAAGATTTGTGTGAGTTTGATTTGAAACACATCAGACTAAAGGAAGAAAAGTATGAGACTTAAATTAGAAGTATGCAAGAGCTAAACAACTTTGTTAAATGTCTGGGGGATGGAGGGAAAGGTAGCACTAAGCTACAGCCTCCAGCTCATCTGGAAGTGCCTTCTCTGAGACACAGGTGACATTCAGGTCTTAAACCTCCCAAATTTACCGTGCCAGGAAAAAGTGACTCCTTACCTGAATATGTTTCTTGGCAAACACTTATATACACCTTCCAAACCCCACATTTCTAGAAAAAGCCTGTCCATGTCTGATCCAATGCAGAAACTTACCTTTTACTTCAATACCATAAGCAAGATGAGAAAATTTTAACATTCTTTTTCAAGTCCCTGAAATCACACTATGAGGCTGTTGGTGTTGAATCTTGAAAGCTCATTGTGAAGATATGATATGATTTTATTTTCATCCTTCGAGAAGGGAAACTGAGCTACATGAGGATGGCTGAAGAGGGTTGCTGAAGGATAGCACAGAGACATTGGACAGCTGGTTCCCAGTTCATCCTGCAAAGCCTTGCTGCTGCTGCTTCCAGGTGGTGACCCAAGTACCACTGGGCTCCCAGGCCATGCTGCTTCTGGCTGCTCTGCCAGCTCCAACACTCACAGGAGGAACATGGGCTGGTGTTGGTTTTCTTCTAACCACCTCAGGCACAGTGGATTCACTCCATCTTTTATTATGTAAAGGAAGATACAGGTCTGGGTATTTCAGAGGGAAGAAGAGCAAACCAGGAAGCCTGAAGGATTTTTGTAGCTGCCATTGAGTCTGCTCATCCTGTGTGTCTTGTAAAATTGCACAAACAGACCCATAAAGATTCAGTTCTCTCCCTGTTGTACCATAACCAATACTTTAGCCATGAAGAAGATCAATGCAATAATAAACACAATAAACTAGTTTTTAGATTTTTGGGTGTAACTGTGTTAAAATACATCATAATTCCTCTACCAGATTATTTCCGTAACATTCCCTTGACATTAATGGCCTAATGGCTGGGTGAATGGGAACTGCACTGCAGTTAAATGAGACAGTCCAGCATGCAAGAGCAGTAACTTGCAAAATACCACACAGATGACAGTGTCAGTGTAGAAAATACAGGCTGGACAATAAAATTCCACACTGGGAGTTTCTGACCTCCCGGATCACACAACACAGCAGCTACAGACCCAAAGCAAAACCAGCCAGCTCTCTGGGCAGACTGGAGAGACAGCCCTGCTCCTGCTGTCCCTATGGACATTGCTTAGCAGTTCCTCCAGTGAGGGCTTCATCTTACATGAGCACAACTAGTCTTTAACTCTTTCCCTGGTGGGTAAGGAATATAAATTTAACTGGTGCCAGAAAACTGCTGCTCTCTTTTAACAGATACCTTGGACATTTGTATCACAGCCCCTTGGTCTGACCTCAGATCACTGTTCCCACAGGTATCCTGCCAGTCTTTATGTGGCTGGGGTAGAGAAGGACCCTTGCAGCTCCCAGAGCAATAATTTTACACAGCCTCAGGGATTAACAGTCCTGCTTTCCACAGCTGCCCGGGAGGCAGTAGATGGCTTAAGAGCCATAGCCCTTGTGAGTGCAGCCTGTTAGAGCAGGTGTGTATGTGAAGCACTACACTGAAAGCTGTAGCTGGGACACAGGTACACACACATGATGGGCTCTTCGTTTTTATGAAGCCAGACTGAAGCCAGCTTGCATTCTTTCTTCTTGTACTTTAAGTAGCAGCCTCTGGCTCGCTTTGTCCAGTTGGCAAATGTCTTGCTCTGCACCATCACTTTTCTGACCTTTCCTCTCCTCTGTTCTTCAGGTGCTGCCTTCCCACAGCAGCTCTGGTCTGTCCAGGCCTGGAAAAAGAAGAGGCTGGTAACCTTCAATGGCCATTATGACCAGCAACGTGGGACCCAAGGTTCCCATTAGCAGAGTTATGTCTGGTTTCCCTTTTCAAATCTATGTTGGCATACTCCTCTCCCTGCGTCTATCTTGTCTTCTCTTTTCCTGCACAGATGTTTCTGCACTCTTACTGCACTCTCAAGACCTTTCCCAAGGGCCTTATCATGCCTTGCACTGGTGGGAAAAGTGCCATTTCCTCTTAGTGCAACGGCAGTTCAAAGGCTTGATGCCTTGGAGCTTTCTTGAAAGTTGTCAGAGGTTCAAATCCTGCTGCTGTTGGTTCAGGACCAACACGAAATAACCAAGCAGAGTCTCCATAGTCAAGGCCACAGTGCTCCTTCTCTTCCTTCCTTCTCCCCTGTTTCCCTGAAGCAGTACCAGGGTTGGAGTTTGTGGGAGTTTTCTTGACTGCTGTTAAATGGAGAATGTAAAGCAAACTAAAAAAAATAGAGGCACAATTAATATTAAAAAGTCATCCATTTGGTCTCATTCTTTCAAAATACCTCTGATTGGCATTCACAAAAAAATATAATTCTTTTTATAGCAGCTTGGCATCAGCTTTTTCCTCTCAAATTTCTTCTTCAGAGCCTATTCAACCAAAGAAATAGATTGACTGACACCTAGTGGAAAATTGAAGATTTTCATCTTATTTAGTTGAGTGAAACACTTCAGACAGTATTCAAATCGACTTTGTACATATTACCATTGCTGTAGAAAACATTATTATAACTCACCTATATTTTATCTCTATTTCATTAGTGTATTCAAATACTCAATGGAAGCCCAGACAAGACAACCAACAGGAATTTAATTTAAACATATACACATTCTTTGGTTAATGAAGGAGCCTGGTATGAAACCAGGCCAAGTACATCCCTTCCTAACACTGAGAATATCAGTAACACACAGCTCTGGAAGCCCATAAAGTACTAATAAATAAACATAAACTTATTCTCAAAACTAACACTCTTCTGGAGTTGTTGTTTCTACCAAAACAGAATAATTGATTCCCTTATTAATAATTTATGCGTAAATATTTAGAAAGTGAAAAGTGCATTTTTTCCTGAATTTTTATTTCTAACGACCTTAGAGAAGTTGATCATATGGTATTATTAATCTGACTAACAACAAAAATATGAAGACAATTTTGCTTTCTTATTAGAATTCATAGATGTTTTAGACCCTTGTCTCAGTGGTCACCTAATGTTCAGCATCTGTGAAGGGATTTTGCAATGCTAGTCAAATGCCAAACCCACCTGAGCTGACTGCAGAGTTCTCACAGACCAAGGCAGGTCCCGTCCCGTACGTGCTGTGACTGACAGATGTGATTGGTGCAATGCTGTGCTTTGCCAGCCCTGCTGAGAAATCACAAGGTCCAGCTGGTGAAGAACTCAACAGGGAGGGCTCTCTTGCAGGCAAAAATCTCTAAATATAGTTTCCTGCTGCTACCAGAGGCTTTTGCATTCACTTCCTTAGGACAGCACTTCTGTTCTCCCAGTGCCTCTCTCTGTACTTTTCCAAAGTATGTTACCTAAACAATCAGATCCATATTCCATATTCTTCTGCTTTGCTCCTCTATCTCAAATGAGTGGCATGTGGATCCTGAAAGATAATATGACTTTTTTGGGTTTTTTTAATGAGAATTTATATAACACGTAGCTTAGAATAAAATTTGGTACTACCAGCAATGCCATTCACACCCAAATCCCACAGACAGGAATTTTAGGTTTGATAATGATGACATAACTTAATCTGGAGTCACCTTAATATTCATCCAGGTCCTGATAAGTTATTTATAAGCTGAGTCTGTTTAAGGCACTGTTACCCAAAAGCTAATTTTCCTACATAAATCCCAGAACAATGATCCCATAAAAGCTTCTGCAGTCCAACCATATGGTGATCAGGTCTTACTTTTAAATTTTTCTATTTCTCAATTAAAAAATACATTGAGAAACTTCCAATGGTCCTTTGTATAGACTCTTGGCTGGTTTACATGAGAAAAACACTGAGAATATTTCATGTTCACATTTTTTCTTCCTTTCCTTTAATAATCTTTTTAACTTCTTCACTTAACATTTATTTCTTAACTGTGGTATTCTCCAGCAGTTATGAATATTCCTACTTATTGTCTCTCTCCTTCTTCCATTTCTGAATCCTTCTGACTTACTTGTTCAAATATTTGCACTGGTTATGAGGGTAAGCAGGCACACAAATGCAGGAGACCACTATGACACTGGGAGCAATAATCTCAGCCTTGGCAGAAAAATGTGATTTCATATTATTCTCTGCACACAACCAAACAATCCAGGAACAATCCAGCTTTGGCACACACAAGATCTAGGGATCAAACCAGCTGAAAAGTAGCCCCAGATCATGCCCTGGTATTTCCCTGATTATGTTACTCCTCTGGTATTTAAGAAAGAGCATGGTCTGTATCTACTAGAGGCTGCAGTGATGATTTTCATACTGTCAGCTCAATGTAACCAACATGCCCTTCAGTGAACCAACATCCCAGAGAAGCCATCTTGCCAAATATCCCCTGACAAATATGCAGCTCAGATATGGACCACAATGGTGTGTGAACATCACTGTCATTCCAAGTCCTCCTCAGGATGTGAGGAAGGAACTGTAAGTGTCACCCAAGAGTGACATTTCCACGGCGATGTCCAGTGAGTTAAGAGTAGAATTTTGGGGATATGAGCTCATCTCTCCCCTTTTTTGATCCTCCTTCCATTCTATAGTTTCACATAGGCAACTTAAAGCCTGTTACATATAGGGAACAACCCTTTTGACCCATGTGCATGAAAATATAATTTTTCCTTACTTCAGTTTCATTTCCAGCATTCCATTTTCATGTCACCATTTCTGAAATCTCCATATTTATTATCACCAAATGGCTATCATTGCACATGACTTTTTGTTGATTTCAAAGTTCAATGTAAGAAAGTTGAAACTGTTTATGTAGTTGCTGTATTAAATCTGGTTTTTGTATTTATCCACTTGAGCATGGGCTTTTTGATACTCTTTTTCCAGTTAGTTCTCATTTAGGTTTCTTTGTTCTCAGTAAGCCAAAGCCTAATATGTTACCACGGAGACACGATCCAGCACAGATTGAAGGGCTCATATGGTTAACCTGCTTGGAGACACTAATGGTTTGTTCAATATTTCATAGATATGTCAATTACAAATTCAGTTCATAGTTGAAAGGCCGCTTTGCACAGCACTACATCACATCTCCTGTAAGGTCTTTATGAGGACTGAAAGGCAAAGCTGTAACTCAGAGCAAATTCAGGTACAGAATCACTGTTTTTACACAGGCAAGTTTTAAAGGTTTCCTTTCACTTCAGAATTTGGTCTGCCCAGACATGCCTCAGGTATTTTTCATGGCAAATAAAAAGAAACATGCAAAGTTTTGGTGCTTTGAGTAGGCAGCTCAAGGAGCAGGTGAAAATATGTCACACAGCCCCAGTCTGCCATTCAGACAGAGATTTTTTAATTTTTTTTTTTTTTTTTTTTTACTTTTATTTCCTTGTGAATCTCAGGTAGAGGCAAGAGAGAGAAAAAGAGTTGGGTGTGCCTGTGGCTCACTCTTCCAGGGACTATGGAAACACCCCTGTGAAATTGTGGCCAAACATTTGTTCCATTATTAAACTGACTACTCTATTTAAACATAAATTAAACCTCCCAGGGACCTTTCTTTCTCCTCCAAACCACAGAAAGGAAAATCCCAGGGTAAAGAGGTATTTCTGAGAAGAACCAATACGAAGACCAAGAAAGTCAATGGAATACTTTGAATCAGATTTTGAAGTAATTTTTTCCTGAATGAGGTCAGATTTCACAAGCTTGAGCAACTTTCTGTCATTCTCTTTAACGCGATTCTCCTAGCACCTTCCCTTTCTTTGCAACTACCTCCATCCAAACATGCTCTGGCTGGCAGCTCAGTTACTCATGGCTTAGTCCTTTCTTCCTCACTGCCATATTGTTTGCTTCCCTTTCTGAATTTGCACCTTAGGGCTACTTACCATTGTACTGTAATGTAACCAAAGCATGTAACATATGCAGGGGGGGGAACCCTAAAAGGTTGCATAAAAAAATAATTATATATATATGTATACAGAGATATAGTTTTATATGCTCATTATTTAAATCTATTACTCAGGAGTTACTGGAACATTTTTAATGGTCCAGTGGTCAATGTTAAAATGCCAGTCTTTATAAAGTGGAGAAGGTCAGATCCCAAGAAGCAGCGAGTACTCTTGACGGTTATTGATGTTGATAGCTGCTGCTAGTGCTCAGTACAGACAATGACCTTCATGAGGCTACACCATGGAATAAAACACAAACTGGAAATAGAATAAAACAGCCCAGAAATGCTGTGTGCCACTTGCTCTCTATTAATTTTTTCACTGTCTCACCTCTTGCATTCTCTTGGACACACTGGAATACAGCTTTGGCCAGTGAGCCACGAAACATTCTGCCTCCCCCTTTTTAAGTAGAGACGTTTAACCTTGTCTGGAGTAGCTGTGCTTTCGCTGCACTACAGCATTTGTTATACCCAAATAGTCAATTCCTCCTTTCACAGGAAACACACTGTTCAGAATTAAACCTGACTATCCTGTCAGTTCTTGTGGTAAGGAAGCAGAGATGTGAAGGGTCAATTTATTCCCAGTAATTCTGACATGCAGCATGTCTTCTCCAAAGATCCAGAAGAGAGACACACAGAAAAACATGATGCAGACTCACCAAAATGCCTCTCACAAATGACTTATTTTTATCCTGTGCCAGAGGAGCATCAGCTTTCAATGTGATTGTGCACACACAGAGATTTCATTATCACATGTGCAGGAGGAAATATCTTCAGCTATATATTTTGTCTATTTTACTTGTGATGGTTTCAAAATGATGAGAAATACTTTCTTAATTCAGAAAAGTTTTGAGATGCTGTACAAAAAGCAACAACAAACTGAAAATTTTGCAGAAGTCAAGCTGGTTTGTCACAACTGAAGAGGGCAACCTAATACCATCTCACTGTTCCTGCGTCTACTGTCCCATCAATAAACCCCTCAGCAAAGCAGAGCATAGCACCTTGTCAACAAGGCTAAAGGGGATGGAGAACTTACATCCAGAAATCTCTTCAAAGCTAGGAATGCCACACATATCTTTCTTTTTCGTTCTTCCACATTTTTATTTCTGCTTAAATATGATCATAATTGCTGAAGCACCCCTAGTGGGTTTTTTTTTTAGTAGTGGTAGTGGTGGTTTTGGTGGGGAGTTGGTTGCTTGCTCTTTTAAAAAATAGGACAATTTGTATTCTTTTTAAGACAGCTTATCTCTGTTCAGCACTGGGAAAAGCAGGTCCAGGTTCTGAATTGCCAGAAAAGCAACAGAGACATCTGCTGTCCTCAAGCACCCCAAGCTCTAGGAAGATGTGGTGACAGCTTAAACGTTCAAAGGCAGAGATTCTCTGCTCCACAGCAAATCACTGTGCTTTCCTGTTCTGCATATGTCCATATGGTCTAACTTAATGAGAAAACAGCACTAACACAGTCTTCTCAAATTTAACATTCATTAAGAGCTTTCCAAGATAAATATATTAGCCCCGAAAATCTATTACCTAATGTGAAGACACACAAATTTTGTAGAAAATTGTCTTTTAACCAAGTAGGATTTATTTCTATTGAATACTAAAGAATAGATTCCATGTATGGACACAGAATTAACTACAGAGCAGTACCTAAGCATGGTTTTCACCAGCAGATTGGAAGATAAAATCATGATGAACTGCCAGAATTCATATACTGTAAGAGTAAGAAATGCTGAACTCACAAAAGAGAGAAGTACTTGTATATATTTAACTGACACACTCCATTTTCCTGGATAGTAGTCCCAAACCCTGTAGAAGTGCTGAGAAAGAAAGTGGGTAGTGCAGCAGATTTAACACACTGTCAATACTAATACAGCCCAACAGTGCAGATATGAATGCAGTCTGATGGAGACGTGACACAGCAGAGAAGATGCAGGATCAGAGCTGTTATTTCTACTCAGAACCTACCCAAGTGGTTCACTAGCAATATTTTACTGGTGGAACATACACAACTCTTCACTCAGCATTTTGAACTGTGCTCATAAGTAACCTGTATAAAAATAAGTACCAGAAAAGTCTGCTAGAATGTTTTTAGCTTTCATTTCTCAACTGTGATTTTAAAATTCCTACATGACAAGCTTGGAAGAAAGTAAATTAGTCACTGTTAGTACCAAAGAAATGACACATGTTCACTTCTAATAGAAATATTTATCAACGATTACAACTCTATTAGTCCTGCAAAAAGAAGTCTGTTCAATGTATTTTTTATTGCAGTTGTGGTGCCAAGCAATAGGACAAGAGGCAATGGGCAGAAACTGATACACAGGAAGTTCCACCTCAATTAACTTTGTAAGAAATCAGGGCATCTTTCTCATGTCATCAAAACTTCTCCACATGCTGCTTAGTGCTACATAAGCACCTTAGGAGCAATCTGAGCCCACTAAAACCAGAAGCAAGTTTTTTATCAGCAGAACTGAAACGACATTATTGCCCAATTGTCAGACAAGCAATGCAAAAATACATTTGCCTTTTACCTTGTAAGAGTCAGATCTTTCAGTTTAGCATTCAAGGGCATTGCCAAAAGTTTAAGCATTCAAGGGCAGCTGGGTTCTATTTAGTTATTCATTCATTTACTATATTTTAATGGTATATCCACGTCTCCAAGCACGTTAACTCTCTCTGTAAGCTATTAAGGTCTGGGATCACATAGATTCTGCTGGAAATTACCTTTTGCTTAAGGTGGGCCTCCTCAGAAGAGAAACCACTCTAGGGAGATCTTCACCATGCTCTGAGTGAGGTAATCTGGTTTATGAGATGATAAAGCTGTTACAGATCCAGGCAGCCTCCATTAATAGATGAGAGACTGCCTACAAGTATAAAGGTTCGCTGTGTAAAGACTTCATAGTCATGACCTCAACTGACTGACCCCATTCCATAAAAATGATGTTACATGGTGATGATACATCCTCAAAGGACAACTGAATATTTGGGGAAGAAAAAAAGAAAGCTGCTTACCAAACCTCCTTCTCCCAAGAATTTATAAGACTACAATCCAAATTCAACATCAACTCAAAACATGAGAAAATTCAATACTGAAGTAAGTATTTGTGAAAAGCATCCCCAGGCAAGAATCTCAAACCAAATAATGCATGGAAAGTCTACAAACAGAAAAGTGGTTCAAAGTACTTCAGCAGCTTTGAGGGGACAGCTATTATTCAAACAGATAGAGCAAGAAGTTTTAACTGAAGCCTGACACAGATTCAGTCTCTAGCAAGGATAATAAGTCTATGTTCTAAAGAGAATGGACACCTTTCCTTTTTCATTTTACCCCAAATTTCATCAGTCCATTTAACTACACACTGAACATGCCACAGTCAGACCGTAGAAATTCATGTAACAAAATTGTGATGTTCTTTCTCCCGAATAACTAAACCAAGCTGTCAGTTAAGATTAATTAATACTTAATTAGTATTTTTATGTGTGTGTAATAAAGTTTCTGCATGCTGGCATTTAGGGATGAAGCTTCAGAATTGGATATAGGATGATAATAATCTACCTCTTTCTTAAATGCAGCCCAAATTCCAGGAGTGCTGAATATCCACTGGCATACTTTATCTGGAAGCAATTGACTTCTCTTCTAAAATTCTCAAGCTCATCCAGAAATTCCCAACAAAAGAGGCAGGCCTCCCCTGTCTGACACAACCACACTGCAAGTGAGGTGTGGAGCTCAGCACAACCCATGCTGGCTCTGCAATATGGATACTTTGGCACTAAGTGTTTAAATCTGGAGCCTGAGGATGCAGCAGGTGCAGCCCCTCAGCCAGGAGCAGCTGGACCCAGTGAGGCAGGGAATATTGCCCATTTTCTGAAGTATGGCTCATACGCAGCAACTGAAAGCCACAGCCCCAGGCTGTATTGAAAGCAACATTTAGATTAGAGTGGAATGGTATTTTGGAAGTCTCAAATGTATGCTTCTTTGGCCATATTTTTATTTTCAAAGGCCTGTGGTACAGACCCAGGAAGGATAAAGTATAAGGATCCTAAGGTATGAGGAAGACAAAAATGATTGCTTGAAGACATTGCTCCAGTAAATAAATCTATAATACATTAACATGTGGCAATTAACAGCTGGGAAGCTACATCAAAAAATACTCAACATCATCAAGGTTTCCCACTGAACAATCCCAAATTCACCTACTCATGCAGCATGGACTGGAAAAGCTTGGCATTTCACTCCTATCACCTTGTAGTCAAAGCTACTTGCTCAATAACAGGGCAGATATCTTAATTATATAGCTCTTTAAAACTGCTGTAACAAAAGGGATTTTTGTTTGGGGGTTCTTTTTTTGGGGAGGGGGACGGAAGGGGCAGGGTGGGAAGGGGGAAATCTGTGCAGCTCCATTAAAGGTCACAAAATCACACCGGCTGAAGATGTGCCCCGCACTGCAACCACTGACTGTGAACTAAGCCTAGGAATGGAGTAACTCTGTGCTAATGAGGCAATTAGCTGCTTCTAGCCCTGCTTCTGCTGGCAGTTCCACTACTGATCTTCTGAAGCCAGGAGCTTTTTATCTCCAGCACCATAAACTGCTACAACCTACTGTGGATGGATAGTGATGGTACGTCTTGGAGGGAACAGGAAAGTTGTGTGAACAATCTATTATCACTTAGGTCTCAAAAGATTCATTTAAACTTCACAAGACAAGAATTTGTATTTTATGTGCAAACTGGGCTCATCCTCATCCTGTCTACATTATTTAACACACTGCTAATATATATTCTCATGTCTGTGAACAAGAAAAGTAATTATGACAGCTGACCATATATGCACTGAATTTTTATTAATTTAATCTTAGCTTCCCAGACTTATCAAAAAGATATATGGATTTCAAGGATTTGATATTTTAGAACTTTACATAATACTCACATTCTCACAAATCCCTCTGACTTTTATATACACATAACCAATTAAAAACTACAGCAGAGGAAATTAAAATAAGGTATTTGTGAGAGATAACACATAAAACTTCACCTACACCTGAGAAACAAATTGAACTATTTTTAAAACCAAAGTTTTTAATACTGTCCAAAATCTGTGCTGTCATTTGCTCCCAAATACAAACATCCAAATGACAGAATATGCACAGCTTGTTTGGTACATAGTTTTTTGCCCATTAATAAGTCTACTCCCAACTAAGGAGCACTGGGACCACGCTTGCTCCCAGTTCTGCAGCATGAACTCTACCAGTGTACACTCAAGTACAATTTTAGACATAGTGTCTATGTCTCATTTATAGGACTTCAAAAATAGGGAGCAATGTGACAAACTTCTGGCATCTGAAGAACAAAGAGTGGACTTTCCACTGAGAGGATATTTCTCATAAAAGATGCCCTGATCCTTGTTTTATAAAAAGGTTTATTTCTCAATAGAAAATTATATTTTAAAACACAATTATTTGCTAACAGCAATATAAAACTCTACAGTTTAAACTTCATAAAAGTTTAACAAAACATAAATATTATCTACCACTTACATTCCTATATACAGACCTTGCATTAGCTAGTTAAATAGTTGAGAGATGATAACTCAAAAATGAATGGCACACAACTACAAGATTCAAATTCCATGTCACATTGCATAATCACAGTAACACAAGGAAGAGCTTAAAATCCTCAGTCACTGGATTCTGCTTTGTTCTCTTTATAGCTATGTTCCTCTTCTCTCTGCAATAATGCACCAGTTTCCATGGTCATAGCAGGAAGAAAGTATCTGAAGCTCAGGCACATTCTCTTCTACCAGAGAACACAGCTCCCCTTCCCGAAAAACATGGTAATAACGCATGAAGGCCTTTGTATCCAACACAGCATCAGTCTGGTCCCCAACAGATACTGCTGAATCCAAAGCTGAGTCAGTGGAGTCAGTTGTTGAAGTTCTTTTGAAAAACTTGCTGGCATCAGATTTACCAGCACCATCTTTATTACAACCACAGATGTGGTCCCTGTCTTCCACTGGGCCATTTATAAATGACGCTTTGTCCCCCTTGTTCTGAGCTACACTTTGGTGTTCTCCATTTAAACTTAAATTCTTCAGTGCATCTGTGGCTGGTGACCACTGTGGTTTTTTGAGAGACAGGCTTTCCACAAACACATCATCATCATCATCTAAACCTTGTTCGTGTAACAGTGCCCCAGGGTGACCTAAATCCAAACTGCAGTGTCGTGAATGTTGAATGGGTACAGTACTGTTTGCCCACACTCCTTCATGTTTCAGGTGCTTCATTTTGTCACTTTGCTTTCTCAGGGCTGATTCATCAAGGGATCTGGAGAAAAACCACGAGCGGAAAGATCTTCCTAGAGCACTGTAAAACCTGTTTTCTTCCTCAGAAATTTTCATGCAGCAGGCTCTGGGTAAGCAATGGTCCATATTGCGGGAATGTTTTGAATCAGTTTCTGGCTGCAGATTGTTTTGGTAGCTGCACTCAGAGATGACAAGCTGTGCAGGGTGTATGTCTTGGCCTTTTGCAGTATGGACAAACTCACCCTTATCTCCAGATTGATTTGATTCTGAAAAACGGCGTGAGCACAGGGCCTTGTTCCAAGGAACAAATACATCTTGTTTCTCAAAGCGACGATTCTTTTGTTCCATAGCCCAAACATAAATCATTATTTGGCCTCCAGGTGTCAATATCCTCGCCATTTCCTTTATTGCTTTGATTCTTCTTTGTTTAGTTGAGAAATGATGTATCACTGTGAAAAAAAGGTGTTATGTATTGAATATTAGTAAGGACAAAGCATTTCCATCTTCAACATGTTCTACATGTTCAGTCATTTCAGTTCCCTCATTCCAGATTATCACTTGCTGAAAGTCAGTGACAGTGCTGAACTTATCGGTACCACAATGGAAGTTTACCATAGAATGCTCTCTTTTATGATTATGTTCAATGGATAAAAAACAGAAAAATCTAGAAGAAGGAAATTAATCTCACCCCAAAACTGGGATTCAAGAAAAGTCAGGCATATATGCTGGAGGTTTCTGTTTCTCTGTAAAATCCGGAACACACTATAACATGGCAAGGTTTCACTTAAATGCCTGGCCTTTTTGTGAGTTAGGTAGTATCAAGTTGACTTTAGTTTTTGGCACACTTTTCAGACATCTTACTGAAAATAGAAAATCTTTTCAGCATGTAACAAATTCAGCAAAATGTAAGATCCATAAAAAGATACTTTGAACTTTTATATCAGCACACTTGCAAGAGATCTAGTGAGAAAATTTAGACAAGTATTTGCCATTGTTTAAATTTTGTAAAATTAAATTTAATTTTTGTAAAAAAGAATGTTTACATTGCATGTCTCACCATTTTTTTTTTTTTTACATTATGTTATGCTGGTAAAAAATAAAGTCAAATTTAAAATAAAACTTTCGATCACTATTTTTGAGTTTTCTTTCCAGGACAATTTCCACATTTTCAAATTTCATTCCAATGTGAAATGTGTTCAAGATTTCTACATTATTTCTATCTTCCTATTCACCTAGAGTACAAATGAGCCATTTTTAACAGCCAGAGAATAGCTAAGAGAAGTATTTTCTCTCTGAACTCTCAGAGCATTAACTTGCACTGAGCTTAGACACATTGGTCATGTTGTTCTATATGTCATCAGTACTAGATTTGATTCAGCGATGTAAAGAGGACTGATTCCATAATTTCTTTCAAGTGGACTTGGAGCCAGCCACTTCTACATGAAAAACATTCAATCTACCCACAGAACAGCAGACAATAGAGTATGTTCTTAGCTGAAAACATCTCTCTATAAATTCAGAAAAATTTGATTATATGTGTTGCTTGACAGTAGCCAATTCTAGTTGTAGAAACAGTGTTAGTTTAACACTGCAGTTATGAAAAGTGCATCCAAATAGCCCTATCTTTATTCAAAACAGTGATTAAATTACCAAGGGGGAAAAAATGTAGTTTTATTATCACAAGCCAAGAAAAGCATTCTTGGCAGTTAACAAGGCTCTCACGAGCTACTGAGAATACAAAACAGACAACTCTGAGAAGAGTTTCCCATCTATGTAGTCAGTGCTGGTTTCCAGGTACTCCTGACTTCAAAGAATGACTTTCTCAAACGCTGAAAAAAAAAAATTAAAAGATCGATTTTTTTTTTTTTTTTGCACAGGATAGGGAGAAGGAAACTGTTATTTTCTTATACTGGAGTTAGGCCATGTATCACCACAGAGCCTCCTGCAAAATTTTATCAAAACTGACAGAGATAGCATACACATACAAGCTTAGTTTACCAGAAAGAAATGACAATCCACCAACGGAATCTGTGCAAACTCTTTAATGAGTTAAATATTCCTTCTGGTTAGAATCACTCTGGTGGTTCTGCAGAAAAATCAATTCTATAAACATGATTATACCAGCAAATACAAGAAGAGTACTTGACTAAGTACATAGATACTTGTTTTTCTCTGTAATAGGATGAAAACCACATTATTTAGAGTCAGATGGACGCAGGCATACCATGTCTCTATTCAAGAGGGATTAAAATCCTTTATTGTTAGATGTACTGAAATAGCATGTGAATTCTTAGACTTGTCAGGCCTATAATTGATATAAACACTAGATAGGTATGTTATCCTTCAGAGTCAGCTGATCTGATAAGCACCGAAATTATGCTACAAGACTTAAAATGTGGGTAGGGCTCACTGGTTAACTAGCCGACATGAAAGCAAAGTAACATAATTACTGTTTGTATATTAGTCACCCTTTCCTTCCACCTGTTTATGTGAAAGATACATTTTAAAATAAATTTCTAACACGTTTCAAGTAGTTTGTTGATTGCTATCAATAACAATAATCATGCTTTGTACTTTTGCTGATGCATTAAAAAATCCTGAAAGAAGCTCAGTCAAGACTAGAGCTAAAAATGTAGACTGTAACTGGGTACCCTAACTACTTTTTATCTACACTTTGCAAATTATACTTCTCAAATTACGAGCAGTATTTTCAAAAATAGAGGTCAGAAGAGATGCTGAGGTGCTCTGGTCATTTTAGACAACAAGCACTTGTATAACTGAGTTCTTATGAGTAAGAGAAATCTGAATTTGAATAAATCTAACACATAATGTGAGTTCCAAGTTCTGCTATAAAGTTTGCTGATCAAAACAGATCCTATGGAGAAATCAAGAGTTTGCCTTGAACATCTAATCTGTTTAAGCCTTGAAGCAGCCATGTTTAGATTACTTTTCACTTGTTTAAAATGCATGCTGGAAGGAAATCTTTTCTCTACCACACATAAACAAACAAGTGATATGCATATTTCCTTGGTCAACAGTGCCTCTTGAGTAATGGGAGTTTTGTTTTTCCATGTTGACTACATTAATTTCAGTTATATCTCCTGTGATTCTAAGCAACTGTTTCAAAACAATTAACTGAAATGAAGCCACATGGAAAGAAAAGAACACTCAGAAATTCTCATCTGCCAGGGCCAGAATGCAGGTGTGTTGTCTTACCTCCAATGGAAATGACTGCATTGAAGCACTGATCCCTAAAGGGAAGGTTAAGGTTGTCACACACCAGAACTTCATCACCTTTCTTCCTTGCAATTTCTACCAGTCCTTCACAGTAATCACAGCCCAGATTATACACTTGACTGTTGACACTGAGATACTTTCCAGTTCCACAACCTAAAGAAAAGGATACTAGGTCAGAAATAATATATTACAAACATTTGCTCTCCCTCCCAAAGCAGTGAAAATAATATGAGGACTTTCCTAATCCTAAACTTTCCTGGAAAATAAAATGAGGGATTGTGCTGACTAGCCTAACTGCTGCAGGATTCATTTGGACTGTTGAAATTTTATGTTCACACTATTAGGATTGTAACAGTACCAACATCACTAACAAAAATACTCATTACAAAGCCCTGTATAATACCAGGTTATCTGTATTTCTGTGGGGAACAAGGATAAGTACAGGTAGGAGGAGAAAAAATGATGGTCCTCTGTAGGCATTACCGTAAATCTTTGAGAATAAAAACCCAATCATGGTGCTTCACACTGAGTCTTTATACAGCCTGGTATATCCTGTTACCAAAAACGAGCATAAATGGGCACCCAGGGGAGGGTAAGAAAAGGATAAGCATTAAGGCCTCTTTCCCCAGTACTGTTCCAGCTTCCAACTACCTTCTGTTCAGGGGATTCCCTGAAGCCAGTGTGTTATGTCTTTTCAGTGATCTGCAATAGATCTCTTTCCTTAACCCCTTGCAGTACTTCTCCAGTGCATCCCATTTCTCTCCAAGAAGTCCTAAGCCATAAATGCCACCAACACAAGTCAGAGTGGAAAATTTTTACTTTAGATACAGACTAAAAAATAACCATAAATCATAAAAGTTCTTTTCATATTGCAGGCACATCTTCTTTTTTCTTTGTGCCAGTGCATTATAACCCACATAAATGTAATGAACTGTTCCAGAATGTCTTCCGCCTAAAAGTCTGTCTTCTCAAGGACTGTGCTGTACTAAATTGAAATCTTTCAGAGGATCCCACAATGCCTTATGCATAACAAGCACTTTTCAAAATTATAGTGGGAGCCATTCATTGCAGCTCTGGGTCACTAGTGAGGAATAATTTCTGAAAGTTGACAGGCAAGCAACGGGGTAGCAGCTTGGCAAAGAGAATCATCTGAGTATTGGTAATTCAATTTAAAGGCCTGGAGATATCTTTAGAAACATCACTGCTTTTTGCAGCGCTGCTGCTCTCGGTGATGTTAATGTGCACCATTATCTAGAGAGACAGCACAGGAACTATTGCAGAACAGAACAACACTTCAGTGGTGAAAAAGAGCATATTTCTCAGCTAAAAGCAAAAACTATTCTTTGAAGTAACACTTGAGAGAAATGGAAAATCCTAATATTGCTAATGCAGTTCAAGGAATATATGCAATAATACATGAAGTTCTGCATGTTAGAAAACTACAAATTTTAAAAATTTGTATAAATTATTATTCATTATTGTGTTTGCAGAGGAACACATTTATTCAACCATCATTAATTGGGAAGATTCAGTTGCTTAACACCATGGCTTTTGGTGAAGTGCTTTTTCATCACTGTGAGTTTTTAGAAGTATAGGGTCCTCTCTGGAATGAAGTTAAATAATGTCAATAATCCCAGTACTCTAAAAATCTACATTTGCCAGAGATTCACTTTTAAATGAGTCATCAGGAAGGTGAATTCCTTCACGAAGCTAACAATGGCCAAGCTATTTTCATGTGTTTTGATCAATGAAAAATAGTAAGGCAAATAGACAAAACGATATTTTAACAAAAGGTACTATTAAACTGAAAAGAAAATTACCAATTAGCCACTTTAGTGCAACTCCACCTTAAATATGTGCCAAAAGTAAACACAGTAGTCAGATTCCAGTAGATCTTATTAAACCTCATAAAAGAAGATACCTTGCGTGCCTTAATGGGAGTATTCTTATTGGCAATTGTAAGGACTGATCTTCACTCCAGCTGAGACCGCAACAGGGTGACCTGAAGCTTCCAGCAATCACTACTGATAAAGCTTCAAAGAACTTCAGATACAAATGAATTCTATTGACATGGCAACAATTTTGGCCGAGAAGCACCAATCTAACTCACAGTGGAGTGACTGCATGACATAGGATGTTTCTTAAGATTATTAGTGACAGTGGTGCAGACTATAAAAATAGCTACATGTTCAAAATAACATCAATCAAGTATATTTGGTGTAGTGCTCAACAGCAGCAGGAGAACTACATATTATCTTCTGAATACAGCCTACAGCATATTCAAATGTTTTTCTCTTATAGGATAAAGTAGATGCATAATTTATTGTGCACATTTGTTAAACCTTGCTGTGGAGAAGTATTTTATCAGTTTAAACAGTATGGAAAACACAATGATTGCAAACGAGCATTCGTTTTGCAATGATGTGCTGTATAGGACTGAAGTCATATTGCAAGCAAAGGAAACATGCCAGCACCTGGAAAACCCTGGAACGTCTGGAGGAGCAACAGAAAATCCAGGTATAAATACTACATATAGGTAAGACAATGGCATAGCAGGAAAACAGGGTTTTGGTTGTCTGTATTTAGGATCATAGGGAGATTCTCAGATCTCTCTTTTTTTAAATATTTTTAATAACAATCACATGAGAAGATTTCTCTTAATAAAAAGCCTTGCTAGGAGGAGCTTTAGAACAAATGAAAAACCAATAAATTGCAGACTGGTATTACATAAACCAAGTGATCTAAAGAAACTGAAATATTAAATAACTGAGCTATTAACATAATTTTTTCAAAAGGGCTCCAGGGGAATGACAGACCATTAAGCCAGTGGGGAAATGATAAACTAAGACTTAGATCAACAAAAATAAGGGATAAAAACTATTTACTGTCTACGTGATACAATGCCAAAGACTTAAAAGATGTGGTATATGGCGTCTAGCATCGGGGCTTAAAAACAATTTTAAAACAGATTTAAACAAGTGAAAAAAAGTTGATCTGAAGGCTAAATATGATTGACAAGTAAACTAATGAAGCTTATAAACCATCTTTCACACCACCTCAAAGAATGGCTTACCTATATCAACAATGAGACTGCCAGGCTTTTGTTCCAGCAGAAAATTCCGAACACGAGGCCATGCTTTGGTCTGCAGGTCACTAAAGTAGGCAGCTGTATTTTCATACACACTGTGCACGTGCTGCTTTTCTAGCTGGGTAGCCTCATGTTCCATCCTGAAAACATAATGAAGATTATGGATAACAAAACACAAACTGTTGCAGCATAGACTTCACATTTTATACCCATGCATAATTCAGGACCTTGTACGTTTATAGTCATAAAAATCTTACATCCATCTAGCAGCCATATTTATAAAATATCTTTACTGAAAGGATCTGATTTTATTTCATGAAAGAAAAAATGTGAATGCATCACCTGCCCTATGAAGTATTATGTATCTCCACATGCCCATGCAATAATAGGCACATTCCCAAGTTCACCAATACAGTAAAGGCTTATCTGGTGCAAAAGAGAGCCTGTATTCAGTGAAAGTGCAGAATGGTTAGAGAATCATAGAATCATTCAGCTTGGAAAGACCTTTACGATCATAGTCCAATCAGTTGTGAACAGGATTTTAAGAATCAACTTTCCTGTTGTTGCTAATGGTAATAGGCAAACTACTAATATGTCACTTGAAATACAGCCTGGTCCCTAAAATCTAAGCCCAAACCTCATACATAAGTGATTTGTGGTCTATCAGCCCTCCAGAAGTGATTAGTTTGCTAAAGTTTTTCAGCAACAAAACCTCAATTTCCCTACTTCCACTCCACTATCTTCACGTCTTAGCACAGTATTTTAGTTTAGTGATCTGAGAAGTGGTATCTTCTTAGACTTTAGCTATTACCCCTAAGCTCATGTAGAACACCAGTGGATGCAGACACTGAATCCTTTCATACAGAATCCACATCTTCCTTAATGTATCCTCTCACCCAAGGACCACCTGGTCAGGTTTGAGTATCTGATGAAGGCTGATGAGATTACATTTCAAAGTGTTGAGGTATTCTTCAAACTAATTTAAACTGCCTGTTTATTTGGGAAATATTTCTCCCCATTATTAAAACAAAACTTATTCAATTGTCCACGAACTCAACAGAGATTAAAGCCTGTTTCCAAAAATCCAACAGACTAAGCAATGTATAATCAAGATACAAATATAAAAGTGAGTCCTTTGACTGCATTTGAAAAGGTCAGAAGCAAAGACTTTAATTTACTTTCCTTGATTTTCAAATAATATACATTTAGGAACCATAATAAAAATTTCTTCTCCCTGTCACTTTCAGTATTGAAATACATTAGTAAAAAGATGAAAAAAATATGAGATTATATGAGAAATTATGATATCTATGAGAAAAAAAATTAAAAAATGTTTGCGTAATAAATAATGTGAGCTGTCACTGCAGCTATTCTACAGACACAATCTGTCCCACACCTGTCCTACAAAAACAATCTTTTTAATTTAAAAAAATGGGAGTTAATCCCAGTGACCAAAAAAAAACCAATGCACTTCAAGTGTGTGTGAATGCTTCCAGAATAGTACGAAAGGCTCGATCCATTTCACTGGTACTGTGTAAGAGGTAGGGACAAATTGTTAACAATTTTCACAGTAATACAATGTTGTATCTATGTAGTATCTATGCATAGATACTGTAGTATCTATGAACACCTCTCTTCAAAAGATTTATGTTCAGTATTTTCACAATCCTTACTTTATCTTTTTTGTATGATCCACAATTTTCTTTTATCCTGCATAGCTCACATTTTACTAGGTGAATATACACATATACATAAAAATTAAATTCAGAAACAGTATAGTACATTGCTAATAGGCACATTTCCAGTTTCACTGAAGAGTGAAAAGCTGTAACAGACTGAACAAGAGAAGCAACACAGACTTGAAAATATATTACATGTGCCAGAAGCTACTCAATCAGAACTTTTGTCTCAGAATACAATTCAAGTTATGTTGTCACAGAGAATGGGTTAGTTGCAGTAATTTCAAGTAAGTATCAGAGTCAAAAGCCCAATCCTTTGTTTTTATTTGACCCTTAAATAAAATAAATTAGGTATTTCATGTTTCCAGCTACCTTTTTTCTCTCCTTCAAAACGTACTCTGTTTGGTTGTTCAACTGCCTAGGAGTCTTCTATTTATAAGCAGTAATTCCAAAGACTAACAACCATTTTTTTATTTTGTTGCCTGATAAGCTCCTAGCTCTAATTTATATTTCATGTTTAGTTACTACATGGTTCAGTGTATCCAAGTGCTTCCTTTTATCTTTCCACTTGAAGCTCTTTCTTCAATCTTTGCAGTTCTTGAAAAAATCTGAAAAGGCAGAATGTTTTCAACCATTCATACTGAATTCCAAATGCTGTCTTTTTTTTTCTCTATTTTCCTAAAATGTCTACACTGAATTCCAATGCAGACCGAGCTCTGGTTTAGTTTCCTATTGAATCCATTGAAGACCATAAAGTTCTTCCTTTAACTTTCTTGTTCACTGGAACTGGTACTGAGTCTTCAGCTACACAGGTCATGCTGGAGGCTTCCATGTATTACAACACAGCATAAGGTTGCTATTTTTAGATATTCTTAATAAATATTGCCAAGAAAATAATTTTGTTATAATAGAATAATGGTAGCGTACTAAAAGACAAATTATTTCATTCACCATTTTGTTTTGTAGCAATTTTCATTCCTGATGATTGTTTATATTTGGCAAATAATTAAGGCACATGATGAAATCAAAGTTGCCAGTTTGACTTTGCAGTCAAGATCCATAATACTATCAGGTTTTACTTTGCAGCACAGCAGGAAATGTCCCAGCAACTAACCTCTTCATTTCAATATTTACAAAACACAAGGATCCTGTGGAGTGCACCCACACCTGCAGCTGTACCACTTTCACACAAGTATACCCTCACCAAAAAACCCACAGAAACTTAGACCAATGTAACTTTACAAGCCAAATTCAATGCCCCTATTTCTCTTTCTAAACAAAAACAACCCTTAGAACTTATTTGCTTTGAAAGTAACAATCAGTGCCTCTGTCGGACATGAATTGTAGAAAAGGTTTGTTTTCTCCAACTTCTGGATTTAACTTTCTGGGTATTTGGAAAGTCTGTTTTGCAAAGTAGATAATGAAAATTTGCCCAGAAATCCCACTGCTTCAGTATCTACTCCAGTTCTCATTTAAGCTACGCAGAAGCTGTCTGGTAAGACCAGCAAAGAGAAGAGAAGCAGAAGGTGTAATTATGGACACTTTTCTCATGCTCAATTCTTCTTCCCTTGTGCTTATGCTCCTGTTAAAGGGCTCATGCAGAGGCTTGGAGCAGAGATGGGAGTGTGCAGTAAATTGCCACTGAGTTGTTCAGTCACACTGCAGCAAGTCTTGCCAAGTCCCTGAAATGTGAATGTAGCTCAACAAACATCCACCTCCTGCAAATAAACAGCTTGGATAAAAACTGAAAAGCAGGATTCTCTTCCCTTTCAGTGCTTCCTGGGCATCCTCCTGGTGATTCGTTCATGAGGCTACAACAGGCCCTTGTTGCAGCTGATCTATTAAATGAGGAAACTGGATGAAAACTGTATTTTCAATTCTGCTCAATTTGCAGGGAAATGGATCACCAGTCCATCACATGTAACTGTGGTACATGAACAAGTTGTTTGAAAGTAAGTAGGTTGTACTCCATTAACTTTTTCCTACACTGCTCTTTTCCTTCTTTGTTAAAAACCCCCAAACCAACCAAACCAAACAAAAAAAGCCCCTAAAATATTACAGCTTCCAAGAAGGTAAAAGGAATTGTACAAACACGATATATATTTTCATAGCTATATATCTCACTAAGAGTTCTCTGACTGTAAGGGAATTTAATTTCTTTCCTTTCCATTAACATTCTGCAACCTTTTAGATAATTAACTTTTCAAGGATATTGCCTTAATAGAAGTCATGTTGCTTGGATATTTTTTATCCCTGCTGAAGTAAGAAATACGTTTCAGTGTGACCTTGAAATGAAAACAACCAAAATTAATAACCCCCATTTCCAGCATTTTTAAAAAATCATGTTTAGGTTTTGTTTGGGGTTTTTTGGTTTTTTTTGTTTGTTTGTTTGCTTTTGGGGTTCTTTATTGTGGGTTTTTTTGAGGGGCAGGGAGGGAGCATGTTTGAATTTTTGTTGTTGGTTTTCAAAGCATTTAATTTAAAAGGTTGACTAATGGTATTAAATACCTCCTCCTCAAGGGGATAAAATACTTGCTGGCTCCCAGATGCCTGGAGTGTCCTGAAACTGAAGCACAGGAGGAAGTGTTCAGTCCAAAAACACTGCCTCTACCACAGCCTACCAAAAACTTTTCACATTTACCTGCAGTTCTGAATCACTTCCAGGCCTTCTCACCTTCCTCAAGTTACCTCCTCCCACACACCTACGATTTTCATCTTCCATCCTCTTTTCATTTATTACACCTTCCTCCATCTCCTCTAGCATGTGCTATGTCAGCATGACTATTTAATTTGATATAATACTGTATAATGCTGTGAAGTCTTGACTTGGCTCACGTTCAGCTCCTCCTTTTCTTTATATCCAGGCCAAACACAATACTTGGTATACGTCACAAAGCTTTTGTCAATGGCCTCTTGAAACCACCTGATAATTTTCCTGCATTGCTCCTATTTGTCTTGAAATCAATTGCTCTTGATTAATTTGCGCCACAGGCCTTGTCTTCTCTCTTGCAACTGCCTATTTTCTCTAACCCTTGGATGAGCAGCATGAATTCACTCAATTCAGTGCAAGATTTCAGCCTATTAATGAGGACCCCTCTTAGATACACTCTTTTTCACATGCTGATGGGAATTCTCAATATCATTTTGGGTAAAAAGAACTGCTTCAAAGATCTAGGAAATTCAGCACAGTTGTGTCTCTCTTTGTTGCCACAGCAACATAAATCTTGATTACACATGCAACTCCAGCTATGGATGCAATAACCTAATTAGTTGCTTAAATGGAACAGGATAAACTACAAGGGCTAGGTCTACACCCTCAATACCCCGCTCTCCAGCAGTAACACGTGCATTTGTAGCTGTTACTAACACCTAAGTAAAAGGTGGGGCAGTCCAATTGGTATTTTTCCCTTCATCTCTAGAATACAGAGAACCACCTATTCAGTGAGAAATGTTTCCATTTTACTTCCAAAACTTATCAGTCTTTTCATTCAAATACAGGTAGCCGTGGAAAATGAAGTGTACAGCCCTAGTGGATTACGAACCACAGTGTTTGTTCCCATGCAAAGACAAAAATCCAATTCACAGCAAAACATCATTGCAGCCTTCTCATAAACAGACCTAAGATTTCTTTATCAGAACTTTGCTCACCCTTGGATTGAATTTATAAATCATAGCAGCAACTTCCATTCTTCCATTTCTCATTTCAATGATGCAAACTAGAAACTGGTCTATGCCAACATACCAAATGGCTTCCAGATATGAATCATTAAGCAAAGCAGCTGTATTAGTAAACAAATGATAATGAAACAAAATAATAGGAATGCTGTCATGAATGCTGTTAGTTAAAACTAACTGCAATGAAAGTTTAGCAAGAAGATACAATAGGAGATGATTTGCTTACATAAGGCTAACAGCTCCAGTAATTAATTTCAACCACGCATGAACCATTATAATCCCATGAAAATGCACAGCCTGAAATCAGAGCAAGGGGAGCTCCATGCAGCATTATTAAAACTTTTTTGAGCTGAAATCCTGATTCAAAACCCTTCCTCCAGTAAAATTTGGGAAGCTCCGGAATGAAAAATAAAGAGCTGGGACACATTTGACAAGAACCACTGTTAGTTGAAACACTAACTGTGAAATGTGCATTTTAAAGTAATTCCATTGACTGAAATGAAGTAACTATCATTGTATTTTTTCTTACTAAGATACACAGCACTTTGTCCCACCGAAACATTAAAAGGATTGAGACTGCTCTTACAAGACCTTAGACAAAATAAGCTTATAGTTCGAGCTCTACTAACTCAAAATGACAGCCATTCACTGTCACATTCATTTTGTAGGCTTTATTTTCCAGTTCAGACAAAACCTAGTACTATTCACTGCACATTCTTGGATCAGTTAATCATTTAATATTCCCCTTGCTGTTTCACATTTAGGGTCATAGTCTATGTACCTGAAACATTGCACTGTAAACAGATTTATTTTCACTAAGTACATAAACTCTATTCTGTAGATAGGTAACATTCTGCTAAATGAAAATGCACAAACATGGACCCTTGGCCATTAAAAAATCCTGAGAGGAGGAACATGCTCATGCAGAAGCTTCATAATCCTCTTACGTTTATCTTTACTGTCACATCAAAACTCACAAATCACCTTCCAGCACAGAGACCCTTCCTACTGAAGCCCCACATGGTCAAAACCCGTGATGCTGGATGTGCACTGATGTGGGTCTTCAGATCCTGCACAGAAACACTCTGTACAGACTTAAGAGGAGAAGCGAGGGCTAGGAAAACTTTAGCCTACTAAGCAGGTAGGAAAGTCTAGTAGTACTGAGAGGAGCAAATAGGTTTTTCCTCTCCACTATTCATATTAATTGCCACCAGGTGCCAAAACATCAGTGACGAAGGGATAAGACCTTAGGGAGAGAAAAGGTTGGGGTTTTCAGTTTCGGGGTTTTCAGTTTCAGGGTTTTCTAAACAACTAGCCTAATAAACAGTACATAGGGAACTGATTGCACTGGTCTCAGATTAGACAGTCTCAGAGCCACAAGAAATTAGTTTTGAGAAACTGTGGGCAACATGTACAATCCCTGGTCTCATCATATTCTAGTAAAAAAACTAGCGATAGTTGGTTTAGATTTTGGAAATTACAGTAGAACAGTACAGTTGTTACCATTTTGAAGAGGATATTTGAAGTGTAGTCATCAAAATTCACTGTCACACTGGAAGGATACCCTGAGCAAACCAGTCCAGAAATATGCTTTGGACATTCCTCAATAATTTCTTTGTATGATACTTGCAGACAGACCAAATCATCAGGGTTCAAATGAACTGGATAACAGTATCAGAAACCAAATGTTTAAACAGATAAAAAAAGACAAAAGCAAAGCACTACTTTTCAATAAGAATAACCAACTGCACAAAGACTGAAGGAAGCAGGATGGGATGACTGGCAGCAGCTCTGCAGAAGTGGATCTGTGCTGTGTAACATTTCACAGATTTAACACCATACATGCTATGTTGTTATGCCAGTTTTAGCAATATACTGTTGCCAAAAAAAATAAGAAAAGAAAAAAAAATCAGGATCAGCACACAGAAATGGGGCAGATACCTGCAAGTTACATAAAATTTTCCTTCTCCTGCATTCAGCACTGCTGGCATACCAGGTTGAGAACTATGTTCAACTCCAAGCAAGAATAAAATAGGAGAGAACAATTATGAGATACTGTATATATCTAAGAGATCAGAAACCACATAAATCCTGAGGAAAGAAATTTGTTTCAAAGTGCTGGTCCAGAATGAGACAGGACCATCTCATAACAAGAAGGGCTGTTGCAAAGTGGAGGGAAATACCTGTTTACCAAAACTGAAGGGTAGACAAAAGACAGTAGCTTAAGCTACAAAGAAGATGTGGATAGGGCACTTCAAACAAAAGGAGATGATCAGAAAAGCACTGGAAATGACTGTGGACTGGGTAGGACATGGAACCTCCACCAATGGAGTGTTAAAAATCTAAGTCAGTTCCTGTCAGGAAATACCCTGTGCCCTGCATCAGTATCTCAAAGCCGCTGGCCATGCCAATCTACCCATAAGCTTTCAATACAGGCATTTTTCCTCCTTGGTTACTGTATATCTCAAACCTTTGTATACAATTATCATGTCTCCTCATTTTCCATCAGTTAAGCAAGCATGAAATATTTAGTACTTTTCATCTTCCCTGATGAATCAATCAAGGTGGTCTTTGACAAGTACTGTTGTCATACTAAGTATCCTCTCCATACGTCTTGATTCTTTAGGCCGAGGGATATTTGATTCCTGAATGTCATTCTACAGTTGTGGAATTACAGTTTTTAGAATTTCTTTTGTTTCCTTACACTCTGGGTTTGCATTTAGAGTACGATTTTCAGTTGGATTAGTTTTAATTTATGTAGCATAATTCTCCTTTTTTTCAGTCATAGAGCTCATCGCTGTTGGTGCTTACATGGTACTTGGTGTAATACACAAAACCTCCCCGTTTAAAATGATTTACAAACTGACTTAAGACATTCAATTACTTGAAAACATATCTTCTGCTGAAATCTCAGAGACAGAAAGATAAGTAGCACATTATCAAGTAGGATCTCAAACGCAAGGTGCCGATGGTTACCTTTGATCTCGAGATGTAAAATGTTGTAGAATCAATTACAGTAATTACAGAACTACTAAGTGGTTTCTCTTGATACATTTTATAAACTACGCTTGATTATCATGTTTATTACAATTGAACATCTAATTCCCTATCTTAAAATATTCGTATACAAGTGTATTCAGTGTTCAGCATACTCACCAAATACAGTTTTAAA
>JANPWX010000079.1:301193-392372 GCA_024734555.1 Trochalopteron elliotii | reverse complement strand
GAGGAGGGTGGTGCTGATGGAGATGATGGTGGCGGTGGGATGCTCCGTGGGGGAAGTGGAAGTGGGAGGCTCCTGGGTGCGGGGAGCGGCAGGGTCCCCGAGCTCCTCTAAACCGAGGTTGGTGGGAGCCGTGATGTCTGCTGATGGCAAAAGCGGCCAAGGAAGATTAGTCCTTGCTCATTTAAAGGTTAAGCGCAAAGCTAACCTTTGTGACTACGTCCTGTCTGCAAGTCTTCCCATCCTGTGACTCTTGTGAGTGAATAATTTTTTCCCCACTTCTGCACTGATTCCTATTAAACTAGTCTAAAAATGGCAGATTGTTTCTGTACTTTCATATACTTACAGGTGTTTATTAGACAAGTACACAAAAACCCAGCCATGCACCAGGACCCCGATACAATTAGCACTATAAACATGAGCTAAATAGATAGTCCTGTCCCAAGAACTTATAAATTATGTATAAGAGATTACAGATAAAGAAGAATGCAATGAAACAATACCAGCCAGTATGACAGGCAGGGAACTCAGCACAACATTGCACAAGGTACTGAATGTAGTGAACTATTTACTGTTACAGGTAGTCTTCTGCTCAAATCATTTTTAAGGTACCTGAAGAGAGGATTATGAGGAACATGACTGTGTATTGATGGGATTTTCAAGACTGACAAAATTACTCAAGAAAATGCATTTCCTTTATTTTGACAATCCCACCTGAATAGAAAGATTCAGGGGAAGATTAAAAGAACAAGATGAGAATAAGCATACTGAAAACACATAAACCTAATATCCTATTAAATGTACCAAAGTCATGGAGTAATGATGAAACTCTTGGTCTCCATTATGAAGGAGTTCACAGCTAGATAATAACTACCTTCTTAACACCTTCAAAGAGCTTTGACTAATTTCTAAGATGTAAATGTCCTTTCCAAACATTGTGTTGACTTGTCCCTGTTATGCCATACTTCCATTTACACTCTGCTAATTTAATTCTGTAATGTAGCGTCAGCTAAATTGGCCCAGACAAATTAGGGTCTGCCATTCCCAGACTCTTTCGGATACCTTTTTTTGGAAGATGATGCCATATATGCCTCATTCTTCCTTCAGGTAAAATTCCTCAAGTGTGACTACCACCTTATATTATTTGTTAACATAAATATTTTCTTATTTTAAAAGCTCTTCAGTTTGAAATAACTGCCTCAAATTCAACCTTCTGAGAAAGAGATTCTGATGTAGACTCATAAAACTCTGCTGTGAGGAATTCACACAGCCTTTTCCCTTACCACTTAATCTTTCCTGGAGGTTTCTTAAAACTACAGTTATGTATCAGTTCTATAGATTCTCTCCAGACTTCCTGCTTCTGATGCATTTAAAATAGATGTTAGTCATGTAGCTTAATACACTTTTAGAAAAAACAAAACAATACAACAACTCATTTTTATTAAGACTTTATTAAGGTTAACCCAAGCCCCACATTTATTAAGGTCTCATCATGGTCTCATCATACAAATTTAGGCAGACTGAAAATAGAATATCTTCTCCTTTGGAGTACTGATTATGCATCTACAATTACATAATAAACTGCCATCTATAGCAACCCCTCCTCCCTAAACAATTAAAAAACCTCATTAAAATATTTTTTTTCTATATTAAAAAGGATTTAGGTCACTAAATTAAGTGACCAAACTTTGGGAAAGCCAGAAGGCTGCCCATGAAACCTTAATTCAGACCTCTTGTGCCTGTGCATTGCAACCCTGTACTTAAATTATGAGTTTGGCTGCAGAATACCAGGCTCCATTTGGAACATTTGAAATTATGTAGTGGTAAGCATGTAAGGCTCATTAATTATGTTGCCTCTTGCATTCCCATTCATTTATCCCTTTACTTTCTAGCATCTCTTTTGTGCTCATCCCTTATCATCTCTCATCTGGAGATTGCTCTTTCCCTGGTCTGTCTGAAACCTTTACCCTTAGATAACCTTTTGAAGTCAATCAGGTAAAGATTTTACCATAGGGTTACAGCAATTGCTAAGTATTCCTTCAAAGGTTATTTATGACTTTTCTCCACAGGTGAGGAAAAAAAAAAAAAAGAAAAGAAAAAGGAATAAAAACAAAGCAAGGGAAAAAACGAGAAGGAAGCCCAAGGAAATTTAAGTTTCCAGGTTGAAGCAGTAGGGAAATAAGGAATTGAGGTCAGTCTTCATGATATCATAGAGCTTCCTTATTACAAAGGATCAGCTCTCAAATTACAAGCTTTACAAAGATACAGTTGTACTTGAAAGCAAAAGGAGGCATTAAGTTGCCTGGTGCCTTGGAGGGGAAGGATCATGCTGTATTTATAAATAAGGCTGCAGTGTCTCAGTTGCCATTCTGGAAAACTGATTTTTTTTTAAACTTGTGACAAAAACTCTACTTTATGTCTGCTTCCATTGAAAGAAAGCCTCATAAGTCAAAGACATTGTTTCCTCTCTACAATAAGTCTTACAAAGAATAAACACTTTTGAGAGGCTTATTTTCTATGCAGATGCTTGAGAGGTAGTCCTGAGTTAGTGACTTACACCTTTGGTTGGTGAATTTGGTCTTTACATAGAATTATAATGTTACTGTCAAACTGTAATGTTTTAAAAAGTTTTCCACCAGAATTAACAATAGATTAAAGCACTGGTGTTTGTGATAGTACTACAGTGAACTAAAAGCAGTAGTTCCACTTTGTGGGAAATTTTAGACCTGTAAAGGCTAAAGAAATAATATTTTTTAGCAGTAACTATTTGATTTTTTTTCTGCAATATGAAAATAAAAAAAAAAATTGAGCTAGAAAAACCATGCTATTTCCCAAATTAAATGCGGTCTCTAAAGGCTTAAGTTTCCCAGTGAAATTGAGTATAAGCATATTTTGTTTACCTGGCAATCTCAATATCACAAAAGTCAAATTTTCAAAAGAAGTTGCTAAAAATGGTAGCTACTGTCCTGAGTGCTTCAGTTTTTAGGGACTTTTTCCTTTTCCCATACATGGTCTTTGAAATCACTGGCAATAGAAACTTGATTTCTTAAATAAAATTCACATTCTTTGCTTCCCATTTGCTTCCAGGAGTTTTAATAATAATTAAAAAATCCTCAAAATTTTGATAATACTGTGTACTAAGCCATGCTGCAGGGTATAATGGATTTACTTTGAGTGGGAAGAAAGCAGAACAAATTTACTGAAAGTAAGCCATGTTACAGTCCAGTAAAATTAAACACTCATGGCTTCAGGAACATAATTGTGCAGATATTTTTTCCCACAGGCTTACTGTGCAGTCAGGCTTGTATCACGGGAGATTTTTAATGTGTGACCTTCATAGCCTACCATGTAGAGCTGCTGTGGGGATTAACTAGTTAAGATTTGTAAAGGGCTTTGAAGATTATAAGGCATTAAGTTGCACAAGTGCTAAGCACTATTATTTAATACTTAAGTACAACCAAGCTTTACAGGACAACTCATGTTCACCTCACTAGAAAGAGTCTTTGTGATTTCTTTGTGATTTCAGTACAGTTGTTGCAAGAGGTAAAGCAAACAGAACTGACCACAAAAGAGGGAAATTTCTTTCTTGTTTCACTATCAGAAACTAAAGTGAGATAAAACTGCAGTGGTATTGCAGAAAAATTAGTTGAAAAATAATTATTATGAAATGCAATGATGGAAATCCACATAAAAATGCAGGGCTCCATAATGTTCCAGTTCTGTCATTTTTACTACGTCCTATCTTGTCCAAGTAGATCCACAGACTATTCTCCAGGAAGTAGAACTCCAAATCTCAGACCTATAGATGGACCAAATTTATCAGCTGAAAATGGTGCCAAGTGACAGTAGGGATGGGTAAAATTTGTACATTAGTAAGTTATACTTCATACATATTTTAGCTTCTTTAAGTCAGAATTTTGGAAGAAAGATGAACACAAGACTGTTGTCTTTATTAATCAGATTGGGAACACCTTGTTCTGATACAGTTGCTTTGTTGGGTTTCATTTCGATATAAATCTTACCCTTTCTTATTCTGTAACGTCAATTTTCAGCAGCAGAAAGTCATTGGGATTTTTTGGGTAGCAAAGGGACAAAGTATTTGTTAATAAAATAACAATGCAAAACAGGACAATATGACATATTTTTGCACCTAAGTATGCTGGAGATAGAGGAACAGAAGTGTTTCAGGACTGCTGACAGGCACATACTGTAGAGGTTAAGGTGGCAAATTGTTGGACCCTGAGCTGCATCCCAGCATCCTGAAGTCACAAAGACATTATTTGGCATGCATAGAAGGAGGTTTGGGTTTATTTACCTTACAAGGACTAATTATGATTCAATGGAAGTGTCTTTTCAGGACAAAGCACTTAGTACCTGCATTTCTTGCCTCTGCAAAAGTGCTGTGGACATTTCACAAGGACAGACTTTTCAAGTATATGCATTTCCTCTCTGAGGCTAAAAATAGAGATCACTTTTCCATAGTGTTTTGACATTTTGATCTCAATTGAAGCATATAATAAAAATTCAATTCACTGACAATCTCCAGTATGACCTGAAATTCAGCTTTAGAGATATGTAAAGGTAAAAGAGGGTGAATAGTGTACTTGCACAACAGAGATTCTTGTCCGTTCCTGGGTCAAGGAAGCATAGGCCCCTAATACTTCTCTTCAGAAATCATAAACTTTGCTTCATCTATTAAGTTAATAACAATCACTGTGTCACAGAAGATCAAATTACTTGTCCAAAAACACAAATGAAGTCCATGAATAAGTCAGAGTTCAACTTAGCTTTCTAGACACTGACCTGGTCCCAGACTGCTTTAGTTATTCAATTTAGAAACAGCTTAAAACAGACTAGAACAGTGTGGTGCACATCGTTCAGAGAAACAATTTGTGTGTGGTGGCAAATTTGACTCGGTGCACTCTGTTAAGAGGGTCTTACCAGGCTTTTGACCAGCTGTCCCAGGAGATGTGGGAAACTGGAGCCAGTACTCTTCATTCAGATTCGGCTCTTTTGCTTGAAAGCGTCCTTGCAGAGATTCAGGGCTTCTTTGTTCTCAACACCTTTTAGAGCTTTTCCAAGCCTTTATCTGAGGCTCCACTGACCTCCACAGTTGCTCTCCCACCACAGTGTCACAGCAAAAGCAGAAAAAGCAACTCAGCTGTAACATTCTTTTCTTTTGTCTTTTCAGGAACCTTTTTCTTTGGTTTTCTTACTGCCTTCTCTTTTGTTTAAGAATCTTAAATCATACAATGGCAGCTACTTGTTATTCATTTTAGATTCATTGTGGGTTACTTATGGTGTTGCTCATACCAACAATAAGCTACTTGACCTGCATTAGTATTCTTAACGCTTATTTCGGCTGAAGTGAAATTGTGGTTCTGAAAGGGCAGATATTTACCAGGTGCATTACAAATCTAGTTAGAATTTGAAAAAAATACAGTTGGCTCTTCTGATGTCTGAGTTACTGAGCTTGAAAGATATAACGATTGCTATCAATTTCTCATACTGTGCAGATTGCCACACACAGTTTGGAAACGGGTGAATGTGATTCAATTCTCATGTGATTTTGGTGTATTGAGCAAGAAACACTTAAATACTGTAAAAACAGAACCATCAACAAATGTTTTCCAGTGTTGCTAAAGCCACTCTCTATTGTACCACACAGAAAGAAATACAGTAAGAGAGCATCCCATCAGTCCCTCCATGGACTGGATCACACACCATTAACTGACAGTGCCCATGTGTCGTGCTGGCAGTGGCCACATGGGCAGTACTGAAAGATGGCACATCCACAGTCTCCTCATATTGACAGCAGGCCAAGACCATGTGCATCTTTCTTACCTTTTCCTTTCTTCAGCTGGAAGATGAGCTTATAATGACTTTAAATATTGTCTTTCTCTGCTGAACTAGCTACCTGAACTACTGTAAATATGTCAGATCTCTGGTACCCTAAGCTCCGAGCAGAAACTTTTTCTGGAGCTGTAGAGTCCTCTGACTTTTTTCCATAGTGCCTGGGGCTCCTATTCTTCCCACATATACCCATATCCTATAATTCTCAGGACTAAATAGCCCAAAGTGCTCATCTTGACCCAAAGCACTGAGCTCTGCTTTCTTGTCCATCAGCCCGTTTCATGGGGGGGAAGAGGAGGTGGCAGGGATATTAGCCTAATTTAATTCTTCTGATCACCAAGAAGCAGAAAACATATGTGATGTGCTCCAGTCAGTCCTTCTTGTCTAACCTGCATCAGAACTAGGAAAATTCTCACTTTAGCTGCATATATGTAACAGTGAGAATGTCTATCCTAAGTAGAGAAAAATACTCTGTCTTGGCAAGAAAAGCTGTTAACATCAAAGACTCTGAATTTGAGTTCTCAGTATTTCTACACTCATTCCCATGGTATTCTTCATGTATACTCAATCCAGTGAAATGCTGAAAATGTTTCTTCTATTCTTTTGTATTTAAAAATGGATGATGGAAAGCAATTTTTTTGGAAGTGGTTCTTAGAGATGGCTCATAGACCCATTATATTCCCATTATATTCCCTTTGCCCATTTTTACATTAAGGTAACCAAGTGAAGTGTCTTATGCGTCATTGCAAACTGATTTTCTCTCCCTTCATTTTTAGTTTAATTTAGTTTTATGAAAAGATATTTGGAAAAAAAACCAAAAAAATGAAGAGAACATTACTAAAAATAAATCCAAGCAAAGAACATGTGTTGAAGAGTTGCAGAGTCCTCTCAGTCTGGAAGAACAGACTTAGTAAAAAATGTACCCTTTTCTCAATCCCATAACAATTAACTCAATAATAAGTAGGAACTTCTTAAGAATCTCCTAAGAAGTTCTGCGAAGAATACCTATTATTGTTATGGGTCTCCACACATGGGTCTGGAATGGGAAAATCTCTACCCATGTTTATCATAGTCTCACCAAAACCTTCTACCTCAGTCACTTCAATCCAGAATCTATCTTTCTGCAACCTCCTTTGAGCAAAAGGAAACTCAGATTCAGAAATGCAAGTGGAAGTGGAAGTGAGTGCTGAAGAACAATGATGTGGCATTCCAGAGACCACACCTCAAAGATTTTTCTCTAACGCCATCTCTAACTTCAGATAGTAAGTTGTTCACAAAAGAGGGTCTCCAGACAGTGCTGTGATAGATATATGATTAAAAGATCAGCAAGTCTTCACAATTTGGCTTTGTGGGGCTGAAGACTGTATATCATATATCACCCACAATCTACTCTCCTATATCCCTGTGCCCACTCCCCAGGCCACAGAATTGCAGGTGTGCAGGTGTTGTGAAAGCATCCCTAGGCTATGCTCTGTATAGGAATTAAGTCAATTATTAGGTCTGGGAATCTTAATGTCTTTCCATATCTAAAACTTTTAATAACTTTCCTTTTCCTTCTCCAGAAAGGAGAAGATCTTGGGGAAAATCCTGACAAGGCTGCTGAACTGCTAGTCCAGTCCATTGCAGTTCCAGGCACAAAAGAACACTACCTCACTTGGAAATTCCTCATTCTTGTTTCAGGCATTAGTTCCCTCACCTTTACTTCTCAAGAAGACCCGTGCTGAACAGGGCGATTCACTGCACTCACAGGAGCAGTAAGTACTGAGTTGCTATCCTGGTTGTGTATCATGAAGCTATTCAATTTGAAGGGAGTTGCCTGTAATTTCCAGCTGCGTCTTTAACAGAGGTTTTCACTTTGACAAAGCTTTTTTTCATTTTTTATAACAAACTGTCTTTTTGAATTTCACTTCTCATCTTGAAAATATACCTTCTTTAGCTCACTAAAGCTGTAGGTTCACTTTTTTTTTGCCTCTGAAGGATCCTGATACCAGTAGGATCACCCAAAATACACCACAGAACTTTAGCAGACTTTGAAATGGTTACCTATTTTAGACTTACCCATAGAGCTTACTTTACAAGAACATTCAGAATTCTCCTTTGGAAGCATACTGGTGTTGCCAGCAGGGAGAAATGAACAAGATCTTCCATCGATCTCACTTGGAGCATTTAGGCCTCAAGAGAATGACCAGTGGCAGAAAAAGCACCTGGCATAAGGAGTAAAAAGATGTGGTTGAAATACAGTACTCCCAAAATCTTTAAATAGAAAAGCTGTGTAAAAGGCTCTTGAGCACAAGTTGACTTTAGGTTGGCATCTCTACATTTTGACAGGAATTGCAACGGGGACCTGAAGGGAAATATCTGGTAAGGGCCAGGATGCTGAACATTACTGCGTTCAGAAGGACAGGGAGCAAGGAACTTCTCTACCTCCTCTGGATATGCTTACACAGTAAGTTGTTTGGCTTCTACCAGTTTAACTGCTTCCAATCACACTTGTCACATAGCTGTGCACTAGTTCTGCATCTGCAGTAAAGATTTTTAGAGCTTGCTAACTACAAATCTGCACTTGGACAACATGCACATTTCCCACTAAAGCAGACAAATGGATGCTGCTGAGCCATCTGTTTGAAAATATGTTTAGTTGTAGAACCTAAGTTTACAAGTACTTCCTCACAGATTAAGATATCTCAGCTTAGATGGCTAAAGAGAAAGGGGACTGTGCATCTGAAATATCCCCACAAGACCAGAAAATACAGTGTAGGAACTGTACAAAATCTGTGCTTATCTGCAGAAGAGTGGAAGCCTGGCAGGATTCCTTGGGTCATCACAAATGGCACTGAACTCTCGACTCAGAGTGCTGAACTGAACCTCACTGTCTTCATTTGAGTGAATATCTAAATATTCCTTAAGTCAATATTAGACCTATTTAGACTGGATTTCAAAAAGCAGATCAGATGGCAAAATATAGGGATGTTAAGATTTATGAGTCTTAACTTAAAAAAAAAAAAAAAGTGGTTTTTTTTGGTTGATTCAGAGTAAGAATCACAAGACCACACTGTTCCCAAATTTGCACTTGCTGTTAATATTAAGTTCCCCTTGAGATTCTTGTGCTGCTTTGATAAACACAATCAGACCAACTAGAAATTTGGCTGGCTTTCCTTGGTACTATATAGACATGAACTTAAAATATTTTTGAAAACATATAATTTGTTGGAGTTTAATACTATTTTGCAGCATTAGTAGTTCTTGTCTTACTTGTATTGCTCCACAGTTTGGTTTATATTATATCTATATGTAGACCATATTTTAATAACAGAAACAAACATTTATGAGAAATTTTCAGTGCTCTTCTCCAAGAGTCATGATATTTTCCATAGTTTCTGTCTGGTATAGTTACAAATTAAATGTTTTTGCTTTGTACATGTGTCTCATTTGTTCATTTAACTGTATTTTTCTGTTCTACACAGACTCTCAACCCATACTCATCATCTAAGCATCTGAATCACTCTTCCAGCGTATGAGTGGTAAGAGGGGTATAGATCAGTCAGTAATCCCATGATTTTGCCTTGTCTATTTACCTCAGCTCTCACATTTCAACCTTTTATCTGAGTCTGGAGATCAGTTTTGTGGACACCCTAGCCCAAAAGGCCCACTACCCCAGGATGCAGGAGCTGAATTCTGCATTATGGCAGAAAGCTAGGTTGTGTCACACCTTTTAAAGATATCCTCAAGACCCTGAAACCTTTCTAAAAGTATTGATGACCTTATTCAGGAGTCTTGTGAGAAGGCCGTGGTCCGATGGAGGAAGATCATATAAACAAACCTTTTCAGAGCTCATGCTGGTGTGCATGCAGGACTCACAGCTGTTAAGATCAAAGGATCACTCATGGTTGATGCAGACTTTACATTCTGCTCTGCATAGGCCTAACTCAAGAAGGACTGGCTGGCTGGTCCTAGTGCAGGCAGCAGGCGTTTTCTGAAGTGACTGTACACAGGGAAAAGGAAACCTATTTCTGTCTTATACCTCAAGCCTCACAAGTTTATTATTACTACTCTTTTACTACTGAGAATATTCAGGGGTCTAAAGAAAAAAAATTATATTTCAGCAATGGTTATCTGTCTACTCTGAGGAGAAGAGGTGGCAAGTTTTGAAAGAATTTGCCTCAATCAAAGAAAAATTTCTGGTCTGAAACACAAACCACTTGTATGTTAGTGGCAGGCATATTCTTCGTGTAACATTCTCCACTCTTAGTGACATTATCATGATAGGAGATCCCTGATCTCCAGAGAGCAGAGTTAACACTCCTAGTCCAAGGCTGCCACCACAACACTGAAAGATAAGGAGAGACAGGGACAAGATTCTCACCTACAGTGAGGTCCTTCTAATCAACACAGTAGCCTATATGATACAGCTTTCTTCACAAAGGAACTACATCTAGCAGGCTGATTCTTGCTGCCAGAAAGGTTGGTCAGTACATGCCAGTGTTGTGCTGCTTCTCTGCTTGTCCTTGTTTCCTCAAAGGACATGTAAGTGCACAGGCTCATAGCTGGTTACATTTCCTTTCAGAGATAAGAAGGCTCCATGGAGAAAGAGACAACATCAAAAATCACAAGATCATCAGCCAAGAGGACAAGAACTGCCAGTTCTGTGACAACCACAGTATCTTCTCTGAGAACTAAGATGCAGCATCTGATACCTCCATTTAACTGCAGCTTCCTCTTACACAAGCAGCCCCTTCTTAGCAAAAGATGCCTTAAATGACCATCAAGCCAAGAGCTATGGATTTATATTATAGAACTGGGCGTTTTCCTTTCTACTCTACGTGCATACTTGTGATTGTCATGCTCACTTCTACAATAAGGAGCATTTCTTTACCAACTGGAATAAGATAAACAAACAGTTTAAATATCTTTGAATATTTGATATTTTGTACAAGTCTGGCCTGGCAGAGAACATTTGAAATATAAATGTTTACATTACTCATATCAGTTATTGCTTTCTCTTTTTTATGCAAGAAAGCTTTATTTGTAAATAGTTTAATTTTCCTTTATCTCAGCTCTTTCAAAGCTATAACACGTCTGTATTAGAAGACTGTATCCCTAGGACTTCAAATTTAAGTACAATTAAGACAACATAACTCTTTGAGTTTTCCTCCAGCTCATACAAATTCAAATGTTTAAAGAGCTACTCCTTTTGACAACACTGAACCATTTCAGTTTATTAGCTTTCTTATTCCAGGAATCTCAGATAAGTTATTTTAGCAAATTAAATCCCATAGGAACACATAAAAAATATTTTATTTGCCATCTTGGTTAAAGTTTTAAATGATGATGGCATCTCTCTGTTTACCTCCATTGTCAATAATCTCATTTTGTTAGGAATTTAAGAGAATACTAGCAGAATCTCCTTAGCATTTTCCTTGCCAATATTTTGGTATTTTTCAAAAAATAGGACCTTATAGGTCCCTGTTTGATTTATCAATTAAAAAAAAAAAAAGGCATCTCTGATGGATTCGTCTCTGGTTACTTGTTACCTAAAACTCCCTGTCTGACCAGGTGTATTTACCTGTCCACTTAACAGTCCATACTCCCATATGGATAGCAGGGAAAGAGAGACAGGCAGCTGCACAAGGCAGTCACACTCTTAAAAAGACGGGATGATCTGCCTTCCAGTGGTCCCTCATACTGTCTGCTAAAAGGTACATTTAAATTGAAGCACATGTTTAGTGTGCTTCAATAATGTACTCAAATGACTCTGGTCAAGTAAGAGGAATACAGCCCAAACAAAACTATGTGATTTGAATAAAAAAGACAATTAAGTGCAAGGTAACGGTTTTATAATTTTCCCAAAACCAGAAAGATAGCAAAAAGCAGATGCAGGGTCAGATTTCACTAACACCACTCACATTTAGTAATGCTTTCTAGTTAAGTAAATAGTTACTGTCTACTAATCCAAATATGTCTAAAGAAATCTAGCAAAATCAGGCTGACAGTAAACATAAATTATTGACATATTCTGTATTTGGATGATTAAAGGGTGATACCAAGTTATTCAAGTACCAAATTTATACTCTTTGTCAATGAAAGTGGGCTACATAATACATCTGATGATCTGGACACAAGTCCCAAGTCTCCCCTGCTGTGTATAATGCTACAGGGCCAGTCCTGTTAACATCTTTATTGATGATCTGGACAAGGGAATCGAGAGCAGTTCACAGATGACACTAAGCTGCACAGGGAGGGCAGGAAGGCTCTGCAAAAGGATCTGGACAGGTTGGATTGACAAGCCATGTCCAGTGGTATGAGGTTCAAAAAGGCCAAGTGTTGGGTCCTGTACTTCGGTCACAACAACCCCCTGCAATACTACGTGTTTGGAGAAGAGTGGCTGAAAGCTGCCCAGCAGAAAAGGACCTTGGGGTTGACAGAGGCTGAACATGAGCCAGCTGTGCCCAGGTAGCCAAGAAGGCCAATGGCATCCTGGCCTGTGTCAGCAACAGTGTGGCCAGCAGGGCCAGGGCAGGGATTGTCCCTCTGTACTGGGCACTGGTGAGGTCACCTCTAGTGCTGTGTTCAGTTCTGAGCTCATCACTACAAGAAAGACATTGAGGGGCTGGAGCAAGTCCAGAGAAAGGCAAGGGAGCTGGTGAAGGGTCTGGAGCATGTGTCTTATGGTGAGTGGCTGAGGGAGCTGTGCATGTTCAGCTTAGAGAAAAGGAGGTTCAGGGGGAACCTTATCGCTCTCTACAACCACTTGAAAGGAGGTTGTAGCAAGGTCAGGGTTGGTCTCTTGTGCCAGTTAACAAGTGAAAAGACAAGGCCTCAAGTTGCTCCAGCAGAGGTTAAGATTGAGTATTTAGAAAAATTTCCTCACTGAAAGAATGGTCAAGCATTCAAACAGGCTGCCCAGGGAACTGATGGAATCACCACCCCTGGAAATATCCAAAAGATGTGTGGATGTGACCCTTGGGGATATGTGTAGTGTTGGGTTAATGGTTGGAGCCAGTTATGGAGGTCTTTTCGAACCTTAGTGATTTTGTGGTTCTATAAAAGAAAAGAAGAACAGAAACATGTTGAAATACCACATTCTTTGGTCATTAGTGTTCAAAGGAGTTTAATCAAAGATGTCCCCTTCCAAAGCAGTCTACAGGTACATGAGTAATTTCACTGTAGACAGCTACATTCACTAAGCATGAAGCATCAGTGACAGAAAGAAAGAAAGAAGCAAAAGAACATGAGTTTTCTCATCTTCTAGTGAATTTTCAGCAAAATTTTTGAACAGAGAAGCAACCTCTGTTGTAGCTGCAAATAAACTTTCCTATTTAAGATCTGAGACAATAGCTGTCTTAATAGCTTCCTCTCCCTTTGGTGGGTTCTTGGGGACAACCTCTTGTTCTACAGCCTCAGGCTGCTTTTTTCAACCTCGCTTTCTACCACAAATGTGTGAGGTTGCATTTTCAGGAATGGCCATTACTCTTGGGATCCAAATCTTTAGTTTTAGCCTTATTTGCCTGTTGATATGTTTTTAAGTCCCTAATGGCTCTGACATCAGTATCTAACCTTTTTGTTCACCATCTTAAGCAGAATTGCAGTACCAAGGGTTTAATTTACTTACCAAGGAGATCCACACTCATATGTAGCCCAAATTCAGCATTAGAGTTAGCTCACTTAAATTCTAGTCTAGGAAATTTTGCACTGAACTTCAGGGAGACTCTAGACCTAGGCACAAGCTCTCTTGTCAGACAAGAGCATTGAAAGACAACTTTATTGAATCCCTGAATGTAAGGCTAAATTTTTGAAATAATAGCATTAGACTTTTCCAGAAAATTCTCTGTAAATAAAGAACAAAATACTTCAGATTTGGAAATCTAACTCCTAGGAAAAGGTAGATTTTTTTTCTTCTTAAACCACAAACCCCATTATTTCCATTTCCCAGAAGCCAGCTGAGGACAAGAGCCATGTGCTATCTTCAATGAATGCCATCCTTATGTAGTTAAATTTCACCATATGGATGAGCTTTGGCAGATGCCAAACTGTTAATGCCATGAGACAGACAAATGTCTAAAAGGGCAGAGTTTTCAACGATGAGCACTGTATCTGACTCAAGGAAGAAATCCATCTGCATTCCTAGCCAAAGTCCCTTTGCTAAGGGACATTGCCTTCTGTCTTCACACTGCTCTCTGCCAGAGTATTGGTCAAATTTTCTGTCTTGCCTCCTACCTAAGCTGTTTCTTAAAGCTCGCATTAGCATCTTAGTGAAAAATTAATCATTTTATAATTGATATCCAGCAATTAGATTTCTACAGTTCAGTTTCATTTCATTATTTCTGTAAAGTTATCTGAAAGAGCTAACAAGGCTTAAATACTTTAAATAAAATCAGAGCCATTAATTATCTGACTTTTTTATAATAGAAATTATGCATCCAATTTCAGTAGAAAATTATCTGGAAGTGTATCTGAGTCAATCTCCATGATGTTATCAAAGTTAGTAACAGCCTTACTGGGACTGTCCAGGGAATAAGATACTAATTATACTGTCTGGCTCTGACTGGCTTCATAGGACTTTAAAAAAAAAAAAAGCTACTGTATGCAGGCTACTTAAATCTAACACAAGAGAGCCTCGTGAATAGAAATTTAGAAAAATCCTAATGTGGGCTTTGCCATTTGAAAGATCTTGGAAACTTATTTAAACAAGAACAATCTTTTAAGAATGCGTGTTTGATTTTTTTACCAAGCTCTTCTGATGGATTTGGCATGCAGGGGAGTAATAGAATTGTAACAACTGTGATGAAGCTTTCTTGAATAGAAACTGACATTTCTGACAAACGGTCTTGGTGTTTTTTTTCTTCTTAATGTCCAATCGATTTGAACATAAATATGTAATTCACTGCAGAAGACATGAAAGTCCTTAGACCTTTTTGTGAGACTAATCTGGAACTGATGAGATATTGGGATATATTTTTCCTTAAAACAAAAGAAGAAATAATATCTTACACATTACCTGCTATTCAAGCCAAAATTTGCTTTGCTCAGTCTCAAGTAAAGCAGGCAAAATTCCGAAAATGCCTAATTTTCCTTGATAGCCTACCTGCAGCACACACAGCATTTTCCACAGGAGAGAAGCAGTGAGGAAGTTTTTGATTGCAATATGCCATGGTTTGCATGTCAACAATGAGTGGGACAGCCTTTTTTGATGCCTAAAAACTTCTCATTAAGAATTTTGACAATTACTGATTTTGAAGCAGCTGTTTCTGAATCTGAGGAAAGGGTCTCAACAGGTTATACTCAAAAAATCCTCTGGAATGGAGACAGAGTAAAGAGGTGAAAAAGGTTATAGAAACAGGAGATAATGAGGAAGCTGTAGCTAACTCATGGAAAAAATAATTTTACAGGGAAATACGTCTCAATTTCTAAACCATACCTCAAGTATGAGCTATATGTTTTAGTTCTGGGAGATAAGGATCTACTGGAGTCCTGCTAGTGACAGAGACTACACAGCCACTTCTAAACATACAATAAAGGACCAAATTTACATATTACATTCAATTATTACATGGAAATAGGAAATGTTTTTTCATAGGAAAAAATAAAATGTCAGTATATGTATCATCAAGTAGTCTGTATCATAAAGTTCTTGATAGCATTCCAAATATTTTTTACAATATTTCATCCAATCCTCTGTGCCGTATTTCAATTTTAAGAAATCCTAGGGTTCTCCCTCACTGCACATTGTCTGGGAATTATTAATGGGTTCATATAGAAGTTTTTTATAACATAATGTGGAGATTTATTGAAAGTCTTGAAAGAAACTTTGGCAGTGCTCAAGCTAAGCAGCAAAGCAAATACGTAATAGCTGCATACCACAGAGCCTCACTGCTCATCTGGTACTTTCTCCAGAATACGTCCCCAAATCAATGACAATTGTGTCTGAAGGCTAGCTAATCCCATTAAATATTACTGAGTAAATGAAAAGGTCTCCCACACAACCTCTACACAAAAGTCAACTTGGCTTTCTCAGACAATATACTGTGCCTAAAAAGAACATATTTATTCTAAAATACTTTAGTTACTTAAAAACCTCTACCTTCCATCCTCATCCACAATCCATATAAACAGCAAACCCTTTCCCTCATTTGCTGTAGAATTCTTGTCTCCCTAAGAATCTTTTACTTCTTGCTACATAGGGCGTTGCCAGGGTAGCTTCAGGAGTTCAGAACATAGGACAGATGTGCATGAGTAACACTCAAGCCCAGATATGTCACAGAGTCACTTGGACATCATGGCTTTTCATTTCCCAGAACACTGACTGGGGCCACAGTGCTGCCTCAAGACTGTTCCAACCATTAAAACATCACTGTTAAGCTAAAAAGCGAAGTGTCCAAAAAGAAATTGTCATCTCCTTTCCCTCAAGGAAACTTTGTTCTTGTCCCTCTTTGAGCTTCAGGTGTGTCACTACTGAATGCTCTGTTGGGAGGTCTACAAGGGCCAGCCCTGAACTCAGCTAATATTCCAAGTTGGAGCCTGGCTGAGCTTATTCAGATGTGTGTCTCTGTGCTGCACCTCCCAGTATGTCTGACTTTAAGGAGATGTTTGACCAGCAAGAAGCCAGCTAGCATCCAGCTGGGCTCACATTTCAGGCTCTGCTCCAGCTCAGAGCATCTCCAGATGAGCTGTCCCTCAAAGCAGAACAGCTGTACTCCCATGACTGTTATCCCAACTAAAGTGCCTGCACAGACACACTGCAAGCCAAACTAGCACTGAGTAACAGAGACAACTGTAAAACAGGATTTCATCTCAGCTCCCTATTGTCACATGTTTCTGACATATACATCCCTAAAAAGTACTGGCCTGAGGCTACATTATGGGATTTAAGTCCCATTTCTAGTTGTGTCTTTACTCACTATACAGAAATAATAGAGTCTTATGGCTTTTCTCAAATATGTGTATGTCACAAAATGTCTGTTTCCTCCCACAGATCTAAGAGCAACTTCCCAGTCAAAGTGAGGGAATACATAAATAGAAATTAAACACTGTATTGGGCTTCAGAACACCTTCACTGAAGGAGTGGGCAGGAGGCAGCAGATTCCTACTGCTTCCCCAAGATGTCACACTACACTCCTGATTAATGTACTGCAGTCCTTCAGTTAAGGGCACAAGGCCACATGTTATGATCAGAGGAAAATACAATATTCCAATATCAAAACACATCAAGAAATATTTTGCTGATTTTTGTATTTGAAAGAATTAAGGAGCTGTAGAATTAGGGTTTGAAAGCCTAGATTTATGCTTTGCTCCTCTTCAGCCACCCTGAAGTGATAACTACCAACACCAGAGAAATAACCTTCAACTTTATAGGACTAAAAAGTTTCAGAGTCATGAAATTAGCTCTGTAACTGTTGAATGATAGTCACTGGTAAATGAAGCTGCTCCTGTGCATGAAGATTTTCATATGGGTGCATTTTGCAGAATCCAATTTTTTGAGGCATCCTAGTAAATAAGCAGCTGTGTGAATGGATGCTAACATGATTAGAAGACAATTCCTCCATGAATCATCTTCAGCCCCCTGCAAAATCAAAATGCTATTACAAGATAGTGAAAATGAGTAATTAGATCTTGAGGTGCAGGTGATATGCACTGAGAAACATTTGGATATCTTTCTAGAGGATGCATCATAATCACTGCTGCCTTCCTGGGGAAAAAGGTGATTCTTGCAAAATAATTATGACTACAACAATCTTAGAGTTACTGTTTCTTACGTTACTGTGATTCTCCCACATAAGACTATCCAGCATCCAACTCAGTTATAGAAATTTCCCTTTAGATGGCAATCTTTAAGAGATTTCAAGGGAAAAGAAGGTTTTTGAAGTCTGCCATTACAGACATGAAACAGATTTTGACACACAGCCCTTCCTTAGCTGTGCTGCTTAATTCCAAGGCTCAGTGCTATTATCAACTAAACTGCATATTGGACCCGTAATAAAACCAAATAGTTCTTCTGGAATGGAGATACTTAGGCATATTAAAATTATCTAGTGTCTTTGCTCTCATTATACCAACATGGTTCCCTTAGGTGCCCAAGTAATGAGAAGAAATAAGGCCTAATGTCTGATATTCCTGTGAGTTAATCTTGCTTATACAGCACCTGTATCCCTACCTATCCCACTGTAAACCTGAGAGAACTGCACTGAGAACACTGGGATAAATATGTGTGTGTGTGTATTTGTGTGAGTGACAGGCATTTTGCCTTTGTCGTAATACCTAATACAATTCACAATTTACAAATACGTTTTGTGCTGTAGACAAATCTAAGTGTTGCTGTTTCTGACTTGTCGCCCAGAGTTCCATGACAAAAAAAGAAAAAAAAAAGTCAAAAGAGCTATCCACTGCACACCAGTTTTGATATACTGCAGTTGACAGCACATTGTCTACAGTTCCTCTACTAAACTTAGTCACTTATTTTTGTTTATGTAAATAAGGATCTTCAAGAATTATAATTCCTTGAAACCCTCATGGCTTCTCTGGTTTTATTTTTTATATATTAAAATTTTAGTGATACCACTAAATACAAAAATCAAATAGAACCCAGAGTAAAGTATAATTTTTGCTTAAAGCTTAAAGAATGAGTTAATTTTAAATAGACTTCCAAGGAGACATCAGAGAAAATTAATGAACAAAATATTTCCAAATGCTGCAGCCATTGGCAGAAAATTCCAGTATAAATCAAGGGATCACTCATTGCTATTGTAGCTCCTTGGCTGTCATAAAACTAATGGTTCAATAATCAGGCTGGAATCTGGGGATCAGGAGTTTCCCTACACCCTACGCTAGTCAGGCTCACAAAACTTCTCTGTATCAGCCTACATTTGGATCAAAGTACTCTCGGGTTATACACTAGGGTCAGCAGTATTTCTAAATATGTCTTGAATAACAACACTGAAAATTGTGTCAAATTTAAATAAGAATTGTAATTTCTTTTTGCATGGAAGCTTGGCATTATCTGGCAAAAGCAAACTGCACCTTACATGTCCAGCTCTGCATGAGGTAAAATAATCAGCTTTCTCTGGAAGCCAAAGGCAAGCTGATTTGTCTCTTAAGTTGTCTTCTTGCACTTTGAAAAGAATAAATTCTTTTAATTAGATAAACTATGATTAGTACAAGATTGAAGATGAGCAGGAAAAATGTCTTTAAATACATTAACATGATAAAAAAATATTCATTACTTTTATTGTTACCTAAAAAAATAGCCATCCAAATATACTAACAGGTCATTATGTATTATCTACCATCCTCTTGTTTTATATGCAATTTTTATGTCAGGCACATGTAAAAAATAAGCAGTGATAATTAATATCATTTTATTCTAGCTGAGGAAGCCTTGATTTACTGTTTAAAGCATTGCAGCTAGTGATATTTATTTTCTTCTGAAAGGCAAGGTCCAATTAGCTCTTTATTAATTTAAATATATTGGATAATACTTGAACAAAATTATGTCAAGTGAAAAATCTAAATCCAGACAAGTCAAAGGAGTGAAATTTAGCAGATCATAATGAAATAATCCCTTCTACAAGGATTTATTACTATTCTACTGGCAACTTAATCTTATCAAAAACTACCATTCCCGTTGCAAAACTACTCTCATACTCCACAACACATGACTCAGGTATTACTAATAAAATTGCTTCAGATATTCAAGTTTCTATAGATTTTCTAATTATTTTATATAGCTTTTCATTAACAATTTACACATTAAGAGGAAAAGACCAATTTCTTCTCTTTTTTGTAAATTATCATTCAATATTAGAGTGGAGAAGACATTTTTCCTCTTATAGCTCTTAGTACCCCCAACTTCTTTTATGTTATGGGCTTGTTCTGCCACCTAATTTCCATGGCAGGATTTTTGGTGGGTGCTACATTCCTAGGGAAAATCTTACTTTTAAATATTTCATTTTCAGTAATTAATGAATGATATCCTGTCTTCACTGAAGTAAAATGAAAACTTCTTATAATTTTAAAAGCAACAGGTTTTAGCCCAACATAAAGGACATGGCAAGTAATTCCTCTCTGGTATAACTAGAGAACAGAAATGTCATCTCCAATAATAACTAGAGAACACTTACACTCAAGGTGAGTTTGGTCTCATTAATCTGCTTATATATATGAATTTATCATTTTAAATAATAAAACAAAATAAATAATAGCAGTTCTGAATGTTCAAACTGTTGGTTTTGTTTTTCGGTTCTACAGTAGTCTGTGAGAAGTGAATGAGAAAAAGAGAGGGAAGAAGCTAAAAAATTACTATAGATATAACACCCAAAAGGGAAGGCCAAATAAATCCAACATTTAGATGCTGTAAAGTGGCTTCAAAGGGAAGATGGAATTATGCCCTATTAGGCTTATTTAAAATTATGAAAATGTTCTAAAATGTACTAAAAAACACAGGGAAAATTATCTTTGGCATTACACCTACAAACATGAACCATATGGCCTGTAAGAACCATAACATTTGGAAAAATAATGAAGATACAAAGTGGAAAGGAAGGAGACAAAAATGGAGTGGAGGAGGTTTAGTTAATATCCCTTTAAGATCAGAACATCATGAGTACTTTGTTACAGTATTACAAATCCTGGTTTTTCATTCCAGCCTGAGAGTCAGTGATAACTGAGCGAGCCAAGAGATTGCACTGGCAACCAGGGATTAGACTGTTTCAGAAAAAGCACAATTTGTAGCACCACTTACCATGCGATTTCCCTTTCTCAACTTAAAAGCCCCCCATCTAAATAAGGACAAGCTCAATTTCAAAACAAAATCCTTTGCAAGCTGCCCTGAAGTCCAGCATCAACTGCTGCTCTAATATAAGAGTCTCATGTAAGCTTAGCCACTTCTGTCAGCCCTCCTAAGTTTTCTGTCCTCTAGTAGAACAAGGACAATAGGTGCTTGTATATTCAATAATGAGTTGTCCATAGGTTTCACAGTGGGGAGACTCCACAGTTGAAGTTAAGGAAACTGGTGTTAGTTTGATAGGGAATGTAAAGGGTTTTAGACTCTTTATTCCTCCTAAAAACCTTGTGGGCTTCCAACTCTTGTATAAGTAGTCACACAATATGTACATTCAGGATCAAAACAGCATCCAAGCAATGCTTGTGAGCAGGCCCAGTAACATCTGACACAGCAGCATTCTGGTTGGGTGCCTGAGTTAAAATAATTCACCTGCCTGGGCCCAAAAACGGTCATGCATACACCATAAAGAAATGCTGGAGAGTACTCACGTTGCATTTCCTGTAGGGGTAGTCCACCTTCCTAAGTGGATCTCACAGCCTGCCCCACCCCCCAGTTCATACAGGAAGTAATTCAGGACAGTCCTATCCTGTTTCATCCAGCAGACCAAAGAGCATCATTGCACAACCTCACTGCTATCTATCAAACTCCATCTCTTCCATCAAAGATGTCAATTTAGCTGCTGTGGCAATCTTTGTCTTGAACTGGTAATTTCTAGGCTAAAAGCCTAGAAATTTAGCTGGAATAAGGCATTTTAATAACAAGAACCAAAAACATTTTTTTTCACGTAGGAATAGCCACCATGGTTAAACTAGTTCAAGAATCAGAAGTTGAAAACTCTTAAGTCAAATGTAAATTTAATGTTTTCTTATTTATCTTAATGTGTTTGAAACACAAGATGTACCTTAGAACAGAAGCTTAAAAAACTACATCATAAATAATGTTGAAAATTGCCGTATTATTTGTGAAAATTTCAGTAATTTTAAGAATGAAAGTGTAATTACCAGATTCAGACTTCACAATTTTGAAGTTAAAATAGGTATTTTAGACTACAGATTAAAATGATGATATATAGATACAACTGTACTTTCCCATTTTTAATAAAAGGTATTACGTCACTATGAATTTGGCTTTCTTAGCCAGTTTAGCATTCTGTCAGATAGTTTCCAATCTTTCTGGATGTGTGGACCATTACAATTTTTCAACTGAAGCTCAAACACCTTTAAAAATATTTTATGGTAAAGTGTTCAGAGACCACAAATAATCTGATCACACACCTCTGGATATCACAGGCTGAGCCACTGCGTCTACATCTCTAACAAGTCCTATTACCTCTCTAACAAGCCATATTACATGTGTTTCACAAAATATCATGCTTCATAAAGCACCCACTTCATTGCAAAAGTTTATCACCCACACTGATGAAAATCTGATTCTACATCTGATTACAGGTTTGCGGTTTTTATTCCCAGATGCTGGGGTTTGTGGTGTAATTTTTTTAGACTGAAAGAGAATATTACTACCTGATGATATTTTCCTGGAACTTATGTATCATAATCAAGTCACCTCTCAGTTATCTTATAATCTTTAATTATGCCATTTTCTCTAATGTACAAATAAGACATTAGAGAAAGACATTTTCTCTAATGTTCATATAACTCTGTTGCAGTTCTTCCCTGAGGCCTTACTATTTTTTTCTCTGCAAATACTGTAATTCCACTGTCAGTTTACCATCATTTTAGCAGTCAGGTAGATTTTATTGATTTACCTTACTTGAACTTTCTCAGGTACTGCATGAGTTACTGATTGCAAAACTCTCCTGAACTATGTCAAAACTGTTCATTGTCAGAGTTCACTATGTGCTGACCATTGCAATCCATTTGCCTATTTACCCATTCTCCCAAATAATCAAAAGATTTTCAGTTCAGACCAATCCCTATGATTATGAATCCCATCTCCACCCAGAAAAGCTCAAACGATTTCATGAGTGATTCCTGTCTCAAATATTCATCTTCCATGAGTTCTCCAAAACTCTAACAACCTTGAGCTTGAATATATGAAGACTCAGTTTTGCAGCTGGACTGAAGAGAAATGCTGTAGTTGAGATGACCATCAGAGATACAGCTTCTTGTGTCCCTTATGTTGCTCTGCTGCTATTTCCATTCTGAGGTGTCAGTGTGGCTTTGTGTAAAGACTTTAACAGCATCAGTAAATGTTTAGTGTCCCAAAAGTCTTTAGTTGCCATGTCCCATATGGTGAAATTAATGCCACACATTAATTGTGGACTTGTTTTGAATTTGTCCTCGTAACATTTCATTGGTCTCCCTCGTATTTTAAGATCATGAAAAATAATTTTGGCAGTCTGTCATTTGACATATGTACCACAGTTAGCAGATGGCTTAACCTAGATGAGCCTGCTGCAGCATTATTTTTATGTTGATTACCTAACTGCATCCTAAGATTTTACTGTTCAGGATTTTGTTCTGCCAGTAACAGAGAATCCAGTTTGCTTATTATCAGTAAGGTAGAGAGGTAAGTCCTTTTAAAAGGCTATCTTCTGGCTACAGAGCATTAGATTTTACTTTGATCTAAAAGGTTGGCATTACTTGCTTGGAGGGCATTACCTTCCAAAATTAAATTATTGTCTCCTGGCAACGAAACTGCTCTTGCTAGAATGCCAAAAAGTGTTCTGCAGTGATCCAGCAAAGGAGGTGATACTAATTTTCTTTATTTCCATCTTGAACTAAGGCCAGTAGAAATACTGTAACTACTTCTTCCATTTTTTTTTTCTTGCAAAGGAAATTGCTGAAAGTGTTACACAGTTTCTACTGTATTGTAACATAGAGGAGGATCTCTTCCTCTGGCTCTGTATCAAATGATATAATGTAATATGTCTAATTGTATATACTCCTAACTGTACTAATCTTGCCAACACCTGCTACAACAACAGGACGAGCCTTGCTGTTATCCCACTTCCTTCTAACTGGCATTCAGTGTATGTCCAAGTTTTCTCTGTTCAGTACCCATAGATGTTGTCATCACCCTACTGAGCAGAATCTCCAATACACTGGTAACAAAGCACATCCAATGTCTAGTAGACTTAGAAGGCCAGATAAAACTGATGATGATGGCAGGCAGGTGATCCCTGGAGATAAGGGCATAAAGCAGAAATCATCCTCACTGATTCTCTTGACAATGTTTTTGAATGTGTCTCTATTTTTGGTTGGTCATTTTTGATAACTCTCAGTGTTGTGTTCTCTGAAGTAGAAACAGCTGCACTATTAAATAGTCAAATGCTGTTGGAGCTCCTGCTTTCTGCTGCTCTGTAAAGTCTTGTAGAACAAATCAAACTGATGAATATGTCAGTAGTGTTTACGTATAATTTAATTTCATTGCCAAGAATATGACTTGTGGCTTTTTAATAATCTCACAGTCCTGCACCTTGAATATTTTTCTTCTGCTGTCAAAAAGAGGGGAATTGAAAAATCTTTTCTGCAACAAAGAACTTAAAACATCGGTACACTTACACACATGCACAAAATGCACAAAACTGTAAGAAGTTAATATATGGACAAAAGCTTGAAATGAGCAAGCAGTTACCCATTTTCTGAGATCAGCTTGTTGAGCTCATACCCTAAGGCTATGCCATAGATCACAAGGTACTACAGATCAGAATAAAATTTCCAGTTTCAAAAGTTTCAATATTAAACCTCTCTCTGTTTATCTCTCATGTTTAAAAATAGCTGTAGCTTCCAGGGCTGACTTAATAGCTCTGTCAAAGGACTGTTCACACTTTCAACAATCCTATTAATATAGAAGACATTAAATTCTATTGCTAAGTAACTGGATGTACATCAGCTGAAAACATAACGCCTCAGTGCTAGAGAAGATAAACATCAAAATACATATCAAAGTGTGATAGAAATAAGTACATGATTTAACAAGTATTTTCCATAGAGGAAAATCTACTAAAAGGGCCAGAAGGATATTTGTATAACTTGCCACAAGTTCACTATCAAAATCCTATCTCTGTTGCTGAACTTCCTTTTCTTTTTCAGTAAACAAATGAATGGACAAAACACATGCACATCCTGAGGACCTTTGAAAGAACAATTCCTTTTATGGGGTCTACATACTAACTATAAACTTTAGCATGTCCAAAAATATTAGTTTTCAATGTAAGTAGGAAACTGTAGTCTTGCTAACCTTCATGAATTTATTGGGAATCCAATTTGGAGCACTAACGACAGCTTCAAGGATCAGTTTCAAGGATCAGTTTGCACATAGAAAATTTGAAACTTTAATATTATATTTCCTTTAACAGAGTTGTCAAGAACAATCAAGGTACAGACATTGTTACTTGGTTAGTACATCACATGAGGATCACCCAAATTCCAAGACATTCCCTTCATAGTACACAAAGACATTATTCAGATCTAAATGAGGCTGCACTTCACAGAAGCAGGGTCAGAAACATGCACAGGCTTGTGGGGCTATGAGGAGGAGCAGGAGGAAGCAGCCAGTTGTTAGGGTAGCATGAAATGCCAAAATGGCCTTTCCCTATCCCTTCTGAGGGCTCACCAACCACACCATGCTGACCTAGAATAGTCCATAAAAGAATATTATTGACAGAGCCACTGCTGAGTACAGTTTAAAACATGATTTACTTCTTGATTCATTGTTCACATGACTATGCTGCAAGAGATATTTTCTGTGGCACTGCCACCTGAGGTTGCTTTCTTCCACCAGGAAGCCCAGCTAGCATGGCAGGGAACACTGCCACCATGCAGTATGGGGAATACAGTGGAATAGCTGAGCAGGCAGGCATGGACAGAATGTGTTCACACCACAGGGAGACACCTCCCAGCCCACCCAGGCCAGGAGCTCAGCAGCTGTGCCTGTGTTCAGTGACACAACACAAGGTGAGCCTATGCTCAGACACAGCTTTAGGGCCTGAAAACACTGAAATTACAGCACAGAAACAGGATGTGCTTTATTTCCGTAAGAGTCTTCCCACTAAGGCAGTCACAAAGACCTCATAAATAACTGCTTGTCTTTCCTATGTGTCAGGTTCCCCAAATTCAATTCTATATGCAAAACTGCCATTCAGGAACAGATCAATCCAAATCTTTGGAAAGCCACATGAAGCCTTTAAAAAGACAAGCGATTCTAATATTTTATTAGTAGTTAAAAGTGAATCTGGAGAGATGAACACAGCAACCATCCCTTACCTGCAGTTGTCAAGGTAACAGCTGCTTTAGGATTAATGCCCAAAAGATAGTTTGTCTTTCATCACAAACACTACAAACATGATGTGTATTCATCAGCTGGCTACTCACCAGCCTTTTCTTTATTGCTGCTCTTCCCAGGATACTTATTCTATTAGCTTATCAGAGCAATAGTCCCAAATCAGGAGGGATTTTTTAAACTGCACGTTTATACATTATTTATTTACTTTTCAGCAGGCATATAATCATTGCCAACTCACCTCTCAATTGCCTCATCCACAATGGTTCATTTGTCTTCCATGACAAATAACATTATCGCTCTAATTTAATTCTGTGAAAATACGTTGGTTATCTTTATCTTGAAAAAATTTAATGAACTACTCCTGTATTTCCAAAACATCTACCTCTTTCTTTTTTTTTTTTCCTATATTGTACAGACCTACAGAAGAGCATTAGGTCTCCTCTTAAGGCAGGACAGATTTCCCCCAAGAAAGAATTCCTCTCACTAAGAAATTTTACTTGCTTGTAGCATTTTCCAAACATCTTACAGGGCATAATCCTAAAGACTGCAAAGAGATTTAGAGGAAATTGCCTTGTAAACAATGAAATAATTTCTGTATAATTATTAACACGACACCTCTGGTTCACAGACTTTGGTGTGCATAAAAGAAAATCATTCCTTAGACATGCTGGCAGTTGGTGTGAACTCTGCTGACAAAAAAACAAAGCAGCCTCCAGAACTCTGGTTCATTTGTTACAGACATCCAAAAGCTTAGTATTTTTCTTCTCTTTATTTTATTTCTCTCCTGTAAGAATCCTCTGATAATCTTGAACAGCAATGCCATTTTGTGCCTTAAGAACTGACAGTGCTATTCAATGATGAAATCCAGCAGCCTTGTGACCTTGGTTCCTGTTACACTGCCTCAAAAGAACTCATTAGACTTGCTCTATATACAATACCATCCAGTATCAGTCCCAAAGTAAGAGAACACCATCTTTTTTTTTTCTTAGAATACAGACAGGAGAAATACATTACTTCTGAAAGCCAGAACAAAAGGTGCTAAAGGAGTATTTTTGACAAGAAAATTCCAATCATGGGAAATATCAGCCTTAGGACATGTGGCATTTTTTTCATCATCTAGGTAAGTTTCACTAAGTAATTGCTTCTTTCAACACCCAACTGAGAAAAGTAAATGTTCAGGAGATTCTGGCATTAAGTCCTGTTATCATTGCACTTGGACCATCCTATGTAAGCTGAAATCCTGTATTCACCTGGCAGTTACTGGCTCTCTGCTTCAGAGTGAAAAATCATGTGACTAATGTCAGGGTTCCAGTTTAAAAATTTCCACTGAATGTTTGAAAATATTTCATGTTAACCCATTACATAATCACAGCAAAAGATTGACTTTTAATTATATACTTTACATACAAATCAGTGCTCTCAATTTTTTTTCTGTTTTCCTTCTCTTTACCCAAGAAAACAAAAGCTGAACTTGGAAGAATATTTGTTGTTGTTGTTGTTGTTGTTGTTGTTTTGTTTTGTGTTTTTTTGTTGTTTTTTGTTTTTAAATTGAATTGCTCAATGAGCTCTAATAGTTGGAAAGAACTCATTTCACTTTCCTGCTACTCGGGCTTCACAACCATCATACTGACATGACTTCATGTAAAAGAAGGCAACAGTTACAATGTCCCAAATATGAATAAAATTCATCTCTTTTATAATTTATCTTATTAATGTGATATCTGAAACAGGAACTTGAAAGGATGATACTTATTAGTGAGAATAAAAATGCCTTTTTTATAAAACAATGTTGAGTAAGCCTTAGTGACATATTGACACATTTTTGAAAATCATGTCAGATTCTTATGAATTATATCTGAGGATAACACACCAATACTTAAAATGCTTATAGCTATTTCTATAATTAATTATGTCCTCTTTTAATTTGATCTTAAAGAAGAAAAAATGAGGAAGCTGGATGAATTTCAGACTATGAGAGAAAAGACAAGAAACATTTCAGGGTGTACTAAAGGTAAACTTTCTTGGGAAGCCAACTTGCATAGCCTAGTTCACCATTCTGTGATAACTCTTCCATGTAGACTACCTTGGAGTACCCTAACAAGAGGCAACCTCAAGTAATGGCACTTCTAATGACTTATTCTCTGAGTTAACACTTTCAGTTATTTACTCTCAGGGTAAATATTGTTCCAACAGGAAGCCTGTGAATACAATATCCAACTTAGCCTGCTGTGCTGTGTGCAGGGTTATACTTCTGGGCACTGATGTTAGCCACGAACAGCTCATTTTCTATCTTGCAAATCATTAAAAGAGGATTTTCCATTTTCAAAACAGCTTTCATTGTTAAACAGATATTCAGATACTGTGGTTATGAGTTTTGCATAAACCTCTAGCTAAATATTTCATTTCTTTTATGCTAGCTTATCATGAAGACAAAATTCTTCTTCAATTCCTTTATTAGTAATAACATCCCTATGCTCCCAGCTGTTTTATCTGGAGCACTGAGGAGAAAAAAGGAGCCAATTCCTCCTCATCAAATTTACATGACTTCTGAATATGCCTCTGGGTGACACATTTAACAAGACAAGGACAAGATACATGGTATCACTCTTCACAGGACATTCCTCATTAAGTAGGTTGAATATATCAAGTACCCAGATGAGCTACACTGCACAAGACAGTGTCCTTTAAAACTGGAAAACAGGTTCCTTCAATAAATAATATAATAAATTCAGCCTTTATCATATTAGCTTGCTGTCTCTAAACAGGTCTAAACCTGGAAGTTTCTTCCTATCTGCCACAACTAGTATAACTTCAACAAGCTACAATTATCACAGAAAAGCAGTTATGATGACAGAGGGCTCGGACACAAATTACTGAGAGCAAAATAGGGAGTAGAGGGGACAAATTCAGGGCTGCAAAATCACACATTGTCACATCAACTAGAAGCTGAGCTTTCTCATAAATCCCAGCCTGTCTATAGTGCCAGATATTTATGTTGTGTTCTTCAAGTAATTACATATTCTCCTTACAGAAAAAAAAAAATCAAGTCGGGGTGGGGAAAAAAAAAAGAAGATTGGTTTAAAAATAACCATGATATTAGCTACCAAAAAAAAGAGCTCAAAATGAGTTGTCCCAACAAGGCATGATTCTTGGGCAGGTGGTGTTTTGAAGCGGACTTCAGAGAAGAGATATGAGTAAAACCTGGAAAGGAAGAAAGGAGTTTTGAAAACTCTTCTAAAGGTCAAAGATAGTATACGAGGAAGTAAAAAACCTAAGAACACTAAAAAAATAGATAAAATAAGACCACTAACTATGAAGAAATTCCGTCCTATGTGATTACCCTGATTAGAGTAGTGATGATGTGTGCATCACAGAGCATCTGAGTTCCAGGATCTTCCCAGCCTGGCAAACAGATTCTTCAGCTTAAGTCCCTGCACAATTGCAACCCCACTGTCCACTCTGTGGGGACATTAAGTGAGTTAAATCAACAAGGTGAGAACTTATTTACCTACCTGGGAAAATGATAAAGAAGGCTGTTGGGAGATTTGCAAATTTTTAGATAATGTGAACCTGCTTTAACCTGAGCTAACAATCTGCTTGATGTAGCCCAGCTGGAGACTTTTAATACTTTTTAATACTGAGAGCATGTTCATGTAGAGAAGAACTTATGGAAGGGACACAGTTACAGAATCAACAGCTTGTGACAGTAAGAACATGAAATGGCAAATACGACAGTATTTGATTAACTGTTATTTATAGACAATCATTTTACCATTTTTGCTTACTTATTATCATTACCTTTGAATTAACTTATATTTTCTTCCTTTTTCTAATATTTATGTACACTGTATTATCCATCCTAAATTGAATTTCCTATCACGGTGCCTATGATTTTAGCTATTTCCTGTAACTAAAGAAGAAACAGAGCACATGGGATGAAACTCTAACAACCCTATATTTGTCTGCTCCTTTTGCAGGAAGAACACCATTTTGCCTTTGCCTGAATGGCAGTTCCTAAACCACTAGATACACCCTTAAAGAGCAGAGAATGATTCCATGTATCAAGAATAATTTCATTCAAAAATGTGAATCCCCTAAAGGACTCTGTGCTTGGAGTTTGCAGGTCACTGGTGATGAAAGGATAAACAGAAGTGACATTAGACACCCACATACTTCTACCAAGTTACTATCCAATACATTATCAGAAGATTCAGATTGTAAACTAGTAATTTGATGTTATTAAAATCCTAGCCCACAAAAGCAAAGTGAATTTTATAAGCTTAATAATATCTTGCTACTGCCGTTCTTAACTTCACAGTAATAGCGGCCTCTCATGTGATCCATAAACATTAATTGGCATTAATGGCCTTTGAAAGGTCCTTGCTGATGCTGCTCACAGCCTTGTAGGCTAATAGCTCAGATTACCATAGAAGCCAAAGGCCCCAATTAAGATCAAGAGCCTTCTTGTTCTAGATACTAAGCAAACATATCCTGTTCTGAAGAATGCATAAGCTGAAAAATGAGAAATGCTCAATGAGAGGTGAAACGGGAAAGGTATAAAGCAATGTTTACAAATCGTTACTGGTATGTTAAAAGGTTGCAAATATTCATATTGCAAATATGAATATTCATCATTCATTAAAGCAGAAACATTTGAAAACCAAACTTGTTTCTTGTCCAATGTAATATTGGTGGATTTGGTTTTCTTCAATTTGATTGAAAAATATAACCAGTTTAATCTCATTTTTGGTTTGGCATAATGCTATTCTGTCTATGAAAAATAAAAACAGTTTAATCTCATTTTTGGTTTGGCGTAATGCTATTTTGTCTAAAGCATGACAGCAGAAAAATCACTTTCTTTAAGATATTTTCATCAAAAATGAAGAGTTCTCTGGGAAGATGTTTGTATACATAAAAGTGCACTGAACCTGTACTGACTACGTTGGGACAACAGTGAAAGGTAAGACATGTTTTGCTGAAAAAAATACTTTGCTGAATCAGGATCTTAATTGTATTATGCTAATAAATTAACTAATTAATTGACAAATGCCAGCTAGTTCCATATACCTTTTTCTTTTCATTAGTGCAAACTTAAGGTGACCCCAGATTGTCCAAATCATGATATCAGAGAGTTTTCAGATCAGATATCAGATATCAGATATCAGAGGGCAGAGGTGACAAATCTGATCAACGAACTGCTCCAGGTTTGAATGCTTTTGTTTTTTTTATTTGTAGCATTATTTTTTACTTTGGTCAGCTCACCTGTATTATGTAAAATAAGTGTTATGATGAATTACATTCTTCAACAGATTTATGGACTTGTATTATATACAATATACTGATAGCAGTACCTAAACACTCCCTCAGTCATCACTCCTAATGGTTGCAAGATTAAGAATTTACTTCCATTTTAGACTTCCAGTTTCTGTATTATCTAAACAACACTTTCACTTTTTTAGGCACTCAAAAGGTGAAATACATCTTTTAATAATGTTTAATGAATAAGCAATTCCTCTAAGGAGGGTAATGTCATTTCTAAACTCTTTATTCACTGGAATAAGACAAAAAATTCCATTTTTTTCTTGATTGCCAAACTTGCAATTATTTTACTTTAAAATAGTAAGATTTTTAAGGTTTCATAATTAAAGTAATTAAAATGTTGTGTATTTATGTATGTAGGTTGTAATAATAACTGCAAGAAATAATGTTTTATAATTAATAATAATTAATCACACACTAGTAATTGATAAAACAACAAAATGTGGTCTTACTACTATATTAATTTCCTCTGAGTGAAAAAATGAGACTCCCTTACATGGTATAGTGGTAGTATTGGTAGTATTGAGCACCTGCCCCAGCAGGGTTCTGGAGGATGCTCTGGCAGCTGGACTGTCATGTCCATTATGGTCACTGCTGGCTCCAGCCTTGCACAGGCCAGGCCACCCACTCCCACAGCCATGGCACAGGGGTTCAGATGTCAGATCACCAGCAGTCAGAGCAGGGTTGGTGGAGGGGGAAGGAATTATTATCCACTACCTGAAGAATAACCACTACTGGGCCATTAATATCTGAATGCAAGGTCACTGCATGGTCCTGAGTGATGAGCTGGCAGTAGTTCTTGTGCCACAGAATACTCATTTTTACATATCCATTTTGTCCCAGAAAGTGGTCAGTTTGATGCCAATAAATCTTATTGCACCTCTTGACTCAATCTGTGGCACAAGCAGCTTTGTGCCAGTAAATTCACCACCAGAATCATCACAATGGAGCTGTATTAAACAATTTACCATCAGAGCCCCATGTGGGCTCTCAAACATCAGAGCCTTCTGGCCAAATCATATGCCTAAAGGTACCGAGGTCATGAAGAAGACACATTTCCAATCCAGTGTTCCTGCAAGGGGGTTTCAGAGAGGGTGGTGCTCCTGTTATTTCCCCTGCCTCAGCAGTCATCACAAGTATATACAGTACAGCAGCTCCTTGTCCAACTGCTCCCAAAGCAATCTTCCCAGGACATGGGAGGGCACACCCACAGCCCAGGACCCAACACAGGAATGGTTCCTCAGCAGCCACAGCTGCCATGGTGAAGGTGTCATCCAAGAGCACACCCGTGCTTTTCCGGAGTGCATGTTACCATCTTGCACTGCAGCTCCGAGCGCTACCTCAGGGCGCTGTTCTTCCACCATAGAACAGGGGGATATCACTGTGCCAATACATTAAAAGGACCCTTGACTCTTCCCTGCCATAAAGGCCGACTGGCCTCTCTAACTTAGGTCTCACACCCTAAAAAAAAAGTAGAAAATGGACAAAGGAGAAAAAAGCAAAGCAGCAGAAAGAGAAAACAAGGAGAGCAGTCAATATGCTGAAAGTTATGGCTGCTTTTCAGTGAGATCATGAGAGGTTAGAGAAGGGGTCTGGCAGGACATCATGGAGCTCAACAAAGACAAATGGGAAGTTCTTCACCTGCAGAGGAGTATCTCACAGAGCTGTAAACAAGTGGCCATGGGTACGTGTCAGGGAGCTGAGAATTACCAAGCTGAGCCAGGCCTCTCTGAGCCAAGAAAGGCTTCAGTATAATGCTGCAAAATCATCAGCAAAGTACAATGAACTGCTAAGTCAAGATTGGCTTGGATGTAACTTCACTAACCCTGCACAAACTTACTTGGCACTGCGGCAACATAAGGACTAACCAAACAGCTGGTCACAAACGCAAGACCTCGGCATAGGAAATGCTGAACTAAAATAAAGTAATTTAACATTTCTGATTGAAAGTCATTAATAAAATACAGGAAAATATTGTAATAACAGTGCCATTAAGACTGCTGTGGCACAAGGACAGAGAAACAGTTTCATGGAATTATCACTGCTGGAAAACATCTGCAGGGTGAGGACATGGTGACCAACAATGACCAGTTGTCTTTAGATTGAACTGACAACACAAGCAATGAATAATCTCTCTGAGAGATTACAGAAGTACATACTGAGAAGTACAGAAGGTCCGAGGTCACAGCACCTTGAAGGTATAAAAAGACAACTTAGAATACCAAGGTAGGATCCGCAGAAGAGGATCAGTGTTGAAGATCCCAGTACCTAAGAACTGATGGTTACACAGCCACCTAGGGCCTCTTAACATATCAGGTGCCAGGAGTGTGGGCCCAGAATGCCAAGAGCATGGTATGGAGGACTTACTGGATTGGGACAATTCAGGAATTTGCTACCATAACACTGTGCTGCTCATGGTTCAAAGACTAATGCTGCTAATGTCTACTGTAGCTATCCACTGCCATTTTCATGTTTATTCCATAAATAGTTATGCTTATTCGGTGTCACCGCCAAAGTTATCTCACAGTTCTCTCCTTTGTTCTCCCTTAAGTACTGTAGAGTTAAATATGGCTAAGACATAACCACATCTTCTACTGCCATGTTTAGTTCTCATGCTGACACATTACATAAGTCTACATAAGCTGTTAAAAATCATCCCAAATATAGCACACAGTCACAGTCTCTTTCCTTGCTGGATGTCACTGCTGCATGATACTGTTCCTTCCCAGTACTAAAGAAGCATGCACTGGATGAGAGAGTCTGGGCATTGGTGCATGTAATGATGTTTTTGGCTCTGCTGTGCACACCATTGATAGGTGCTAGAAGATTTGGCTGTTCTAGATAGAGTCAGTTATGAGGCAGACCATCACTACCATGCATATATGGGCCCTGAAAGGCACATTAAGGACAAGATACACTTGAAGGAACCCCAGGTGAGTGCTCTCATGGAAAAACTAAGAGATGTTCATATGACTAATACCTTTGGAGAGCTGAGAAACTGGGCCTTAAAAGCACTGAAAATGCTATACCCCTACAGAACAGGGTGGTTGCACATCTCACCAGAAATAAATTCTATTCCAATAAGTTTCCATCAAAGCAAATAGTCATGAAAATTATTTTGCTAAAAAGAAGTTCTATTTCCATATTGTTACTGTTTCATCAAGGTCAATTTTCCTTTGTTTTCGTGGATCTCCTTGTCCAGCATTCCCATTTTAGTGTCAGTTAATTCCTATTCATTATACTGCCAGTTATCTCAGACATCTGCATTTCTACACACTCTGTGCAGCATGTGCAAATGCTGATGAAAAGGAAGCATGTGTGGAGGAAGAAGCAAACGAATCATTAAAGGTCTGGGACTGCTAATGAGACTAACAAAAAGCAGAGCTTATGTAGGCAGCTTAGTGGAGCACACTTCTCTAAAACTTTGGATCCAACCTTTGCTAAAAGCAATTAGAAGCAATTGTCACCCAATGACTCTTTCGTAATCCAGATACTGAAAGGCACAGAGTTCAGGTGAGTTATTTCCAAAGTGCAGGGATCCAAATCATGCAGAATGCTGCCACACTGGTCTAACTGGCTGTGGTGGTTCGATCCTGGCTGCACGCCAGGTGCCCACCAAAACTGCTCTGTCTACCCTGTCTTCAGCTGGACAGGGGAGTGAAAATATATCAAAGGCTTGTGCCTTGACATAAGGACAGGGAGAGACCATTCATCAGTTATCACTATGGATCAGAAACCCTCCACTTGGGGAAATTACTTGAATTTATTACCCATCAAAATCAGAGATGCATAATGAAAGGCAAAACAAAAGCTGAAAAAAACCTCCCTTCACCTGACCTCCCACTCCTTCCTGGGCTTAATTTTACTCCCAGTTCTCTACCTCCTCCCTCTCAGCTGCACAGGGAGATGAGGAACGGGGGTTATGGTCAGCTCATCACACGCTTCTGCCACTGCTTCATCCTCATAGAGAGGAGTCCTCCCCCTGCTCCAGTGTGGGGTCCTTCCTGTGGGGCGCAGTCCTCCATGAACTTCTCTAGTGTGAGCCCTTCCCATGGGCTTCATATCTTCACAAAATGCTCCAGTGTGGGCCCCTTTCCAGAGGGCGTAGTATTTCAAGAAGGTGTGGGGCTCCTCCATGGGCTGTGGGTGAATCTCTGCACCCCTGTGGCCCTCCATGAACTGCAGGGTCACAGCTGCTTCACCATGGCCTTCACCACAGCCTGCAGGGGAATCACAGCTCTGGCACCTGGAACAGATCCTTCTTCCTCTTTCTTCACTGATCTTGGTGTCTGCAGGACTCAGCTCACATATTTTCACTCCTCTCTTCTCTGGCCATAATTACTTCTCTGCAATATTTTTTTTTCCCCTTCTTAAATATGCTATCCCAGAGGCATTACTGCCATCACTGGTGGGCTCAGCCTCAGCCAGTGGTGGATCCATCCTGGAGCCCACTGGCATTGGCTCTGTCAGACATGGGGAAGCTTCCAGCAGTTTCTCACAAAAGCTACCCCTGTAGCCCTGCCCTGCCACCAAAACCTGACCATGCAAACACAATACACTGGCCCTTTTGGATCATTTCTGAGAAGAAATAGGGCAAGCAGCAGAAATGTGTTTTAAGGTCTAAGCTGACCGACACAAGAGAGTTAAGACGTGAAAAATGGGAAAAATTTTATGGGATTCTGCTTGTGGATCTATCATTCCTTGGGTCATTTCACTGGATTTTACATGAGCCTCAGTGACCATTTTGTTATTTCATTTTTCATGTGAAATACAATTTTATCTGAAATGACTGGTACTTCTATTTGTACTGGGCTGACAGAAACTCTATATTCTGCACTGGAAAAGACTCTGCTCATTTCTGAGAAAGTTTTATTAAACTGATAGACAGTAACAGTTGCCAACAGCTCACACCTCAAAGCTCACACCTCTAAGCCTTACTATTTCATGGAGTCTTGTTATTTCATAAATATGGAATAGCTGCTGGTTTCTAGATTTGATTAAAGAATTTACATGGGTCTCAGGAAGATGGAATGCTAATATAAAACAACCAGGAATTTTTCTTTGGAAAAAATGTCCCATACCAGCATAAGTGACTTGTGTAATTTCAAAGAAATTCTGCTTCAGAAATTAAAGGAATAATTCACATTTTCATTCTGGGTTAAATTTTAAAACATTCGAGGTTTATCTCACTTTACAACAGCACAATTTTGCAATGTTTCCATAACACATACATTTACACTTTTCATAATACAGAAAATTAAATTCTACCCAGCACCACAAATAAACTTCACTTAATTATTTTCTCCTTTTCTGTTTTTTTTTGTTTGTTTTTTTGTTGTTTTTTTTTTTCTTTTTTGTAAGTCTTAGTGGACTACCAGTTACAGAAAGAGGGAATTGAGGATGAGATTTAATAACAAGCAGATTCTTTTCATCTTTTTCATTTGAATAACTCAAATAGCTAGTAACTCCTCACTTAGAGATAATTTTCAAAGATGCAACTGTAGTATACAAAAGATGGGCAGTACTGTAGCATCCAGGCAATAACATGGACTCAAGAAGCACAAATTAAGTTCCATTTCTATTGCAGACTTTATTGTGACTGCCTGCATGTTATTTACATTTCTCAGTACCTAATGTATACAAACACCACAAACACTGGGCTGAAGAAAATATATTACTCATGGTAGGAAACTGAGGGAAAAAAAGCCATATAGAAGCTGATGTCAGTGTGGCATACACCTACCACTAACATCTTTAAAAGCTTATTTTGAAGATTAAATTTATTATTTATTTATTATTGTGCTTTGAGCACAATTAATAATGTGCTACCTTAACAATTGTTACTAAACCTTACTTAAAGGAAATATTATCTGCATACAGGCAATAATAAACTGTGGATCCATAAAAGCCTGAATAATTGACATAATATAAAAACAAAGTTTGTGACATTTAAGCTGTGGAATGATAAAACACAAATTGCCAATGAAGTGGCAAAATTTAGTTTCCATTCATCTAAAATAAGAAATTATTAGTCTTTCTTTACTGACCAAATTCATTTTTGTGAACTGACACAAAGACAACTGTGCAGCCCCTAGAACAATGAAACCTGACAAATTCAGCCCTACTTCCTCCTTCTGTTTAACCAATCCCTTGTTCACAGAGTGCCTGAGCTCTGAAAAGGTGTGGATTGATGCTATCCTGTGTCTAAGGGAAAAACACATCCTCAGGCCCCAAACCCTGGGTGCATTTGGCTTCTGTCATAAAAACTACTTTTCATTTCCACAAATTAGTATTCCTGGCACCAGAAATACATTACAAAACTACATATAAATTTACAAGAATTTTATTCAAGATAATGATATAGAAGTACGAAAGGGGACTCCAGTCATTTAATGCAGATGACAACTAAGTATAAATGATAGTTTGAAAAGGTGGCCTCTGGGTAAGTAGTTCTGCAGCTGTTTTAAGGAACAGCAGTTGTTGAGGAAACTGGTCTATCCTGTAGCTTGCAGGAACACCAGTGAATACCTACCAGCACAAGCATTTAGATTCATTTAAACAGCATATATGAATAAATATGTAAAGAGAATGAGCTGAAGAAAATAATGCATTATTCATGCAGCTAACAACACTTACTCATGCCTAGTATAAATTGAAACCTAAAAGTGCAAATCTAGGACACAGAGATTTACAATCAATGCTGAGTTATATTTAAATTCAATCAAAGCCAAAAATTCTGAGTTGATTTCAAGTTTTCAATTCAGCATAGAAGCATTTCACACTTTCTCTCACTGGCTCCATTTTGGGAAACATAAATTATGAATGTAGCAGTTTTTGCAAGTGAATGGTAATAATTGCTAGGTGAGCAATTTCACTTGAGATGCAGTGGACATGAAATTAAGTGAAATGCATTGTGCTAGTTTAATTCCATCTGAAAGCTCCTGAAGAAAAATATTTAAATCACAAAAATACCGAAAAATTAGCAAGTTTTACAAGTGAGAAAAAAGAAGCTTGATTTTGCAATTCTATTTTCTTCAATGAAACACTCATATAACACCATTTCTTACAAGTCCTCTTTACTCAACTGTGAAGGCAATTATTTTTAAAATATGATACCTGTTTTTCGCAATCCATGTTGTTCTAATCTCTCAGCAATTCTTATTTTCAAAATATGGAAATCATGCTGAACTCCTACACTAAGCCACTGAAAAAGCTAATTGGCATTTGCCAAGTGGAAAAATCATCTTTTCTGTTTTGCATAATCAGGCCTCTGTAATGACACTTTTTCCCAAAGATATCTAAAAACTTTATCCCCTCACTTTGCTTAGTCTTAATCACCTAAGGAACATATGGCTGGGGGAAAAAAAAAGAGAACAGACATAGCTACTGTCCTGAAAGAAGAGTTTAATTCAATGGGAGAATCTGGATCCACAAATTAAGAAAAGTCATAATAATTTCACCTCACTAAGCCTACTTCCTTCTGACCCTGTTAGATTTTTCTTTTCTGAATGCTAAGACCATTTGAAGGCAGAGGGGAGCTAATACAAGCCTTAAGACAGCACAGCTGAGTTTCAGTTGGAGCCTACTGGCACAACTACAAATTAATTTGCACTGAATGCAAACAGTTCAGCCACTTCCTCTCCTCTCACAAGCCTGTGAAACAACAGGACCATGCAAATAAGAAGTCTGAGACAGCAATTCTTCTTCTTACTCTAAATGCAGCACAGTTTGCAGTCAACCTCACAGGCCTTGGCTTTCTAGCATTCCTGCCAGGGTATGTGTGCACAGCACAGCAAAGCAGAGACACCCAGCGAGTTTAAAAGCAGCACTTTAGCATAACATTGTACCGGGACTAACTGGTTGCTGTCACACAAACTAATGCTACTCCTGTAAGAAAAGGGAGAATATGAATCCATTGTGAGGTTTTCCCACATGGTTTGCTTTATCCTGAACAAGTCAATTAAGTTTTATGTAACTGCCATTAGGAAAATGAACTTGATGATGAAAAATCTGCAGACAGATACAAAATAGCTGTTATCAGACTGGAAATTCTTTTTCTTTTGAGGTTTTCCAGTCCTTAGAGAGGAAAGCAGTTGTAGCTGAGAAATTATGCTAATTTACTTCTACACTGTCCTTCAGAGGACTGAACAAGAACTCTGAAAGAGCATAAATGAGACCAGTTCTCCTTAGGCTGGAAAGGATTAAAACCCTGCTCCAGAGGACTTTGCATAATTTGACTCCCAAGAAGAGTGTTAGGCAAAAGGTCTTGGTCAGACAACATGTTACAGTTTCAGAAGAGTGAAGAGAAATCTGGCACGAGCCAGATTTAAACACCTTATAATGGATTTGTCACTCACAGTGTGAGCAATGTAACAGGCAACTTTGAATTTCTATTGTATTTCTACTATACCACTGAGACCCATTTCTGAGCCTATTTCAGATCTGAAAGGATGTGGTGAAAATATCATGCCAGGTTTTGCTTTTTAAACAACAAATTCAGCCTGGCCAAAGTCTGTTTGCAAGAGCAAATAGAATACTAGCTGATCCAACATCTAAGGCTTTACAGCTTCCTCGCCTCCAAAGAGAAACACATACTGTGGTAATATGATTACAGAATTTCCAGCAGCTAGCACAGCCTTCAGACAGGCATATTATTGGCACCAGCTGCTCAAACAAGTACTCACCTCACTGTGTTCACAATATCCCAGCAATTGAAGGAGTGAGAAATTATGTCAATGAAATCAGTCTCCTCTGAAAGCTTGCGGAGTGTGCTTCCATAGCAATCCAACTACTTGATGAACAATTACAGTTGCCAATTTGACAAACTCTTTTCAAGGTTATTTAAATCTATCAAGGTTATTTCATCACTGGAAATAAAGATTTTGATAGTCTGGATATAACCAAGTTAGCACCGAAGCCACTAACCTTCCCAAGTACGAGGCATTTCACCAAACTACCATCCAACATAAAACAGGAGAAGATTACAACTGTAAAAGGCTAAGATAAGGCTTTTGTGACAATCTGACACAATTTCACTATGCATATACATATAAATCCGCTGTACCTACAGCCCAACAAAACAGAAGAGAACAAAGACTACCAAAGCAGAGGCTTAGCAGCTTCTCTCAGGGATTTTTCTCTAAGGCCATTTTTCTTCCTTTTGCTTGATTGGGTACCTTTCACATCTTCCTGCCTTAGAAAATATTTCTCTTGGTGCCCAGCTGTGCTAGCATCTAAAAGATTACAATCTAAAGCATCTCATGATTACATAGATAATTTACACAATAGAACTTAAACGTACCTCACAGATAGAATTTCCAGTAATAATATCAAAACTCATTTGAGAGAGCACCACCTAAAAAAAAAAAAAAAAAGGTCATAAAAATGCATCAAATTTCCTCAAAGACCAGAGTCAAGTTATTAAGAAAACAGATGGACTGCCACAGATTTTCAAAACAAATAGCTCTATGAAAATACTCATTATAAATACACAGATTATTATATGTTGGTGAAATCTGGATACAGCACATTTGTTTGCTATTATAAACCTAACCCTAAATCTAATTTTAAACACTTGACTTCTAGTCTGTGCTTTACACATCCCAGCACAAGAAGGAAAATATTAAATCAATATCTGTGGTTATTGTGGCATAGGTGTCTACCACAGCCATATGGCAGAAAAACAAATAGAAGAAAACTCTCATATTCTTCTATGTTTCCATATTGATATTTTGTAATCACAATGCATGTACATTGTGCAATTTTTTAATCTTGATTTCCAATTCCACCCACATAAGTATAATGACATACTCCAGTATCATTTGAAATCCTGATCTGTTTTGATCCAGCTTCCTTACTAAAATGACTTCAAAGCAGAAAAAATCTGTTTATCAGGGATTTTAAAATGTCATTATCTTCTGAGATCTATACAAGGTGCCAATACAGTGCTGATACAGTTCCAAGTCACCACAGCTGTTCTTTAATATCATCTGAAGATTTCGACCTTACATCAATTGCGGAAGTCCAGTGGATGTAAACTTATGCTTCTTCACTGTTCATGGCTCTTACATGTGCCAACTGCTATGATTCTATTGGACCAGCACAAGAAGGTTTCATACAAAACATTCACATATGCCATTCCTCAATCAGCTCATCCCTACACTGGTGCAAGAATAATGACCACAACAGAAAAAACACAGTGATTTCCTTTAGAGTTTTGGCGGCCAGAAAGTTCCATAGATAGAGCTGTCAGATCATTTGGAAACCTCAAGCCAGCCCTGGAGGTATTTTTGATGTAAAAATGAAATTTCAAACAATGATGGGATGAAAAACCTGAAAGTACAGGGAAAAAAACATTTAGAAATCCCTCCCTCTTTCCTCTTATTGCAAGTGTCCCAACTGGTAATTGGATTAGTTCAGCCAAAATTTTAAACTGAAAATTTTATCAGATCTTCTAAGTCTCCACCGTTTCTAATTCTAATTAAAACAAAAATATTGTTCAAAAAGCAATATAGCAAAGAAACTGAAAATTAAACAAGAATTTTTCAAGAAAAAAACTCAGCAAAACCATCTCTTTTCAGAAAAAGCCTTTGGTTCTTATCAATTAATATTATCTGATGATAAGGCATTAGCCACAGAATTGTACTTGATGGGAAAATTCTATAACATTGTTTTGCCATTTCAGATGAAAATCTGGAATGATGAGAATGCAAACAGAAAATCTTCTAAGATACCATGGGAATCCTTTATTTTTTTACTGCCGGGTGATGATATCCTAGATATTGGGTTTTACTTAGCCATTTATGTCTAAAATCCTCGGTTTATCTAGAAGAACTAGCTGCCAGTGTTGTATGCTGGCTAGATATGCTGAGTGCATTTTCAACGGTCTTCTGCTTCAGCAAATTACTTTATTAAATTTTCTGGCAAGAGTTTACTCTGTATGAAAAATGGATGTATTTAATGCACTTCCAAATTGTTATATGACATGTTCTTTATGATTCTTTAAAAAGATTTCAAAGGACAAAGATAGAGTGTGAAACTTCAGGTCAAAAAACTAGCAAATTTTTCACTAGGATGTCTTTGCTGAGTAAAACACTTTACCACAGGTTATTTCACAGCCTGAACACATCATTGTTTTGTCAGATAAAGACATAGGGTTGGCTTTTACAGCCCGGAGAAAAGGAAAATCTATGATTCCTCTGTTGGCAACATACAACAGTTAATGAATCCTCAGTACACTGGCATTTTTTCATTAAATACTGTGCAAGTATTTTCAAAGTAAAATCCACTGGCTATATTTCACTCAGAGTCTCTCTGGGGGCTCTTGTTGCTCTTTCAGTGTAACAGCAATAAAAAGATGAGTGAAGACATGCTGATGAAATAATGTAAAAATGCCCACAAGACATGCCTGTACTTCGCCACACTGAGGTGTGTTATTTTCTCATAACATAGGCAAAGGAAAATTATAACTTGAAATACTAGTTGCAAGTTTTGAGATTTGCATTTAATTTAATCAGAATTTGAATGCATTTACATTTGAATGTAAAGAGGAATCTCCTAACTCATTCTGACATTGTCTATAATAAGGAAACTGCACAGTAGCAGCTTTAACAATCTTTGTCAATGTAATTATCTAAGCTGAAGCTGAAAGGCCAACCTTGAAAATTGTGTGCAGGCTAATCAGGTAAATAGGTCAGAAGAAAAAATTTTAGCAGCATAATTTTCAGCTACTCATATAATCATAGAATCATTTAGGATGGAAAAGACCTCTAAGTTCATGGAGTTAATCATGTTTACTCATGAGTTAATCATGTTTCCTCTTGTACAGTACATGGACATGTAAAATAACTACAAGGCTAATACAGGATTCTGAGCTCTCAAAGAACATGTTTTCCCATGCTTTCTCCTGTATGGATGGTAGATGGAAAAGCAATGATGAAAGCAATGTTTAGTATATCTATTATTGACGATTGGGGAAAAAGGTAATTAACAAAGAGAAATTTCCAAATGCATACAGATGACTAAGTGAAGACTAGACAGACTACAAAGATGTATGAACTGCAACACACATACAGAAAATAATTTTGGGAACTCAAAGTGACAGCTTCTTTCTCTGGATTTTTGAAAACAAGAACTAGTGATTAGTCTGACATCTAATCACTTACAAAGTTCCTCTAGAAATAGAACTGATCAGCTCTTCAAACTTCCACTTCACAGGAAAAAAAAGTGTTTCAAAATCTGACCTCATTTCAATTCAGAATAAATGCAAGTACTCTCAATATTTCCTCTGAAATACAATTAAAAATGATGTGTTAAAGCTGCTTTTTTTAATGCTTGTAATTATTATTTTTATCTTATTCTATTGCAGGTATATGCTATATATATGTTATTGGATGTTGTCAATGCACAGCCTTATTTATATTATCAAGTTGTCATACTATATCATGGCATACCAAATAGTCTGGTACTCTGTTTTTATATTATTTTTATATTATTTTCATATTATTTTTTTTTTAAACCAAAAGAAGGTTCCAGATTTTTTATAATGAAATTCCTTATTTGTCAATCAGGACTGCCTAGCATTTTAAGAACTCTGGCTTGTTATGGGTTTTGGACCTCCCAGAAATCAAATTTATTATTTTCTGGATATGGACAGGCTCAGCAGTAGTTTGAGGAACTTGATGCTCAGCATAACTGTATGAAAATTTTACAGACCTAAGACAAATTCATCCTTCAGCTCATACAGTTCACAGCCCAGCAGTTCAGTAACTTTGCTATAAACTAGATTGGTTCTTATTTGTGTTGCAATGAGACAGTGTGGTACTTCGATAAAAAATGTATTGTTTTCCTTCCAGTGCCTAGCAGCATAATGAAGAAAACAAGCTTTTGATCTTTCTGAATATTCCCTAGACTCATTTTGCTCTGAATATCCTTGTCTTCATAAAAATATTTGTTACTTCGTCAAATGCTCCTTATGAATCAGTCCTTGCACTCAAAGAAAATACTAGGGATATTTCTCACAGATGAAATATATGCATAATGGATAATCAGAGGCAGAGGTGTACACAGACTTAATTTATGTTATCAAATGACGCAAGCTCTCAGCTCTTCCCAAGATTCATACTGCACGCATCTGAGTTCTGCTTAGGCTCTCATTTGGAACAAAATGACTAGTTTCTCTAAAACTGTTAAGGACTGTCTGACCATCCATGAGCCACTCTGGCAGTCTCACTTGGACAGAGGCCACTTCACACACCCCACACTCACAAAGTCAGACCAGGTTTCCATAGCAGGGTCTCAGACCTCTGGATTCTGTCAGTAATTGAATCATGGTGCAACAGCAGATTCACAGCTGGAGCTGGTGCCTCCAAGGAGGGACCCCAAGCAAAGGAACTCCTGGGCTTTTGTACCCTCACAGTCAAAGTGCAGGGAAGTCTGGGGTATTTCAGCTGAGTCCTCAGCTCCTGCCATGTCTCTGAGTGTCCTGTCCCCTGGCTGGCACAGGTCCCTGTGGCCTTTGTTGTGCAAAGGTTGGTTCCAGTTCATGTCCTCTTGTCTGGGGGTCTCACCATCCAGAGCTGAAACCAGAGCTGGCACTGCAGCTGCTCATGGAGCCACCAGCACTGAGTGTATTCCTCAACAAAGCTTAGGTGAAGGCCAGAGGTAATTTTTTCCAGGGACTTCAACCTAAATTTCCTATGGACAAAATACCACTAACACTGGCTCCTTCCTCCTTATACAGTCCTCCAACACCATTTCAACAGACCCATTCTCAGTAGAGGGGTACTTTCAAACACGTTCAGAACACCCTTGGCCATGATGGGTGGCCCCTGTCTGGTTGTCAGGTGTCCACCCAAGCTGCTGTGCCTCTGCTATGACAACAAGCTTGTGTCAAGATAAGGGAAGGGAGAGATCACTCAGCAATTATTGTGACAGGCAAAATAGACTGAACTTGGGAAAATTAGTTTAATTCATCCAATCAAATCAGAGCAGAGTAATGAGAGGGAAAATCAAGTTTTAAAATATCTTCTCCCCCACTCCTCCCTTCCTCCTCGGCTCAATTTCACTCCTGAATTCTTTACTTCCACCTGCCAGGAGCACAAGGAGATGGGGAATGGGGGCTGCGGCCAGTTCATCACACATTGTCTCTGCCAGTCCTTTCAGAGGCAGGATTTCCCACATTCTTCCGCTGCTCCAGTGCAGGATCCCTCCCACTGCAGACAGTTCTCTGTGAGCTTCTCCAACACATGTCCTTCCCACAGGCTGCAGGGAAACCTCTGCTCCAGTGCCTGGGGCAGAGACTCAGGTGCCTACAGGGCTGTTTCGTCAAATATTCTGACTCATTTTTCTCTGGGTGCTGTTCCACAGGTGTTTTCCACCCTTTCTGAAAAGTGTTATTCCAGAGGCACTACCACTGTGGCTCCTGGGCTCAGCCTTGGCCAGACAGCAGTGGGTCCAGCTTGGAGCCTGCAGTCATTGCCTCTGTCAGACACATGGGAAGCTTCTGGAAGCTTCTCACAGAAGGCACCCCTGTAGGCCCCCCACTACCAAAACCTTGCCACACAAACCCAGTATATTCACATAAGCATGCTCCATGTATGCAGTACATAATCCTGTTAACATCTTACAGAAAATGTCACTTGCAGCCCTGAGACAACCCTTACCTGACTGCAGACATTTTCAGCAGAAAAAGAACACCTCAAAATTTCTGTCCCGAGAGGGACCAGATGCATTCAGTGAATATTTTACATAGATGTGGACAGTCCTGTCTCATGGAAATCACCTTTAACAACATACTCCACAACTTGGAAAGCCATGGGGTTTCTTCCAGAGATATTAACCTTCACTGTCATGTTATCTATTCAAAACCTGGGTTTTCTTCCTCTGCTATGAAGAGTTTGATTTTACGGGTACAGTTGAAATGAGGGATGCTCTGTTCTGGAATATCAAGAGTGAACAGTAGATACTAGAAGGCTGCAGTTCCTGATGGAAAATAGGGCATGGTTTACAAAGGGCAACGGCAATTCTACCATTAACAGAGAGAAGCAAGTCTTGTATAGAAAAGTACGGGTAGGTTATGTTAAACATCATTAAAATAATGGGGTTTTTTCTGGATATTGTTTCAATGAGAGGGAGGTAGAAAAAGATGAACAAAACTCCAGAAAGGTAACATCAAAATGCAGCTATAAAAGCATTAAGACACTAATTTCAAGCTAAGAGCAATCCTGCTTTGTTTCTGCTGCCCCCAGCTGCTCATTCCTATCTGCATGTTTGTTATATACACTGGTTATCACATAATCAACCAGCCAGCTGCTGAAGTTACCATTCTCTCAGTTCTGCTCAATACTGGTATTTGTTTCACCACTCTCTTAAACAGACCTGTGATATTATAATAAATTTAAAAACAGAAGAGCAGCATAAGGGTATCATAATGGGGATTTTAGCCTACATACGTAGGGTAAAATCCCCATTATAAAAGGGAATTTTTTATTACAAAACTTTAGCAGATAGAGCAATCAAGTAAACCACTATTATAGCAGAATAAAAAGTCAAGGTGACAGTGCACAGCTGAGAGAGGGACAGGGTCTGTACCTGGATCAGCCACTAGTAAAATAATTTGTAAAGCTACAGTCCCAGACTGACAAACACAAAGCAAACAAACAAACAACAAAGATCGGTCACTGAATGGAAAAAGAGAAAACAAAATCAGAAAAAACAGAATTATAAAGTGACAAAACTATCAGAAAGACTCAAGTAAAGTAACTCCTTTGAGTCTAGAATTACTGAGTGCCAATACTGATGTATATTATTAACAAGATATTAAGAAACTACCACTTTCAACTATTAAGAACTTTAAACTATTAGTAACTTTAAACTATTAAGAAATGGACATTGAACTGCTCTTTTGTCTGAGGGAGATGATGCCTCTGCTCTTGTGAAGCCTGTTCGAGGCACAGAAACTCAAGTCAGGGCAGTGCAGGCAGTCCTGGTTTCTGCTGCAGACCCAGAGCTCCCTTCAGCACCACACCGTGGGAAAAGGCAACACTGCACCTTTCCACCGGCAACCTACAGCATGCGACTGCTCGCCTGCATTTCTTTCACTTGTTTGCATCTTCTTACTTCCTCGTGAAGAGCTTCTTCCACTTTTTAAAAAACAACAAAAAAGATTACATTTCTCCAAAATACATTGATTCAAAACACACTCCTTACCAATGTCTGCCTTCCAACCACAGCCTCTGTTACCTGCACCACGTGAATCAGGAGACCCACCCCAGAAACACACACAAACGTACAGGGGACACATTTTCCCTATCCTTTTCCCCTCCACTGGCACATCACCCCACGAGTGAGAACTGCCAAGCCCTCCTGTACCACTTGCTATCACCTCTCTCCACCAGTCAGATCCAGACATGCTGTAAAACTATGTAAGAAGTCTCACAGTTGTCAGTAGCACTCAGTGTGGGTGCAAAAGATAAAGTCTTTTATCCTGAGATGTAACAGACTACCACATACAGAATCTGATCTATTTATTTTGGAGAGTAATAAATCAACTCCCACCCCAATTCCACCTTGAACTCTCCTACTCATATGCTAAGAAGATTTTTAACTACACCTGTCTGTGTCACACTGAAAGGATGCCAGAGAGATCACGTTAGCAGAAATAGAAAATGGTACTCGCATTAAACGAGGAATTCAATTATTTGTCCAATATCCTTTACCTCTGCTTTAGTTAGCTTCCAGAAACAGAAATAAAGAAGAGCAACTTCAATCTTACTGTAAGCTCCTTCAAGAACATATACATATATATATATATATATAAACAACTCGTATTACAAGAGAGTAATGGAGTCCTGGATGCTTGTAACATAAGCCATGCCTGGGATGGAGGATACAACTGCAAGATTTGAGACAGACACTGAGACCAAGAAATTGAGAAAGCTAAAACATTTAATGCAATAAAGGAGAAGATAGCTTAAGGCTGTTAATCAAAACCTGGCAGCTAATCATTATGGTATCTAATAACTCACATTTGTGTAATATCTGTCCTAGCTTAGCAAACGGTTCCTTAAAAACTCAGTACCTTAAAATGGATTGGCTAACAAGCAGTAGAGTCACAAAGCTCACATATATGCTGAGGTTAAATAGATGTGCATCTTTTATTAAAACACAGACATCCTAAAAAGCATTTTAAAAGGCAATTAGGGCCTAAAATGTTCATAAGTGACATTGCGCTGCAACGAGGCCAGTGCCCAGCAAAATCAAACTCCATCTACAAATAATGGGAGATCCTGGCAGAATGCTCAATAGTGATTTTGCAATACTTTCACTGGAAAGGTTCAAAACATGCTGACCTTCAAAACATCCTTTCAATCTTATGTGTTTGCTCTGGAGTTTAGAGAGATTGAGCCATCTGGGTAAATTGAAGGGGAGAGGTCTCTGTTACAGCTGAGATAATCCTCTCAGGTCTCACTGGTACTGTTTTGCTCCAGGATGGATTTCTTGTTACTGTCTAAACAGGTATTAACTAGGAGTCTTTTTATACAGACAAGTGCTATTTTATATTTAGACATTACTAAAAGGGAAATTTTTCAGTAAGGAGCTTTTAGCAAATGAAATATCACTCCCCCAATATATACTATCCTCGCAATTACAGTCATGAGAACAACAAAAGGAAAAAACTATTAAAAAAACTACACAGAAAATATGAATGAAAAACTTATTACATCTGTATTAATGTGGCAGTTGTCAGACAAGATCGTCGATCTTAAAGAGTCTCAGTGTTCTTCAGAAAAATTATATCTATTTCCTGCACAATTCCAGAATATATCACTTGCGTCTCGATCACTTTGCTTTTCCCGAAGCCCGGAGTAGGACCGTGGGCAGCCCCAGCCCAGCGCCAGCGGGTGGCAGCAGCGACCCAGGGACCGCAGCAGACGCGCTCCTCCTGCTTATCACTGATCAGCATTTTCAACGCATAGTAATAACGCTCACTTTAGGTCTCCCTCCTTCCATTTGCTTTGGTTTGGTTTTGTTTCCGGTTCCAACGGGAAATGCATAATATGCATGAGTGTGCAGGTGGATTAACTGAAAGCTTTCATAATTTTTTTTCGTTGACGGAGAAAACTAACCTTGAAATGGTCAGGCATAACCATAAAGTACCAGTACTTTGGGTACCACTGAAAAGAACACCTTTTCAATTACACGGCAACATCTTCTGAGACAAGAGACACTGCTGTGTCTTCTTCTGTGTCTCTTCTTCTGCACTGCAAACCTGTCTTTGCCCTTCTTTATAAACACCTGCACTTCTGAATCTAAACCAGATTAATTTTGATAAATTATTAAAACTATTTCCTTATACATGCACTTGAGATTAATTGCAACAAACTAAAAAAAGTGTGATTGTATTAAAAATTGAATTGTACTTATTTATTTGAATAAATGCTGAAGTCACAGCCAAGACCCCTACTAATAAGCCTGGCAAAACAAAAAAAACCCAAACACCAAGCTTCCTCACCCGTACTTGGGTACATTTATTTCTCCTCTGTCTCAGCTATTGATCCTCTTCTCAAACACTGTTTTGACTCATTCCCCTAATTCTTAACCAAACCTTCCCAGTCAAAAGAGGCTACAGGTACTCCAGAAAGGAGTCCTCAAAACAGAAATGGGGCTCACCCACAAGTATAAAAGCCACAGTCCTCTACTATTCACTAGATCCAGGCTTTTGACTTTAAACACGGGTAAAGTCCTTAATTCCAGTGGTGGGAATGGTGGGACACAAAAGAACAGAAAGACTAGATACACTGTTAGAAGACAGGGCAGGAATTTGAGACCTAGGTGAATGCAGTGAGACACAACATGTGCAACAAAGATAGAAATGTGGATAGAATGCTCCTGGGCCTTACGGCACTCATCATTTGGAGGAACAGCCTGAGAAGAAAGGGAGGGTCACCTTGTTTGGCTATCCTTTGGACACTTTGGACACAAGTGAAAAATTACTCACTCATCCACCTGACTGCTGTGTATGTCCTGTTCACCAGGAGACCATGCTGGGATTGCACTTTCACCCCACAAATCCTGCCATCAGAGGTTGCAAAAAGCCTAGAGATTTGTGGCATAAGGAAAGCTACTGCTTGCAACAGTGGGATTTCCTGTGGGAGGTCTGCTTCCCCCACCTTCTTCTCAGCTACCAGTTCTGTAGACATGTCAAATGAGCTTCAGCCTCTAAATCTGTCTGCAGGCCTCTCCTTCCCTCCTCCATCTCTACTCCAACAAACTGCTGGAGTTACACTGTCCTTCTGCCCCACTGCTTGGTGCTCACTGAAGACCAGCTCATCCGCCAACACCAAGACCAATCTGAACAAAAGATCATTTGCTAAAAAAGAGCTGATTTATTCTCTTCAGAAGGGTTAGTTTCTCACAGGGTTTCCATGACCATCTTCAGCTGAATGAGGATGACTTATCACAATAATCATATTGTTGACCCTTGGCGCCGCTCAGCAGATGAATCAAATGCTTTCTCCTTGTAGAGGTGGTCAGCCCTTCTCTGCTGCCTGCAGTAAGGTTGTTCTGCTCAGCCCTAGAGGCAATGCTACCCAGCTGGCAGAAGGTCCTAGGGAGAAGGAGCCATTCCACCACAGCACCAGCTATGAATGAAAAGCCTTCAATTATCCTACTTTTCCCTGAGTCCTGGGCAGAGCTCAGGCTCATGCTCCTGCTACTGAGCTAGCAAGGGCTGATTGCACAGACAGTGATCAGAGCTGGCAATTATGAGACAGTGGAATCTCTCCACTTGGGGCATTGTGCTTTCTCTCCTCCAGTGGGAGGATGCATTCAGTCTGACTTGGACTCTGGCTTGATTCTTATGACTTTGCTAAATAATCACAATAAGCTGGGAAACACAGAATGCGATGGCAGTGGCTACAAAAGAGCTGTCAGGCACTAGAGTGATACTTTTGTTTTCTCAGTGATAAGGAAAGGAAAAATAACAGTCACAGAAAAGTGAATGGAAGAAGTATTTTGTTCAAAGAGTGAGACCAAAACTGTGATAAAGCACCAGAGGATTTCAAGTGTTTATGACCAGCAGACAGAACTGTAAGTTCTTTCTCCTCCATGCCAATTAACTGTACAGTTATCTTTGAACCTGGAATTGCTGGTGGAGAGCCCTTCCACAGACTTCCAAGAGAACCTATGCAGAGATGGAGGGCATGCAATGAGAGAGAGGCCCAGGTCGTACAGAACATTTCAGTAGAGAAAAAGTTCTCTGAGAGAGGAAACTGAAACCATGATTAATAATGACAATAATCATTGACACAACTTTACAGTTTGAGAAAAAATAAAGGGCTTAAAGTTTCATCAGGTTCACTAGAGCAATTCAATGAGAAACTAGGGTTTTTTTTTATTTTTGAAGATGGACTTTTGCACTGTATGCAGCGGAAAGTGTATACACGTTGTTACAATTATCATTAAAATAACTTTGAATTTGTGAATATTTAATGGTTAATTGTTATGAAAAGTATAATTGCATTCATGTTGTAACAGCTTCATCTGGCACTGATTAAATTATTTGTTTCCACTGTTTTTCAACCACATACACAACAAGGAGCCATTCTCTGTGATTTCACAAATTTCACCAAATCTTTTGTAGACTATTTCTCCAAATGACAAGTTTGTTTAACATCCACTGTTAATCATGCTATGATTTTACACTGTATTTATTTCATGGAAGTGAGACTGCCAAATGTTTCTGATATCACAGATTAATGTTCTGACTTGTGAACGGAGTATCAGCAGTGGAAACAAAACCTGACACTCATTTGCCTATTACACCCTGAAAAGAAATTGTTCCATCTTCTCTGTTCTTGTTGCCATAGTTATAATCTGCTGGTAATTCTACAGATTTTTTGTTAAATAAGATAAACCACAAATATGTGTTAAACTGGAAACAATTCAACTATTTACATTAAAAATGTAATCCACTTGATTTGATCCTTTAGTTGCAGTACACCAAGTCTGCACAGGGACTTACAGGTCTACAAACAGCTAATTAAACAGACAGGAAATGGATAAAAACACTAACAACTGAAAGAGGAGGGGGAAAATAATCAGAAATTCATGACTGATAATAATGAGTTCCTCTAAATGTAGGTGTGATAAAAAGGATTTGGCTGAAAGTCAACCACATCTTTCACCCTCAAGTTTTTGACATGCAAAGAAACAAAAATGCAAATGCAATGAAATGGGCACTGCTGGTCCAAATATTCTGATCTTAAGCAAACCAGAGATATTGGTGACCATTATTTCACTATTCCTCCACAAATGCCTGAAAGATGTTAGAATATATGCAAAATATATCACTGAAGTTCAAATTCATTGTAATCACAAGGAGTAAAAATTACTCCAGTTTGGGTGAAGTGCAGCCTTTTTTTTTTTTTTCTGAGCAAAGCAGAGAACTGGTAAAAAGTATTTTTGAATACTAATTTCTGGTTCTTATAGTTCTGGCTTCTAAGGATAAGAACATAATTTCAGAAATGTTAATCCACAAATTCCTGTACATGCTGGTATTGGCAGTTGCACTATTTTCTCAAGAACAAACTATCAAGAAGGTGGGAAAAAAGGACATAGCTGTATAATTATATGATATTTAAGGATACACAGACAATCCTCACCTTGACCTTTCCTATCTCTCTTGCCACAAGTCTAATAATGGCAAGCCCTATAGCAAGCTGAGACTAGATTTTGAAACCCACACAAGACTGGGCCACTGCTCATTTCCCATACTCATCCAGTCATTTTGTGCCACATTTCCTAGCATTTGCACTTCATAAGACAGGGACAGGAGGATACAGAGGAAGTGCAAGAGCAGAGGTAGACAAGTAATTAGTAAGCTTCCTTTTCATTAGGGGGCAATTTCAATGACTGAGTGTCAAGCAAAGATTTATTTATTTCTTTGCCTAGTTGGATGACAGGTTGTTATAGCTGCTGGGAAACCTTCCTTCAAAGAGAATAGTTTTAAAATATGTACTATTTAAGAGGAAGAGCACCTTTTTGTAAGATCTAACATAACTTACATTTCTATTGCTTTGTATTTGTGGTGTGTAGGACTTTGCTTGAGAGTCAACAAAGAACCTCAAGCAAACCTCCGTCACAAACATGAAACATTCTTATTCCCAAAATTAGCACTTTTGTCTTCTCTTCAAAAAGGGCTTTCCTTCTCAGAGTCTCTGAAAAATTTCATGGATGCCAATCCCTTTTTTCAGGGCACAGACACTAGGATACAAACAAAGGAGAGTCCAGTCTCTTTATTTTGACTTCCACCCAAACATATGTTTGTAAATGAAAGAGGTATGAAAAGCTTCTTATCCTTTCTTGTACCACAAGAGAGCATCACCGAGGTCTCTGTATCATGAACTTGCACACTTACTTTGATTTTTTGCTGATGATTTTTAATTATTTAAATGGAATATTTAATATAATTTAATGTCTTTTAACAAATTTTCTAGTTAAAATACATTATTCTCTCCATTCTTGAAAGAGTATCTGCTGATCTGTGACCTATAATCTACAGATGATCATAACTATGAGAATATGAGAGGATATGGAACTTTTCAAAGAGGTTTGGCAATCAAAAAACTTTCTGTCAGTCTTGAGTGGTCTTCACAATGCTTGGCATAATACAGGCTTGTAAAATCCATTTGACTTCTTCCCTATGACAAGCATTGCAAAAGATGAATTGTTTGGGATCCATCTTGTTTGCAATATATTGTCCAGTAGTATCAGATAAAGCAATGTGTGACCTTAAAACAAGATTCATGTTTCACTTTTGCACTGCAGGAGAACATTTAATCTTTCAATACTATTGGATATAAATGACTGCATAATGGTGGATCACTGCTAGCAAGCAGTGTTGCTAATATGTTAACCTTCAGACTCTAAAGACAGCATTGGACTAGCAGTCTACAGAAAACTGAATCTGTCTCTCAAATAACTTCTCCCGTGTCTATCAGCAGAACTGAAGTCCTAGTCACCAGGAGTTTATTTCTCTCCTAAGCATTCTACTGCAGTAACATTCTGTAACATCCAGAAAGAGGCCTGAACCTTTAGCAGACTGAGGAGCTGGGCAAGGAATCAGTGCTGGAAACTGCTAAACAGCAATGAGGTTTGGACACTGCACAGAAAGGCATACATCACTAGAATTGTTCTACTAGAGACACATTTATATCCCTCTGTAGGGGTTCTGGTGACCCTGGGCAGAGCCCTCCTGGGCTGTGGGGACACATCACTGGTGCTGATTCCCCTTTCTCATACAAGCTGTCTTATGCTGAGCCACAACTTCTTGTCTCCCACATGAGCTATGGATTGTGCCTGTGCCTGGCCACTAGCCCCACGGACAGACTCTGACACACGCTGCCTGTCTGTTCTGGTCTCAGCCCTGCCTCATCTCTATGGACTTGCCTGGTGATTGCAGGGCAGTACCTTACCCTGGGTGCCTGACCAGATATGCCCTGCCCACCATGCCCAGACACCACAGTCCTGCTTCCTGGCAATCCAAGCACTTCCCTCTGCCGGGCCATGCTCCCCTCCCCTATGCTTGCACACACCAGCCTGGTTGCTCCCATCTGAGGAATACACTTCCCCCTGAGTCATGGGACAGGGAGTGAGCAACAGCAATACAGCACAGTCAAAGAAGCACCATTTTCAGTCACCACCTCATTCTGTGGAAAATAAAGTATCCTGCATTTTGAGATGGAATGGAAGCTCTCAGAGATTTTGTATTTTGACTAGGCCAGTATGAGGTGACCCCTCAAAAATCAGAGAAGGGCTTGAGTTGGAAGGGACCTTAAAGATGATCTAGGTCCAACCCTTGCCCATGGGCAGGGATGCCATCCACTATATCAGGTTGCTCAGAGCCCATCCAACCTAACCCTGAACACCTCCAGGGATGGGGCATCCACAACTTCTCTGGGCAACCTGCTTCAGTGCCTCATCCCCCACATGACAAAGAATTTTTTTCCTAATATCTAATCTAAATCTCTCATCTTGTATTTTAAAACTGTTCTCCCTTGCCCTGTCACTATGTGCCCATATAAAAAGTCACACTCCCTCTTTTTCTTAAGTCCCCTTTATGTAACAGAAGAGTGCAATGAGGTCTCTCAGGAGCCCTCTCTTCTCCAAGGTGTCATTCTTTTTACTCTGGGACTCAGTGTGCTTGGGGAGAATCAACGCATCTAGCTTCTTTGAGAAATTTTTCTAGTTCTATGAGGGCTCAAAGAGGCTAAGAGGAAAAGGCAAACCATAAGACAGAACCAGGTATCCAGCCTGAGAAGGCCCAGAGGGTGCAGCTCTTTCACAGAGTTACACTGGGTGTCTTGGAAATCAGTTACATAAATTGCCTGTGTGGAAGATTTTGTCCAATGAACACAGGAGGTTCACTGGCATAGAGCAAAGCTTTTGGCAGAATAAAGTGTACCTGGTCATGTTGCAACATGAACATACATATTTTCTTTGATCAGGCCATTTTTTAAAATAATACAACCTATTTTCTGAGCTATTCTCTTGAACTTTAAAAGGAGCTAAAACCACAGGTTAAGTGAAACCATGGCCCTGATTTCCTACATAAAGCTTTTCAGTTGCAACTTGATGAGATTTTTCAAATTTGAATTATTATTAAAGACTCCAAAGTCTTTTGGAAAATTACTTTCTCTTCTGTATGTAGCAAGCATCTGCTTAAACTCTAGTAGGAGAATTAAACTTTCAGTTAATATTTACTCTCAGACTAATTCTTAAACTAAAAAGTATATTATTAGCTATGTTCATATATAAAAATTTCTAAACATGCATTAGCTATGAGATGAGCAAGCTAGAAGATGTACATTTGGATGAAAAATAGCTATAAAACATCTCAGCATCTCAAAAGAAAATTATGAAGTTTTAAGAAGAGCTTACATTAAATAAAGCAGAACATGAAGTAGATGTTACAAATACCTTTACAAAACATTCAAGTTTTCCTTAGCACTGAATGTTTGATCATCTGAAGCAAGCATTTTCCACATTTTATTCATGGTAAGACTCTGCATGGATGAGAAGTCAGACAAGAGGCTGAAATAACAAAATCTACAGTGGAGCCTCACCACAGTCCTGTCTAACTCTAGAAGAGGTATTGCTGCATTTTTTGATGTCACAAAGACAAGTAAGAATGACTGGAGAAGCAGCTGAAGCCTGGAAGATACATATCCCATCTCAGGATCATATATATCTCTCATCAGACACAGTGTTTCTGCCCTGGGAGGAACCAGACAATAACAAAAGCCCAGCACTGTCTTGGTTCTTCCCTGACAATGTCCATAATTGAAATTTTAAAGAAATTCTTTGAAACTCCACTAAATACACTATCATGAGTTTAATTATATCTTTCAGTTAAAAGCCCTAAAAGATCATTTCTATGCCATAAAATAAGGCATAATTTTTCAAAGACCCTGAACTAACATTGATATGGTATTTCCAAACATGCTTTCTAAAGAGAGAATTTTCTTTTATCAGTTTTGTAAGTTTTATAAAATGTACAACTTCCTATTAAAAACTTATAACAGGTAACAACTGAAGCTTACTTGTATCCTCTAAAAACATTAAAAAGAAAATATGTAGAAAGTCAAAATTATATATATAAAACAAATGAAGTTTGAGAGCCTGAAAGCAACTGTGTATCTTGAAAACCAAACATTTTTATGCATTAGGTGACTATGATCCCTTTTCTTCTCTATTAAGATTTATCTGCTGTCTCAAGTAACCAAAAAGAACTGAAGGAGTAACAAATGGTTCTATTAATAAACAATGGTTCATACAGATCGAGTTTATAGATCTTTCTGTATTTTTTCTCCTCTCTCACTTTTATTTTCCAATTCTATTAGCAAGTCAACTTTTGCACTTGTTGGTGTGTGGACAAGATTATATGCATAAACCAATTAGAGGATTGGAAGCGCTTTGCTCCTATAAGCTAGAGAACTAGTTTACTCATGGTGAATGAGCTAATTGAGTACTAGCAAGCTGGCAAGCTTTTTATATACCACCACAGACAACTAGAACAGTCAGGCAGAGAATCTAATCTATTACATAAGCATTACACAAGGACATTAACTGGCTCTTTCCTGCAGCAATGCCAAATTTAATTCCGATGTGCTCTGGTTTTCATTATATCACATCCCGTGTTTGCAGTTAATATGCAAGACATAACTGGCACAGGTTATGTGCAAGAGCTTATGCCAAAGAATGCATATTTCTGAAGAAGCTGTCAAGGTGCTAAAAGATAACACTGTAGTTCCACTGCACTTTGCTTGAGATCAAAAAAATTACTATGAATACAGAACTTCCTCCACTAAATCTTTATCAGATTAAGTATTTACCTGAACATTTCAAAAAGCAATAAATACTGTTCTAGAAATTGATGAGCCTCAAAAGATCAAGCAATCTAGTTTAGAATGGAGCTTATTGTCAGAGATCAGCTGATGTACCAAGCCCACACTTAGCTCCTGCCTGAAGTGAATCCTTCTGTGATACGTCACTAATATATTAACAAGTAGCTCTTGTACAGATGTACCCCCTTAACCTCCGCTAAATCCTGCTTATCCCTGGAACATGTCCCTGATGGCAGGGTTGAGCAGCTGGACAAATTATGCCTCTCCATTTAAATCGAAAGGTTTTCAAAGAAATAATCAAACAGTAAGGCAAACTGCACTTAGTGGGCATGTTTTTCTGAAATCTACGGGATAAAATCTAAATCTGTCAATGTCAAAGGTACAGCTCCCTTGACAAAAAGCAATAGCAGTGGGCATGGCAGACTGACAGATTCAAAGGTAGATTAAGAGGAGAGATGAGAGGAAGCAGCCTCTGAATATGGGTATGATGTCAATGAAATACATATATTTTCCATCATCTTCACTTTTACTTTGCAAGGTCCTGGTTTCTTAGGAGTTGTACATGAATTGTGTACTCATGCTTCAAGCGAGACAAAAAATACAGGATGGTAGTGGGAATAGCAACAGGGCTCTGCATTTGCCTTTCTTCCTTTCTGTCACACGTTTTTAATCCAAGTTTTTTATTAATCAGACTTCTAAAGAAAAATCGAATACATTAATTGTGAAGAATGCATTGTCCAGGGTGAACATCACAGAGCATTAAAGTGGGGAAAAAGTTCCTGTATACATTCTAACTGAGCCTCTAATCTTGAACTTCTGATCTTCATTTGTTAGAAATCAGATTAGATAAGGATCAAAGATACACAAGACTTTCAAGAAAAGGAAATGGGAGAAAAATCAGGCAAGCCAGAGCTCTAATTTAGCTAGAAGAGCCCCAGAATTTAAACAGCAATAGAAGCACAACAGGCCTAAAAGTGCAAAAAGATCAAAGAAAGAGCACAGCAGTGAGTCCAGGATGAAACAAGCAGTGAACACAGGCATATAATCAAGGCCAGACTCAGCAATAGGCATCAGTCCAATTCCTTAAAGAGTGACACCAATTTGGCCAAAGGCAGTGACAATGAAATGGCCACATGTTAGCTAACCTCTCTTTTGACAGATGATCATACTGAATAAGCGTATGTGATCTTAGGGATTACATCTAGTTTAGACCAACAAGACACAAAGGAATCCCCTGACGTATCTAATGGGTTGTGCATGACAGGACATCTACTCCAAAAGTCTTATACCTTCTTACATAAAATTATTCAATAAAATGTAAGTTCTATGCCACACCACAGTGTGGTTTTTCAGAATGCACGTTTTCATGCATCAAAATAAAGGTGAATCAGAAAATAATTTTAAAACGGGCCTGTACGGTCTAATACTGCACTGTGAATATGGGAAATGAGAAAAGTATTAACAGAAACAAGACAGCATATGGGGCTAAGACATAAGTAATTATTAGAAAAATACCAGATAATCTGGTACATTAGGGATAGCTAAGTCTATGGTTCTCAAAGTCGCACTATTAAAAAAAAATCTTCACAGGATTTTCAGATGCAAGAGGAAAAATATTGCAGAAGGTCTAGAATCAGTATCTTCCTAAACCAGTACAAACAAAAGGATCCAGAAAGGACACTGTAGCATTTAATAAAGAAAAGAAATAAAAGAATGAAAAACCCCAACAGTATTACAAACAGTGACAGGTAATGGTTTTGTCCACTGTACCAGAAATGCCTTCAAAAAACAGGGTACACTGCAGTCTGCTTATGTAAGCATCCCACAGAAGCTACTTTTCAGGAAGAAGCCTTAAAATGTACATTGCATTTTCCTTCAGCCATGAAGGGTGATCAGCAAGAACTAACTATGCCTCTTGGGAAAACAAACTAGATGCCAAAGCAAAACTGATTGTAGAACTGTGAGATCAGAATCTTTCCACAGAAAAATAAAAGCACCAAGACAAAGCAGATAATAAAACTGCCAACTCTATCCATTGTTTGAAATTACAAATCTGGATGTTCTACAGCTAGAATATGTTATCCCAAGAGATCCATATATACTGTTCTTTACCTGCATGCTGAACATTCAAAATGCTAAGCACTATTACCAGGAGAGAATCAGTGGAGATAACTCTTAAAAGGAGAAAATTTCAAAAGTTCCTCTTAGGTCTGCAGAGGAAGAATTAAAGAGACACCTTTTGTTCTGTCATCACAGAACAATGACTCTCTCTTCTCTTCCTCTTTCTTCTTTTTTCTTCTTCTGCTACAGTGAAAATAGAAATTAACCACACAAAACAGACACACTAAGTTTATTAAGAGGTAATTTAAATTAGGTATTTGCAAGCATGGTAGTAGTCACAACATCAAACTGTAAGATACAGGATGGTATTGAATCAAAGGTAGATAGTCTTTCACAAGCATAAAGCCATGCTTGCACATTATGCCAGCTGAGAACTTATTAAAAAATAATCCTCCAGTGCAATTGCAGAATTTCAGCTGATTCTTTACACTACAAACTTTGTATTACAATCTCATAGTGTGAGAGCATCCAGTAGCATTCCTAAACAGCACTCTTTGAACCAGAGCAGCTCTGAGCACAAGGAGAAAAAGGAGTTGAACTAGCCTTGCACGTGTTTTAGGCAACTCCTGGTAGGCACTGACTTTGATGCAGGGATTGACCTTAAACGACCAGCTACTGTTCCATATTCAAAATGTCTCACAACATGAGACAAAACATTTTCGTAACAGATAAGCTTTCATCTCCCAGCTGTTTATTGTATCAAACAATCTCATCATGGTGACGAACTCCCCACTTCAGTGCCTGCAGTCACTTTGCAAGAGATGGAATAGAACAGAACAGAATAGAATAGTTCATGAAGACCTGACAAATGTGTTATTTATATTGTTTTGGTACTATAGGAAGAGCACATGGAATACTGAGCTAAATTGTAAACTACTGCAAAAGAAAGCAGGACAAAGATAATGATCAGAATAGGATAAAAAAATTTCAGAACCTTTTCTGAAAATACATGGGCCAGTTCCTTGGCAAAATTCTAAACTTCGAGGAGGGACCTAAAAGCTAAAAACAGTAAGAAAGAATTTGGAGGCTTGGTGGTTTTGCTCTCACAAGAATAAGTGTAATGAATTCTTACTACCATTTCCACAAGCAAGCCATAGTAGTAATCAAAATTTTATTTTCTCTATCTGGCCATTACAGCTAATTTTCATAGTATTTTTTTTTTAGTTGTCTCAGTAATCAGGCCATTTAGCATTGTTGACAATGTGGTCCTGATATGAAACTCATTTTTTCTAGCCTTCAATCACAAGAGCAAAAAGCTTCTGACAGTAGTCTTCAATTTTTCTCTTAGATCTTTGATTTTACATACACCACATCCAGTCACACAACTTCTCTGAGTATATTTAGCATATTCAGAACAGGATTATTTATAAGCCTCATAATTTCATTCTGTCTGATTGCCTTTCCACCTAGATTCTTGTCTGATTTACCCACACCTAAAAAGAGAAGAAATATTTATGTTCAAGAGAAAGACTAAAAAAACCCTCAGATGTCTGAGTAGCAGGAATGACTTTGTCCTCCTTCATTAGCAAGCAAATGAAAATTAGCTATCATAATATGCATTGTTTTGAGGTATCTTCTGACAGATTTCTAATTTCTCTCCCTCTCTGCCATGGTTAGTTTGGTAGGTAATATCTCACTTGCCCACACAAACCCACCAGTATGTCCTACAGATCCACTTCTGGTAAGGTGATATCCAACTGAATGGAATAAGGGAGTTGGCCTCAAACATTCCTGTTTGTCTATCCACAGTCTTGAAAAGCCAAAATGAAACTAAATAATCTTGAAGGATTATTTAGTTTTAAGCAATATTCCCAAATCTTTGCAAGGTCACTGATTTTGTATCGCTCTTCAGGGTTTCACTTATAAAATAAATAAAGGCACTAAATTGGAATATTAGACTTCTTTTTAATCAGGTCAATTGCAATGTAGCATTGCTCTAATAGGAGTAGACTGTGAAAACAGGAAAAATACATATTTTTGAAAATTTTCAATACATTTTTGAATTTCAAAATTTTGAATTTTGAAATTCATTTCAAACACATTCTTTTGAATTCATTTCAAACACAGTATTTTGTACACATACTCCTCTTAGTCCCTGAAGCCTCACTGTCTGCAATGCTCTACAGGATTTCTATATTCTCCTTTTCCATGCCTCCTCCCACTCACAATTGGCCACAAGGAAAATTTCAATTTGATCTCCATAAGATAACTGAGAGATGTTTTAGAAAATCCAGGATCTGGAAATTTCATCATTTAAGTGTCTCTAAAATAAAATTAATAGGACAGCTTTCCTATCAAATCTATTATCTGGGCTCTACAACCATAGGCAAACAATATAGCAGCAATTTATATCCATGGAAAGATGATGGAGAAAATCATCCCGGAAACCATTTCCAAACACATGAAGGGAATAAAGGAGATTGGGAGCAATCAGTATAAGTTTGCAGAAGGGAAATCATGCTTTAACAATCTGATAGCCTTCTACAAGGTGAGCAGCCTGTTGGATGAGGGGAGAGAGCAGCTAAAGCTGTTTACCTCAACTTGAGTTAAGGCAGACCCTATAACATCCTCAAAGACAAGCTGACAAATTAAAGGCCAGATAACTACACAGCTTGAAAATTAACTGAATGGCCAGGCTTGGTGGGTGGTGATCAGTGGCACAAAGTCCAGCTGGAAGCAAGTCACAAGTGGTCTAATTCAGGGATCATTACTGGGGTTAATGCTGTTTAACAGCTTCACTAATGACTTGAAATGATGTGACAGAGCGCACCTCAGCAGATTCACAGATGATGCAAAACTGGGAGTAGCAGATGAAACACCACATACTTGTGCTACCATGTGGGATCTTGACAAGCTGGAGAGCTGGTTCAAGAGGAACCTCATGAATTTTAATAAGGGAAAATGCAAAGTCCTGAAGAGAACTGTGGAGAAGGATAAACACAGGCACCATATATACCTGGGACCAATCCGCTGGAAAGAAGCTCTGCAGAGAAAGCCACCAGGGGTCCTGGTGGACAACAAGCTGATCGCAAACTAGCAGTGCAGTTTCACAGAAAAGAAGGCCAACATCATTCCTGGGTAATATGAAGTGCAATGACCATAGGTCAAAGCAAGTGTTCCTTCCCCTCCATTCAGCATCTGTGTGACCATAGTTTGGAGCACTGCACAAGCAGGGGTGGACTGCCCAGTACAAGAGAGACATGGATATAATGAAGTGAGTCCAGCACAGAGGTGATAAAGGGACTGAAGCACCTGTTGTATGAGGAGAGGCTGAGACTCTTCAGCCTGGAGAAGAGAAAGCTCAGGCACATCAATGGTTGTAATGGATTGGGGAAGGGTATAGCTCAGAGCTTCATCCACACTCATCACAGGGGCAGCCGGACTAGAGGACCTTTAAATGTCCCTTCCAACCCAAATTATTCTATCATTCAATAAATACATGACACAAGGAAACAGAAATGAGAGAGACGGACTCTCCAGTAGTGCCCAGCAATAGATCAGGTGGCAATGGACACAGTGAAAACACAGGCAAGTCCATGTGAACACAAGACAACATTTCTTTACTGCTGAGTGGGGCCAAACACTGGCATAGGCTGCCCAGAGAGGCTCTGGAATCTCCACTTGTTAAAAATTTGACAGCCATGGTCATGGGCAACTGGTTCTAGCTGATGCTGCTTGAGCATGGGGATTAGTCTAGATGATTCCAACCTTCCTATCTGAATACAGATATGAATGAATAAGTGAAGTTGAACAGTCAAGGATATCCTAAAAGCAGAATTTGTTCCTCAGATGTATTCAGATAAACCCCACGTTATTGTCCCTGCTTACATTCAAAGGATATTGGTAAGGATGTGCTTTGAAGAGTGCTATTACTGAGTGGTTGATTATGTAAGTTGTATACTGTACTACTGCACTTCTAATAGGGAACATACTGTCAACACCATCTTTTCAGGCAGCAGACTATAATCCCCAGGCAAGATAAAATCTGCTGTTTCCACCAAGTATCTGCAGGCATTGTGGAGCAAGCTGAGTTGGAAACTGCTGCCTAGTGCCTAGAGGAAGATAATTCTTACAGCTTGCTTCACAGGTCTGGCAGAAAGTCAGCTGAAACTTGGGAGGAGCCAGAAGCTGATAGTTTGCTGATTGGTGTTATCATGTTTCTTTATGCTTAATGCCTTGTCAGCAAGACAGCAGGTTTTAAAACTCATACCCAACTTCTTTTCCATGCCTTTGAGAACTATAGGTTTGATACTGCGAGTTCTGGCAAAACTGAAAAAAAAAAAAAGGAAAATTCTTGATATTTTAACTTCAAAATGTTATTTCTGCATAATCTAGAGTATGAATTTAAAAAAGGTCAGCTGTACATGTTATGCAACTCCTACCCAATAGTTCACTGAATATAAGGCATTTTTCATCTAGTAAGGGAACATAAACTGAGACTTACCCATACAGGCAGGCTTCACAGCAGAGCAGCCCATATCCTATATTATCATATATAATTTAATTAAACAAATAATTGCTGCCAGAATGTTGCAATACTTGTCAGATCACTCATCATCTGCTGTTTTATCAGCAATGGTATAAAAATGAGCCAACAACCATCATTACTTGTGGATGTTTAGGAGGAAGTTAATTTCAAACAATCAAGGGATTTCATAATTAAAATATTTAAAGATGTGAAGGAATCCTGATGCCTCAAAAATTCTAAAATTATGTGTATGGGAAAGGTAAGAGATTATACATACAAATGATGAGGTACTACCTTTGTACATAAAAATTGAAGTGAAAAGCTAAAGATTATGTAAATTAATTCGGAAAGCTGTAGATTCCTCTCCTATCTGCTTTGTTTGCAGATTTGATAGTGCCTTGATGTTACAGCAATAAAGCAGGATGACTGTGCTTAGCCTACTTACCTTCTCTTACAAGGACAAATCTTTTTCAACCATCTCTGCACAAGGCAGAACAGCACAGCAAAGTATCAACATAAGGGTTGGATGATTTAATGCAAACTGTGTCATCTGGCAGGAACTTCCAGTATCTGAAGCTGCAATTTTCACTTTTGACATGGCAGAGAACATACTGCCCTGTTCTCAAAAACTCATTTAACTTTTTTATGGAATGCCAATATCTGATCAAGCTGCTAACCACAGTTTTAAAACTACATAATTTACAAAGTGATGTAACAGGAATTCCACCTGACTTCAGATTCACAATATACAGGAAGACTTCTTATATTGTCTGCTTTTAAGGCAATAAAGTATTTTTAGGTTATGATAGTTTTCTAGATACACAAGACATCCTAGAAGAAACAGTATAAAACTTATATGCACCAAGTTCTATAACATGCTACTCCATGCTCTGTAATATGTTACCTACTAAGAAATAGGCTTTAGTGGCAAAATACCTGTTGTAAAATGGTGACAGAGAGAGGGTGACAAGAAACATAGAGTGTGAGACAGAATTTCTTCATAACTACTTTCACTGGAAAACATGCAAAGACATCAACAAAGTAATATGGACTGAAATATCACTAATTTACTAATATCACAATATATCACAGTATCACTATTAGTTTGCCCAGAGAAATTGTAGATGTGCCATGCCTGTGTTCAAGACCAGATTGGATGGGGCTTTGAGCTACTTGGTCTAGTGTGGAGTGTCTCTGCTCACGGCAGGGAGGTTGGAAATAGATAATATCTAAGGTCCCTTCCAGCTCAAACCATTCTGTGATTGCAATTCCCCCCTGATTTTTATTCCCAAGTCCATTCATGTTTTACCACTACAACCCAAAGGAGATGGTACTAAAAAAATATATGAGGAGGAAATCAACAGCTCCTAAGCACACTCTGCTGGGTGCTAGGGAAGGGGCACCGTGGCACAAGCCAAGCAGTGGCAGCTTGACAAGTTTTAAAGCATTCTATTTGGAAAAAAAAAATGTGATGATTTTGGTTTCTGGTTATTTCTTTACCCTTAGCTTTGCTTCAAACTAATTTCTTCAGTGAATTATTAAGAAAGTTTGCTCAGCAGGTAATTTCACAATCATAAAACCTCTTGCCTTTCACACATAGGTAAGATAAGATGCTGTCATTGAGTAATCCTCACCATATGCAACTGCCACTACACTTACTGCTATTTGAAATGTGCAAAGGAATGTTTATTATTCCAGTAAAAACAGTTCAGCAGAACTAGGCACCACCAAGAAGATAAGACATTTAATTATAAGCGATGTTTTGGATAAAACATAAACTCACCTGCTGATTGCTGTACCACTAACTAAAAGGCATGTCTACCATATAGGGAAGTGACGGGAGCTGAGAGCATTACAGCCCACGCAGCCACTGTACTTGACCTGTTCTCAGATGAAGAAAGGTAAATTATAACACCCAAAGGTTTCTCTATACAATTATTTTTGGCAGGGAAAACTTCATGAGCATCTTTGCTGCCAGAGCTGAAGCACTTCAGATCATGAACTGTTTATTTCAAGATAATTCATCTTCCGCATACTACATTGCCTTCTGGGATAAGTTATAAAGCAGATAATAATAACAGTCACACACCCTCAGCCTATGCACAGCACTTGGTGAAAATGCCAGCAGGTGGTTACTATAGATACACAAAGCAAACTATTTCCACATCTGAAAAGCACTCAAGCCACAGCCCAGTGCAATAAGGCTTTAATGTGGCTTGTCTACAAGAGATATGATAATGGCATGAATAAAATGGTGAAAATCTCACTCTGCATTAGCACAGGCTAATCCAACAAACATATCCTCACTGCACCGCAGACACCCTGCATTCCATTCCCTCAGAGTCTGATGGATGTTAGTGTTGCATGAACACTAATAACTTATCACAACTATACACATGCCCAACATTCCTTCCCTTTCCTCTCCTGGTGACGGATTCAAACTGAGGCAAACTACTGGAACTGAATGTTACATGATGACATAGCACTAGCTGGGGTTATTTCTTTGCAAGAGAGGTCTACATCCTTGGCCACTATACAATGAAGTGCTAGAACAGTGCCCAGTCAGGACTTCTGTTACAGTTCTGTCCACAATGCAGTTTTTACATCATGTTCACTTTGTATCACACAAGGAAGGATTTCACAGACATTATCACAAAATACAAAGCTAAATTTACAGCTTTTTGTCATCTCTTGTAGTCTCATACTCCATTTCTTTAAGCTATTCTTCTAATGAGGGAAGCATGCATCATAGAAACTATGCCAAGAAAATTCTCCTTAGGAAGAGCTTGAAGTAATTTACTACGTGTGCAAACTGTGCTGAATGTTTCTTGTACCCAGGCAAGTTAGCTATATTTAAAGAATGTGACAACTGCTTAACTTTGCAAGTATCAGTATAGGCCAACCTTGACTGGAAGGCAAAGACATTCTAGGTTTGTAATATTTACCTAAGTATGAGCTCAGTCAGTAGAACCAGATTTGAAGATTTTAACTTTAAAAAAAAAAAGCAGGAAGGGGGGCAAATTTTTTCTGCTAAGTCAGCAGGAAGCACATTTAAGCAGAGTATGCAAATAAAAGCTAATACAATTTCTTACTAATTGTTATATTTCTAAATGACTTCAGAATTTTACTGTAAAGGACATAAGCAGTGAATTATCTCAGGTTGAAATTTAATATAAACAGGAGTATATTGGAGTATTTTGTAATTCAAAATTCTTAAACTACACAGTATCTCCTTATTTTTCTTTCATCCTTTCCTCTCTAGAGTTTTATAAAGCCTCTTCAGAAATAATTTTGTGAGTGTGTTTATTCTCTATGTTGAAGAAACTGTCTAGTCATTAACAGCTGGGTTTGTTGAGGTAACACTGACAACATGATATGGGACACCAGAGAATAACGGCCAGTTTAAGCCTCACTGTGAAATAAAAGTGGTTGCAGATACAGGAAGTATGAATAGGACAGACAAATGACTAATAATTAATTAGGATAATAAAATTATCCTAAGTAACCCAGACCATTTAGCAGTCAGTGAATTTCATTGTATTTATCACAGAGATATCACTCTCAATGAAATTAGCTGATCCTGTTTGATTAACCAGACATAGCATCTATGAAATACTAAAATATTGTGCAAACAGCTCTTAAAATTTTTATTAAAAAGTTTTGCCAGATAAAATATATAGGTGCTACACTGCTAATCTGTAAATAATTCTTAAAATTGATAGTAAAAAGTTATGCCAGTGCTATGCCTGCCATAGTGTTCTAAGTGTCTTCTGTAATAAGCAAGGGAATTCATATTTTAATTTAATAGTAACATGCCCTGAGGAGAGAAAAAGTACTTTCAATAAAGAGAAAACATCTGCAAAGACACTTATTTATAGAGGCATGTGATAAACAGACTCATGTGCTCATTAAGTTAAAAAAATCCAAACATTCTTTCCTGATGAATTTACAAAGCTACCATGTATCATAACTTAATAAACCTGTATTTCAAGACTTCTTATTTATGTTTTTGCTTGGCCTTGCTTTCCTTTTATGTATCAACCTTCTAAGTGTTGTAACACAATTCACTATTCTGGTTTGAAAAGCAGTCAAACATGTTCCAAATTTCCAGCACAAGCGAACTAAGCTTTGTTAACAAGTAGATTTTCTTATGTATAGCACTCTTAAATCAAAGATTACAAAGGTTATTGTGAGGACAATCTAGGTTGTCAGAACATGGAGGATCAGCAAATTGATTATATTTTATTTTATCTTGTTTTATTTTATTTTTATTTTGTGAGTATCATGGCTGACATCCAGTTCTCCTACTTTGAAAGCTATTCTGAGTCAACAACACAGTAGACATTTTGGAGAAGTTACAACAAACTAAAAATATGAATTCTTATTACTGCATTTTATACCTTATGGAAAAGTTCTGTTTCAAAATTTTTTCACCAAAAGTTATTTCAGAAACTTGCAAAACCAGAGTAACTAATGAGATATGCTTTTTCCTCTGGCTTTTTTGGACATTGACTGTCCAAAAAATACGACATATGCTGTCACAAGGCAACTGGCTAAGCAACAACTATCAAGGTCATACATGTTTGCAGACGTAACATTTAGAGTTATAGACAGTAAAAAAAATAGATGACTTCAATAAAAATTAAGGTAGAAAATTCTCAGTCAAAAGGATAGGAAAAAACTTCTCACATGTTTGAACTTCTGCAAAGGGACAGTTTCTGAAGGAACACAATTGCAACTCTCATCCCAGGATGTTTACAGCTCAAAAGCTGAGTTACAGCAGAGCACAGCCTTGTATGGCAGAGAGGGGAACTGCAGGGCCGAGACCCTTTCTGTCTTCCATGACTGTACAGCACAGAGGTACTGGGTGTGAGCTCCCACTCCCCTCCCAGGTTTAACAAAGAATGGGACTCATGTATTACAGAACCCCTACTTCTTTAGACACATTCTTCCTTCAGCCACACCAGATCCTTGGTGAATGCAGATCACTCAACAGGGAAGGAAGGCAAGCTCGGTGGGACAAATATGACCTTCCACAAGACCACCTGACATAGCTGGGGGAAAAAAAAGACGTTATTTGTTCTGGTCTGAAAACATGAATAAAGATTTGAACCAATCTTTATTTTATTAGTTTATTTTACTTGTTTTTATAAATCGTACAATTTGAAAGAAAAATGTGATTCCCCTATGGCAAAGGAGAGCTAATGAGGTAATTAATATGGCAAAGAATGACAAAGAGAAACAGAACTGCTATGGGTAATATTAGAGATTTTTGTGGAAGACAAACAAAGAAACAATGTGGAAATGATTAAAAATGTTTAAAAAATTTAGACACTTTAAAATAACCATCATGGAATTCAAATGTCGTGAGACACAAAAAATTATTACTGTTTCCAAGAAAATAGCAAGAGAAATAATTTCCTTGGTAATTCCATTCCAGATGAAAGAGTGATATATTAACATTGAAGAATTGTACAATAACTGAGCCCTGAAACCACTCAGTAAATCATTTAACAGAATCTGGCAAATAGAATCAGGAAATGCTTAAAAAAAGTCTCTCCCCTTCAAGACCCAAATCACTGCATATGAGTCTGAGGTACTAAAAAATTCTTTGTGTTAGCTTTATTTACTATAAAGGAGAACTATTACAAATTTGATTTAGTTTCAAGTTCCTAAAACTTCTTCTAGATTTTAAATTTATATCTTGTAATCTCCTTGTTTTCTTATTTATTTTTCCCAGAGTTAAACAGTTGATCACATACCCAACTTCAGGTGCTGGCATATAAATGCAAGGTGCAGCAGGAAGTGACATAAGTAGTTCATTAGGTAATCTCTGATCCTCTTCTCTATCAGGGTCAAATATTTCTACTAAAATAATATTTCAGAAACCAGAACTCTTAAGGTGAGACTGAGTTCTTGTACACCTTCAGTAAGTCTAATGAGTTCTTTGTAGAGATGTCCATTTCAATGCCAAGAATCTCATGAAAAGGTGCATTTTTCATCTCTCAGATCTTTGCACTGCATTATCAACTAGGCATTGCACTTCTTGTCGTAACAAGTCATGTTGCTGACATACAGCAGTTTGCTCTGTCACAAAGAGTGGGGGGGGAAAACCTCAAGTGCGTCATAAATCATTTAGTAAATATACCCTGAGGTGAAAGGTACATACAGAATGCAAGATAAATACACATCTTAAAGAAATAATAAGAAGAAGTGTAACTTTTTGTCAACAGCTTGCAATATGTACTGTTTACAAGTACAATCCAATCCTTGCTGGATCTTCAAAAACTGAGGTCATTGTCACAAGCACAACTCCAGAAAGTTCTTTTGCACTGCTCCTGAAACCTGTGCAATGAAAATATTCTTCATGGTAAATCTTACTTTTATTGCTCTGTATTGGCAGCACTTTTCAATGTTGCCCTTACCAGTGCTAACACCATTTGATAACCTCTAGGTCTGAAAACATTTAGTACTAAACAGTGCTGGATGAGAAACACCAAACAGCAGCAGGACCAGGAAGGACACCTGTGAAACAGGTCACACTGTTGCCCTCACACACTTATCTTAAAATGTAAATTCTGATTGTATTTGTATTCTGCTGTTGCTGTAAATCAGTTTTCTCTAATCAATATGAAAAGTTGAAGTTTTTTTATGACTTTTCTCTTTCCACAGAGCTTTGCTCAGGCAACCATTGGTCCACTACTGACATTATTCCACTGAAAACACATTAGTTGCTACATTTAACCTAGCAAATGCTTTTTGAGAATCTAGATCTCTAGGTTTTCTTAATATGAAAACCTTATTTGAGGGATAGTTTAGCTGTGATAACTATTTCACTCTGAAAAAAAAAATGTTTGTTTTATAAAGGCTAGGTAATGATTAAAAAGAGTTCTTTCTAAAACTATAGAATACATACTTGTGTTATTTAAACAGACAGTAAACCAAAAATGCTACTTTCCTTTCCAAAACCAGGTTAGATGTGCTGGAAAGTTCCTGTGAAACGGTGGAGGACACCACAACATCTTAATTTGTCTTTTTATTCTCTTCTAGTTCACAGAAATGCTCCTGCATACAAGTCTCCTATCAGCCATTATTCTTTTCTTTTATATACATTTTCAGCTTCTACATCTCTCTGTAAGTGAGTCAGCTGGTTGTAAGTACATTAGTAAGTAATGTGACAGCAATGGACTCATTGGCGTTTTATAAGCCCCTGGAAAGCTGTGGAATTTTCATGACCTAACACTCATCACAAACCCACACTTGTTTTTTAGATTACTTTTCTAACCAGAACTTGTTGGATAGGATTTCAACTGGCAGAGTGAATTCACATTGCAAACATCATCCTGAAATTTGTGCTGGTAGTTTGCATGTAATATGTGCTGGAATAGGCAGTATTTGTGTGGTGAAAACAGTTTACTCATTTGGCACAAAAAGATGTGATAATGCCATTCATCAGGAAAACATACAGATGGCAGTTGGATTGTTCATATTCTATATTCTCTCTCTCTCAAGTAAAGTTGTTTTGTTTGGTTTTCATGATGATTCATCTGATGCTGCCTGGTGGGCAACTCTAGTGCTAAAAGCCCTGTGGGGACAGAGAACACAGCCTGGCAGGCATTATAGGAGTTCTCTGATGTCCAAATTCACACTTCCAGTAAAAGCTAACACATTTCCAAATGCATTCTTGCCTATTCTAACTTCCTTTTCTGAGATGTCTCTGACATCTTTCATCCCGTCGTCACATGGAAACATTTTATGCTTCTGTTTGAACAACAGCTCACAAATCTCTTTCAAAAGAAGCATCATTCTGAAGATATCTCTTGAATTCACTGTATCTACTCTCTTGCTTTGTACATGTTCAGTATGTGATCAAGAAGATCTGTAAGACTGACTGACAGACTGAAAAAATTCTACCTAATTAGTACTCACCAGATTTAGCTAGTCATCTTCAGCCCTTCAAGCAATGTTCTGCCAGTGTAAGGTCTCCCTTCTCTCCTTCTAAATACCTGAAGATTTTCCAGAGTCTGAGAGAATTATTCTGTGGTATTATGTCTCCCAACAAGTTTAAAGATAAATCAAACCTGAAGTGGAAAAGTGATGTGATATAAACTGCAAAAAAATTAAGCATGACATAAAAAAAGAGTGGATGTGCCAACAAAATAAAATTATGGGAAACAATCTGCATTCTGAATGCTATCTTGGGGGAAAAAAGAGACTTTAAAAGATTATTATATGTTTAAAAAACCTACCAAACCATACAAATAAATTACTCAGTTAAGATAGGTTGCCTTCAGAAGCAAGTTATTATGACCTGCACTACTAGACTAAATGGAAGTAAATTTTTTTTTAAAAAAAATCACTTTTTTCTCCCAGTTTGTTCCAATTAGGGCTTTTTTTTTCATTAAACAAAAACAGTAACAAAATTATTTTAATACACTGCCATACAACAACTAGATAATACACCTACCAACCACACCCACCAACACACATTGTATTTCTTCAATGTCATATACACAAATACATTTGCTATGGTTATGCCAGAAATCAAGCTACAAAAATGGCTTGCCCATTACAGGGGATCTACAAGAAAGGCAGGAATAAAATTCAATTCTTGGAAGTCCCAGTTTTAACTACACCATCTCCTTTAAGAATTCTCTGTAGTAAAAAAAAAATTACAATTTTCTTTTTTAAAGGAAGTTCTAACATAGGAGCAAACACTGCTGAGTTTTGAAGTGCTTTCAGATTTATGCTTGCCTAAATGGGAACAGAAGTTACCCTATAAGTTTAAGAAATACTTGGCTAGACACCAACCACTGTACTTACATAAGGCCATATAATCACCTGACACTTGTAGCTGCCTCACTGATTTTCCAAGAATTTTAATCGTCTTTTCCTGAAACTATCCCTTTAGTGAGAAAATATGTTTATTCTATTCCTTATATGCTTGCTTTGCAGACAAACAGTTTCATTTATCAAATAGGACAATGATATTTTTCACTTTCAAACATGAGAAATCAAGAGATTTCTTTGTACAGCAAAGTGCAAAGTGTGTCTTGTCACATACAAGGGTCCATTCCTCAACTGTGCACTCTCAAGCTGCTCCTACACATTTAAAAGCCTTTCTACAGAATAATGAAGCTTCCCACCTCTTCCCTTCTGCCAAGCAGCCAAACCATGATGTCAGCAAGTTACACACACACAGCGGGTGTGCAGCTATTAGTACACTGTGCAAAGAGCAGACCAGAGACAGCTGCTTGATGGTTGGAGGTTGCACAGATGTAGCCTGAACTTCCTATTACCAGAGGTTTTTGTTTTGGTTTTACAGACTGTTTAAATATACTATAGTTAGTTATACAGCTACATAACCTATTCATTTTGCTTTAGTTTCTGTTTTCTGTTAGATATAAAATGTGATAAATAAAGTTCCTTGTCCCATTAAGCCAGTAGAAGTTTTAATTGCAGACTTCAAAGAAACCACAATCTGTCTCTTTATTGTTTAAAATGTTTCTGACTAGTGACTAAAAAACTGGAAATATTCATTAAAAACGATTTTGGTGTCTGTTTTTTTTGCACAGGTAATTTACACTTACATCCTGTGTAATAATTAAAAGTTCCAAAGTGACAACAGAATGTATTAAGAAGTGTGTGAACCACAAATTGTGGGAAGTCAGAACAATACTCTAGGCAGTTACCTTCACTTTAAAAAGGATTATTGCATGCTTTTCTTACAACAGAATAACAGACTGGTTGAGATTTGACTGCTGGAGGTCTTTGGTCCACCTCCTGATCAAAGGAGACTGAACTAGAGCAAGTTCTTCAGGTTTTTAGTATCTCCTGAGTATTCACTCAGGTTTTTAGTATTTCCACAGATGAAGACTCCACAAGCTCTCTGGGCAACCTGTTCCAGAACTAAACCACACTCATGGTTAAAAATATTATTCCTATTTTTTATTTCAGCTTGTGCTCATTGCCTCTTGTTCTGTTAATTCTTGGCAGTGGTGTCACCTTGAAGTTGTACATATATTTGGTGGAATATTTGGAAATGTCCACCATTGCAAAACCACCAGCACGACTCCATTTCTGCTGTACAAAAGGTCACTCAAAACATCAGTCACTGTCAACAACTAGTTTGTCAAAGCAAATTTAAATTCCCACTGTACTCCTACACAAGCACTTCCTACTATTACTCCTGCAAGCGGGTTTTTTTTCCCTAAAAAACATCTCTCATAACACTTCTATACTGTCTGAGGTTCCAGAAACCAGAAAGGGCTTGTCATACAAAAGGGGTGGAGGGTGGGTGATGAAAGAAGCTGCACCTAGAAAGAGAAAATTCTTAGAAAACAAGTATTAACTTCTGTGGCCGCATGATACACAAAGTAGGAGGAAAAAGAGGACAGCACGAAATCAATGGCTGGGAAGAGCCACTGACAACTCTGCAGAAAGTGCCATTCTATGATTTTCAACACTTTCCTCCCTCAACATCAGCAAAGCAGCAAAAAGAAGGTACCACAGGCTGTACACTGTGCTGCAGCTCTGGCACAGATAGAAGAGAAAGCGACTGCTCCAAGCAGCCAGGGGCATCTGCTTCCTTTGTCTACATCTAAAGGCAGACCTCTGTGGAAATTTTTCTAGTGCAAAATAAACTGGTACTTTGTGGCTATACCAGGCATTTCACTCCCCTAGCACTTGTGCAGATACACTCGTTAAGACAAGAGCAAAAGGTGCAAAACAAAACAGTCCACATGGACTTTATTGCACCTTGACCCATTCTGCTCTGACACAACACAACTGGAGGCCACCAAAGGATGTGTTAAGGAAACTGTCCTGTCTGACCATTCAGAAGCCACTCCACCAATTACTCTCATGCCACTCAAGCTGGCACTGAGATCCCTTTGCAGCTACACATGCCACTCTCACACAGTCAGACCAGGTTTCCCTATTGGCTCAACTCCAGGTTCCCCATAGTAGAGTCTCAGACGTCTGGATCCCTCAAATATTTTAATCATGGTGCAACAACAGAATAACAGCTTGAGCTGGTGCTGCCAAGAAGGGGCTCCAAACAAAGAAAAACCTGGGGCTTTGTATCCTCACAGTCAAAGCACAGGAACATCTGGGGGTCCTCAGCTCCCGCCATGTCTCTGAGTGTCCTGTCCCCTGGCTGGCACCACAGGTCCCTGTGCCCTTTGCTGTGCAAAGGTTGGCTCCAGTTCACGTCCTCTTGTCTGGGGCTCTCACCACCCAGAGCTGAACCCAGAGCTGGCACTGCAGCTGTTCATGGAGCCACCAGCACTGAGTGTATTCCATTCCTCTAGAGCCAGAGTATGTCAGGCCAGGAGTGAGTCACCTAAAAGCATGTACAAGTGCAGGAATACTTCTCTCTGTGAGCATAAAAGAGTACACATTCTTGCCCAACACCCAAAACATCCATCATCTCTAATATGATCAAAGCTTTGGTGGCCCAGAACTCAGATGCCTTCCATGGGGATTATGCAGACCAAGAATGAGAACTGGCTTGTGGGACTCATGAAATTCAAAATCTAATGGCAAACCAAAAAAAAGTAAATATAAAGCTGCAGCTACTTAGTAGAATTCCTACCTAACTAAAGCAGTTATGCATAATAGAATGAAAATAGTTTAAAAAATAATCTGTTGCTCCCTGTTTACTAAAAAATGGTTTATTCTTGTTGCTGTGTTCAATAACTGTACTGTTCCACTGAAAATCTCAATGCAAAATACAGTTTTTAAAGCTTTATGGACAAACTTTTCATACTAAATAATTACTTGAAAGGTTGGCAGAAATCTCTATTTTTGTCTTTTATCTTCATTTTCCTGAAAGTGCAATTCTTTTGCATTCAAATGTATGTTGCTTCTGGGATGCATTATGTATGACAGAAGTAATTAAAAATTGTTTACAATGTTAGACCATTAGTTTTGTGCAAATAGAGCTGACTTTAGCTTCTTGCTTGAAAGATTTTTTGACAAATAATGTAATTGTTAACTGCCAATTTTCTAGTGGGAAAACTAAACATCATTTCAAACTGTGATTTTTTTTCTCCATCTCATCTGAAACATCGTTCCCAACTAGTTTATTAAATGCTGAATAAATATATCTCCAACTCAGCACATTTACCAAGTTAAGTAGGAATTCAAAATTCCTTTCTTCTAAGGGCCAACCCTACAGGAAAACATCTGCCTGGAGATATGTGAGTTTTCTTCATCATGAGAAAAAACATTCTGGCCAGAGAATTGAGCTAGTAAAGCACAACAAGCACATCAAACCCTCCTAAAATTCCTAGATGACACCACCCTAAAACAGAAAACACTGAGAGCTGAATTTACATGAAATAAAGCATATTATGTCAGTTACTCCTAAAGAAATAAAAATAATTCCAGATTTTTAATAATCCAAGATGTGTATTTGTTTGTCAGTCTGTATCTTGACTGAGTGGGCAAAAATTAAAAAATACCTTTTGTTCTATCTGGAATGAAAGAAAACCAGAAATTGGACGCTGCCTCAGAAAAAGAACTTAATCTTCTTCAGCACTACCTAACACCTTCCATGATAACAGTGGAATTTTTAATAATCATCATGATTTTGCTTCACAATTTTTAATTGCCCTTGAGCATCTTCACACACTTTTTTGGTAAGGCCTGATCCTAACTCCAAGAGCCAAGCAGTGGAAGTACAAGATGGTATCGCCACCGCAGGAGAAACAGCAGTGTCTTCTCAAAGCATTTCAAGCAGGAATACATGCGAGCACAGGTATTACTAATGACACTAACACTGGCTGCTTTGGAGGGAAGCTCACACACTTTATAAGGTTCAGAAGATCCTTTCCTTTTCAATAACCTCTAATGTGCGGTGGTGATCCTGACCAGAAGACCACTGTGCACCAAGGAGCAGTGACTCCCACAGCAGGGAAGCAGAGCAGCTCCACCAGTCCCGTGCTGCATATCCAGCCTGGCCTTGAAGCCTGCGTTGGGCAGCACATGCCCCTGGCTGCAGGACAAACCCAACCAGCTCATGCAACCAGCAGCTCCCACGTGGTACCAGTGACTTCACCTGCATGTCCTTCCCCTGATCTAAAAGTGCAGCAAGCAGTTTTTAAGTGAACATACCTTCTGGTACACAATACAAACTATGAATCAATCAATCAAGCTGTTGACTCATAAGAAATTTTTGGAATGCAGAAAAGCACACTGCACCACTTTTACAAGAAAAGTACAAAGAGTGGCAAAAACAGTAATTTTTTTTTTAAGATTTAAAGCAGTTATTACTCTCTTCATTTAAAACCTCTTTTTCTCCCAGAAAATGCTTTAAAAAAGCTAATGAAAATGCATTGAAAAAAAAATAGATATTTAATATGTAAATACTTTGTTCACAGGTACATCTATATATTTTGGTGTATATATTTTATTTGAATAGAATAATAACATGAGAATTGTAGGAATATTGCAGTAGAAGCAATAGTGGAAGAGAAAGTATAATCCAGTATTCTGAAAACTAAAATTAAAAAATATCAAGTCAAACTTCTAAGACAACAAAGTTGTACAAGTCCTTACTTCAAAACAACAATCTAACTATAGGCATTGTTATTTTTTATGTAAATCACCTTAAAATTATAATTTCAAAGCAAGATTTCTTAATATAGTCATTCCATGGAGAAACTGTTATTTGCAGAAAGAATTGATAAAGACATTACGTCTTTCTATTGAGATTTACAGAAAGAAGGTCATCATTGCAAAATGAAGCAGTACCAAGCCTGAAGATGGGTTTCAGATTTACTGATGCATATTATCACTCATATGCTTCTGTTTGGGCCAGGAAAGGAAGGATCAGAGGTTGCTCACATTTAACACTGTGCTCCCAAAAAGGCTGTGGACACAGGGAAATCTGAGCTATGCTACAATCTTTAAGCGATGCCAGAAAGTAGGAAAGCAGCTACATCCATGATTTGCCACCTTTACACCATTGGCAAAGAGGTGATTTCAAGGAAAAGAGGTACGGCTCAGTCCCATTAGTGTAAATATACTCAGTCCCATTATGTAAATATACATGTAGGATGTCTTTGAAAAATATATGTTCCATTTTGCTTCTTCCTTCCCAATAATTACTCATTCTACCCAAACCTCCCTCTACAAATACCTGGTATTTTTCTTACAATGTAAATCTTTTACAATCAGAAAGACATCTGGATAAAAAAGACTACAGGCTGATTCTTTCTTTGCTACTCACTCTTGACAGGCAAGCTCTGCTATGCTGTAATTCATCAGCAAATAGCTTATTCAGAAACCTTTCATTCTGATGCATTACTGTTTACTTAACCAGAACAGTTTACTTAGCTACTATGTCTAAGATATGACTCAGCCCTACAATCAATATAACCTGATTTTAAGCCTGAGACCAACTATTGACCTGACTACTATTTTGCTACTGGTGTTGCAGAACTCAAAAATTCTAGCAAACTGTTACCCCTAGGAATCAGTCCTGTAAACACCAGAGATTTCCACTAACCATTTTTATTAAGGTGATCCAAGTACCAAGAAAAAGAACATCTGAGAAAAAAAATTTAATGAATCACAGAATCACCCAGATTAGAAAAGACTTCTGAGATCATCAAGTGCAACCTTTGACTGACAACCACCCTGTCAACGATATCATGGCACTAAGTGCCACATCCAGTTGTTAGCTGAACACTTCCATGGATGGTGATTTCACTGCCTCCCTCAGCAGTCTATTCCAATGTTTAAAAACAATAAAGAAAAGCACGTTGCAGCTTCTATTTCTACAATTAATAATAAATATTTATATCTAGGCTGCATAGTTAACTTTTGGCTTAAATTTATGGCCAGGAATTGAGGTATTAAATCAGTACCAGCAGGAGGATGAAATATTACAGGAAGCAGGAAACTTGACAGAGTGAGCCACACATCAAATCTCCACAGCTGAGACCCCCAGGACACAAACCAAGTACTTTGTAACGAGAAGGCTCTACAGTGTGTCACAAAGAAAAATGACAACAACAGCTTGTCAGGTTTGCAGCTCTCCAGTGAAGGGCAAGCACGAACTGGGAGTAAGGCAGGGCTCTCAGGTGATCTACCAACACCAGCATAGCCAAACACAAATGTAAAACAGATCCAGCACATCAGCAAACCCATGAAAAACAGCAGGATAAGCTGTTCACCTAAAAAAAAAAGTGTGCTTTTTTCCTAGAAATAGAAATATGAAGATAAATTAAATATATTATGTGATTTTAAAAATACTCTCATATTATCACAGTCTTTCAGCCCTTGTGAAACCCTTCCTGGACAATCAGAAATTGAGGGATGCAAATCATTAAAAAGATGCTTAAAATGTAATGGTTATATATAGTATGACAAGGACAGAACACCACACACAGAATTCTTTTGGGATGGGTTACTTACCACAGAGCCTCCCATGACTAAGTGGGGTCAGCCTAGACTCAGTATAACTGAAGTTTGTTACAACTGCATGGACAAATTATGTTCAATACATGTCTGAGTTAAAAAAAAAAAAAAAAAAAGTTGCATTGCATTTTCAGGAATGGAAAAAAATTAAATGAGGTCTTCTTTTGTCTCTACATAGAGTATTTGTGTACAACAGCCAAAGACCAGATACTCAATTATCTTCTTGTATAAACACAGTGAAGGAGAAATACAGGTGGGACAAAGACTGAAACACAATGTTCTTTACACAGTCATGCTGAAATGAAGAATTCAAGTGCTCACTTCTCTACTGCATGATCTCATGCTACTCTGAAAAACATTGGTCTAATGGAGACTAATGGTCTCCCAATTGAACCCTGTCATCTGGTATCGCTGGCAGAAGTAAAACAAAGGTGTACATTTCCTGTAGCACGTTTTTAGGAAAGGTTGAAAAGATGTGGCTGTGATATCTCAGCCTACAGCACACAATGTGCTGCTGGGTGATGCTACTAATGTTCAAAAGGCAAATAGGACATAGGTTACAGTAGTAGGTACAAGCCAAAGGAGAAAAAGAATATTGAATAGTCAGAATTTTCCTGCTTAAAGCAATTTGCTAAAAGCAAAACTACTGCCAATAAGGTGATTTAATTAGATGTCTTCTGTCACTGTGAATAAAGTAACTGCATTTTGTTCAGCTCATGTTCTTCACATAACACTATATTTAGTAGAGAGTACTAGTCATAGAGTTTTGAAGAAAACTCATGTATTTCCTATTCCCTTTGATACAAAATATTTGCCCAGTGCTCTAAACCCTCTGAAGGAAGGACACCCATTAGACAAGGAAGAAGTGGATATACATGCAAAAACTCAATAGAACTCTATGAATGAGAAATATCTACAACACAAGGAGCAGTTGCTCCTCTGATCCCAAGGAGTTAACCTAAGAATAAGTAAACATGAATTTTGTGACTTAAACAACCCCTTCAGAATTTTAAAAGATTGCTGATGATTTTATCATTATCTAGATTTATATAGACTCAGCGATTTATCTAATACTAGCAGCAGTCCAATCCAGTAATAACAAATAGGGGCTCTTCCCTCCAATCACCACTATAAGTAGGCTGCCTAGTATTTTCTGATTTCTACATGCATTTCTTAAAATGTATTTTAATTGACTGAAACTCTGAATTTCATTCTGCATTTATTATTGACCACCCAGAAACGAAAAGCGTTTTCTAAAAGGCTAGATATTAAGCATAAGAAGCTTTTTAATTCCTTCTACTTAGGTTGAAGATTTTATTAACAATACAGGCATACTATTAATGCAAATATAAATGCAATAACTGTAATTTTCCCCTCTTTTTAAACTTGATTAAGAATGAAGAGCAATGCTTACTAAAAATTCAAAGAGACTGCTCCTATTTGGCAAACTATATTCAACACCAAATGTATCTCAGTATTATTTATCTCAGAGGACCATCATAAAAAGACGCAAAACATCCAGATTGATAGCAAGGAATATATTAGAGAATATATATATTTTATCAGAGAATATACTGGAAAATATTTGTTCTTTAAATACCAAGTTAGAATATAGAAAACATGTCCAAAATCATTAGATTTTCTTTTGCTATACATTATTTTATAAAACAATCAGCCCGTATTTTTTCTGTAGAGTGAAGACATAAAAACTCAGAAAAAAAATTTAAGATATTCAACATAACTGTTAACCAACAACTTTCAGCTGAAGGAAAACATACTGATAAACATTAAAAATGCTGATTTATTTGCTTTTTGCCCACTTCCTTACTGAGCAATTTTTATTTAAAAAAAAAGCTTTCTCTAATTGAAGTCTTTTTAGTACTTCCTTTGCTATTATTTCAGGTTTTGTTCATTTTTCAGTTACAGTTCTGCACTAAGAGCTCCTGCACTTTATCTCTTTAAATTTAGTACTTCACACTTGTAACTGCATTGCTCTTTGAATAATTACAATTTATATTAATAGGAGCACATTTTCCAGTGAATATTTAGCTATTTTATAAATCTGTGGATTATATGCATCTCTCCTACCAAGCAACAATGGCTGAAGGAAAGAGTCTCATCAGTCCAAGGTTTCTCTTCCTGAAGGAAAGACAAATATGATTCATGTCATATGTGGAGTTCAGTTACTTTTTAAAAGTGGAATAATTTAAAGTAAGACCTTCTCAATCACATTTTTAAGTTTGTCGCCTTGCACATGTAGAAACATTCAGCTCTATTTTAGAATCTACAACCACATATCACATGTGGGAAAAGAAAAAATACAATGAACATGAAAATAAGGAAATAAGTGACACCACTTATTATTGTTTCCAGTATAGTCAGTTCCAAATTTTCGAAGTATAATTACCAGACTTACCAAACCCCAGACGTGCAGCAGCATTACTGCACTCCTTAGAAACTTAAGTCAGGCCACAACATGGAAAACACTGCATGCTTAAATCTCACAGCTTAGAGTTCTCCTAACTGTAGGATCCAACTACCATTCTGTTAAAAAGAAAAAAAAGAATAAAGAGGAGTACGGCTTGCAGTATTCTGCTAAATCACAGCCAGGATAACAGAAGGAAATGAGAAAACAATCGCCTCCTATACAGCAACCCATTATTGCTGTGTTTCCCCATTAAAAAAAAAAATGCAAATCATAGGGCAGAAAAGTGACCCTACCCAGCAAGAGACACCGCTATTAAAAACAAAGATGATCCTACCTTGTTCCTGTCAAAAGTCATGCCACAATGAAGCAAACGATTCTCTTGTCTGCAGGAACAGAAATGATGTGCAAAAATTATCCTTGTATCAATAATCTAAAAGAGATTGTTAAATAAAAGGTTATTCCACCTCTCATGTTAACAGCAAGCAACTACAACGAACTAAAAATTTCAGAATGTGAATCTGTGCCTGGTGTGGCCTGAGTACACTGACAAAATAGCATCCTTGAATTTTTCACCTGAGGACTGTGAATGGCTGAATGTGAAATAAGCGCCGAAACTGCCCTAGCTGCCACACACTGACTGTCCACAAAAGTAAAATCTGAGACACTCTAAAGATACAGATTACAATCAAGGAAGAGCCTTGTGATTTTAGGCACTCCTGGGTTAGGCAGCAGCTGTATGAGCTGTGATTGCATTATTTTACTCAGGCACCTGAATTCTCCATAAACCTTACCTTAGGGTATTTAAGTCCCTTATTGGATCAAGCCAATAAACTCTCTCTGTGTCTTTACCTAAGTATTTTAGATCCTATTATGTTTTGCCTCCCTTTTTATTTTTAATGAAATCTTTATCTTTCTAACATGTAGTTAACTATTTATCCTATATGTGGTGATTTTTTCTCATACTAGTGCATACATAATTACTGTGTAATTAAATAATGTACTATGGGGCTGGTTTCTTTCAAAAGTACTGAGAACCAATAGCTCAAATTTTCTCAAAAGGAATTAAGATCCTTTGGAAAACTCACACTGCAGAAATGCTAGACAATGGTAGCAGTCTAGCTTTGTTCAGTTCAAATTAACTTTCGAGACCAAGCTGCAAATGCAGTTTTGTGGCAACTCATAACTAAAAATTACTCAAAGCCAACTTCTGCCTAACACTGTGTTGCATGAACAAGGTTAGTGTTTGTTTAACCGCAGTGATGCTGAGCATTTTTCCATTTAAAAATCTCTCTGCTGGAACTATCTCACAGAAGTCTACTAAGCAACACAGAACAAACTAAAACAAAACAAAACCAAGTTGGTTTTGAGCATTATTTCTTAGCCAGGGCTCAAGTGACTCAAACATCAAGCATCAATTTTAATGACTTTTAACTACTTTAGGACAAAATAAATACCATAAAGCTGAGGAAAAATATTTTTATTCATGGATGAAAAACTAGAAATGGCTTTCTAAACAGATCTGCTTTTAGAAGTTGGGAACTACTGTGGATTCTCAAGAAAAACTTGATTTTCTTAAATACGTATATATTAATTTTGCATATATGTTTTTATGTGAGGAGGGCTGGGAGCCAGAACTGCAAGGTCCTGGTTGCTGATTCGGTAGGAATTTAGAAGTTTTTTGACTGCAGCTACAGACATATGGCAGGAGGCTATTGCTATGGAGCCAGGAGCTGACCTTTGACAAGAAATGGATTTCCCAAAATCGGTTTCTTGTTCCACAACAGGGATTTTACCAGATTAGAGGCTTGTGGGGACTAGTCCCATGGTAGAGCTATTTGGAAATATACAGAAATCACCAGTGCAATCTTCCTGCTTATTTGGAAAATGCTTCTCATGAAAACTTACCTATGCTTTGTCAGATTATCTAAACAAATACTCTTTGACAAAGCACTGTCTTCCTGATTGATGGGTAAGGGTAATTTTTTTTTTCCTTTTAATTTGAGAAAATGTTTCACTGGAAAATTTCAACTAACAGTAATAGAAACTGCAAATTAATTTCACATATGCTACCTTGGTCACCAACCAGCATGGTAAATACGTGACAATTTATAACATGAAGCAATCTGAAGTCATTTCCCAGCAGTTAACACATGGAAGGCATGAATATGTATGAACTGTTTGCAGGTTATGCTGCACACTTTCGTTCTGAAACAATTATAAAAAATATTATTAGAGAGATGTCAAATGTCTGTGGAAGTATTTGGCATGGCCATTTTCACAGAGCTCTTTTATACTGCGGGTTTGCCAGTTTTTTGTGTATGGACTTTTAAAAAACAATTAAATGGTATTGAAAAAAAATGTTATCAGTAGTAATAAGCTTATTTCCCATGACAGGATTCAACTTCAGCTCAATTGGTCTTTTTCCATTTAGAGCCATCACCAAAGGTGTAAGCATGGCCTGTTCTGTCCTTTACTGGATCCACCTGAAGTGGAACATGCCCAATTCAGCCAAGGCAGTGAGAATGACAGAACAGCCATTCAGGAGTGAAAAGCAAAAGGTAATGGTTTAAATAGTGACAGTCTCTGGGAAGTCCCCAGTGCCATGCATGGTTTGCAGAGGCAGGGCAGCAGCCACAGGCACTTCCTCTCCGGAGTGCTACTAGAGGAAGCTCAAGGTGGCTAAACTTGGATTTTGCTGCTTTCTCTCCCCACCCAATTTTGGCAGCCACAGAAGTAGGGGCTAACATGCCTCTCTATAGCAACATAAGGTGGGTATGGATACTTTGCTGCACCGACAGCAGCTACCTTCTCTGTCAGTCCTGCTGGTGTGTTGGGTATCCTAACCTGGGCACAGGGTTAGGCGGATGCCTCATTCCTGTTGTCTTTCAAACAAAGAGGTTCCCTCTCCTTCCCTCGCACTTCTCCAAAGTCTTCTTCCCTAAGTGAGTTTGTACTCTTGTCAAGGACCTGGGGAACATTTCAGTTGTGGTCCTTGGGACTCTACAACCGTTCCCGCATCGCCCTGATGAGATGAGACAAGCTGAAACATTCACTGTGTAACAGTGACTGAGACTAAGGGGTGAACTCAATATTTGAAAAGTTTAGGTAGCCGTTTGTCAATTATTCTTCTATTTACTAACTTATCTCTTACTGGTTAACTGTTTTCTGTTCTTCAGACCGAATCCAGTCCCTTGCTAAAACAGTTTGCGTGTCAGGTAATCCCTGTCCTGGCATTAACAAGCACTGTTTGACAGTGTGTAAATCCTCCCACTGTTTCTCAGAAACCATCCCTTAATCTCACTTCAGACTCTCAGAAGTATTCTCCTAATCTCTAATCTAAATTTCTTTTATTCATTTACTTCATCTTTTTTCTTATGTGTCACTTGCTACCTGTTTTCATAAATCACTTACATAGGGCAATCATATCCCTTCTCCATCCTCATTTTGGCAAGACAGTGAGGGAGAAAGCATTTCTCCAATTCTTGTTTTACAGTAAATCTGTTCCAAATTATCCTTCTTCCTTCAGTTAGTTATGCTTCCTTTTTTTTTTACAAATAACCTGGTCAGAACTGTCTGTTGTGTGACTCAGTCACATATAGCACAATGAATAATTCCTTATATCAACAGTAAAAAAAGTCTAGGCTTATATCAGTTTTTTATAGCTTCCTGTTCTTTCTCATCTTCTATCATTTCCCTTTAACAAACTCTCAGGATCTAGCAATAATTTTTCTCAATAGATGTACATGGTTGGACACTTGCATGACTACAATTCTTCCATTTCTACTATCCCAGTAGTCACGCAGGTCAGTTTCTTTCTGTCTGACATTTTTCTCCTCAGTTTATTGACATCACTTTCTTACTTGCTGCCAAACCAAAAGATCAATTTCCTGCCTTTTTGTGCCAGGGTCACTGATGAAAATATCAAGTAAAATTAGTACCCAAGCTGATCCTCAAAAAATGCATTATGAAGTGTGTTTCCAGATAGGAAGTTCTTCCGATCTCATGATCCATTTCCATAGGCTTTTAACAGGATCTTTTGGACCAGACAACTTTTTAGCAATTCCATGTTACTCTGTTTCAGCCAAAATTCTCCAAGTGGCTCTTTATATAATCTGCTTTACTCAAGTCCAAAGAGAAGAGAGCCCGAGTGCTGCCTGTTTGCAGAATATAACTTCCATTACAAGAACTAAAGCAGACTTTATTAGGTTGACTTTAGTCTATGTTAGGTAAAATCCAGGGTTATGGGTTATGGTATTCATGTTAGCTTCATGTCTCTCATTAGTTTTTCACTTGAAAATGTGTTTTAAATCCCTAATGTATATTGAGGTAGCTTAATTGTCTGTACTTGGTGAATGCCTTTTTCTTCCTTCTTGTAAGCAATACTGTGCTTGCTAATCTACAGGCAGTGTCCCAGATTTTTGAACATCTGAGGTCATGGCTGTCAGTTCTGTCACATTTGGAAACTTATTCAGCTCAGCCTCCCCTAGCTGAGATTTTCTCTCTTTAGATAAAATCTGCTCTAAACTTTCATTCTTTTTATACATTCTACCTTTAACCCCAGGGGTCAACCTTTGTCATTTGTATTTTTAAGACAAGTGTTGCTGCCATCATCATCAAAGTGAGAGAAATCTCATTCAGACAAATCTCAAAAGTGTCATTGGATCTACTGAAAACAAGTAGTCTCTGGTTGGAGAAAAAAAAGCCATCAGTCAGTAACATTGGTATGTTAAGACTGAAAACAGTTGTTTTTGGAGGTGAGACTTCCCAGCACCACAGGTAAAGTAGCCTTCTGGTAACTGGGAAGGAGGAATGGGGACCAGCATCTCCTGGGTTCTGGCCATCATTACCCCAAGTCCAAAATCAGCCAATAGGAGCAAGGTCCTCAGGGCTCTCTTGACAAAGTGGGCAGACACCTCCAAAACGGTAATTGAACTGAAAATGAGGACGTAGAACCAGAGGATCATTTAGGTTGGAAAAGACTTTTGAGATCAAGTTCAAGTGTTAACCCAGCACTGCCAAGGCTACCACTAAACCACGTCCCTAACTGGCACATCTACATGTCATTTAGATCCCTCCATAGATGGTGACTCCATCACTGCTCAGGGCAGCCTGTTCCAATGCTGGACCATCCTTTCGGTGAGGAAAGTTTTCCCTATTGCCAATTTATACCTCCCCTTCAGCAACCTGAGGCCATTTTCTCATCTTATTGCTTGTTTCTAGGAGACCGACCCCTACCCTCAGAGCATTGACCAAAATATGAAACTAAACTTGTCCCAGTACTGAGCCCTGGGGAATCTCACTAGGGACTGGCTGCCAAGTGAATGTCACACTATTCACCACCACTCTCTGGGCCTGGTCATGTAGACAGCTTTTCAGCCAGGAACAGTGCACCTGTCCAAGCTATGAGCAGCCAGTTTCTCCAGGAGAAGGCAGTGGGAAACAGTGTCAAAGGCTTTCCTAAAGTCTAGGCAGACCAGATCCACAGTCTTTCCCTTATCCACTCGCAATTGCCATATTGTTATGCTGTGAAGCAGAATTCAGATTTCATGCTGAACTGAAGGGAAATCCCAACAAGCACTTGACTGTTTGTTAATTAGCAGTTTATTTAGACAGCCAAAAACTGGTTTTGTGCAGCAGAAGTCACTGCATTTAACACATTTCATAAAAATGCTAGAATTCTTGCCTTTGCCAAAAGAAAAAACCTAAAATAAATTTTGTTCATTTAAAATTCTTTTCTTTTTGGAAATACTAGTCTCTGGGATGAACTCCAGTACCCTCAGCTGTGCCTCATAGGACTTATGTTCCAGACCCTTCACCAGCTCTGTTGCCTTACTCGGGACTTGTGCCAGCACCTCAATGTCCTTCTTGTAGTGAGGGGCCCAGAACTGGACACAGGACTTGAGGTGTGGCCACAGCAGTGCCCAGCACAGGGGGACAATCACTGCCCTGGTCCTGCTGGCCATGCGATCGCTGACGGTCTAGCCCTGCTCAGCTCACAGTAACTAACTTTTGAGACCAAGCTGCAAATGCAGCTTTTTGACCACTCCTAACAAAAAAAAAATTATTCAAAACCAACCTCTGCCCACCACGATGTTGTACAAACAAGGATTACTATCTGTTTTACTGCAGTGATGCTGAGGATTTTAAAATCTCTCTGCCAGAACTACCTCATGAAAGCCCCAAAAATCTACTGACCGACAATGAAAAACTGAAACAAAACAAATCATAGTTGGTTCTGAGCATTATTTCTTAACCAGGGCTGAAGGAATTCAAACATTATGAGCTAAGGTCTCCAAAAGCCATTCAAGAATTTTAAAATATGGCTTGATATTTCCTTTTTTGGTTGGGTTTTTTTTCCCCCCTAGAAAAAATGATATTTAAGTGTTTCTTGGTAGACCAAATAGTTTTCAGGAATATTATGCTTTTCTTTTTTTAAGTATGACTCTTATTTGCCTAATCTAATCTTTCTCCAATTCATTTTATTTTGCCTTTGCTACACATCTTTGCAAAAAGTTACAATAGCTGGATAACTACCATCTACCTTCAAAGAAATACAAAAGAATACAACTACATCCTTTGGGTTAACTACTTTTTCTTGGTGTATATGCCAAGGGCCTGTAACAATGGGGCTTGGCTCCAGATTTCCAGTATGTAGGTATTAATTTTTAGGTCCACTGCCTGTTCCCTTAGCCTAGATTGGTCTTGCTTTACTTCGTTTATAGTGCTGTTGATTTCTGAAGACTTTGAATCAGAATCATTGTGCTTAACTGACCTAAAATGGGGTCAAATACAACTTGAACTACTGTTTTATTGTCATCTCATGTCTTAATTGGGTTGCACACACTACTCATACAAGCAATTGCTTGGAAAAACATACAACCAATACCTTAAAAAGTGCAAGAAAGTAATTACTTCTACCTCACTGTACTGAAGGCACAGTACTGAAAGGCTTTGCACTGAATGAGAACAACCAAATTCCAAAACCAGCAGTACAATACTGCTCTACAGCAGGAAGGGAAAGAACAGTCCCTAAAGTCTTTCACAGAATGGCCCACATGAATTGCGCAATAGCAAGGCTTGGCTGTTTTAAAATATCATTTATCTGACCCTACAAGCAGGAAAAAAAAAAAAAAAAGATTTTGAGTGTGCTATTTTAATGGAGTGGTGGTGGAGCTGTGTGTTATCTAATCTTGAAAATGTCTTTTTTTCCTCTCTTACATAACTATCATATTCTGATGGTAACACAGTGAAAAACTTGAAATTTGAGGGTTTTTTTCTTGTTTAGTTAAACATGCCAAAGGTGGAATAAGACACCAAAACCAAAGCTCAAAGAACCAACTGTAGTTCAAAGATATAAGAATGTCAACACTGGGTAACATCCCAGTCTAAGTAGGCCCAGTATCATTTCCAACAGGGATAAAAAATAATGGCTAGAGAATAAGGACAAGGTGAATACATAGTCTAGCTTTCCTGAAAATAATCTCCCAGATACCAGACATTTCTACAACTGGTGGGAGCAAGACAAAATGTCAGGCTCCCTTCCCATCTATTCATCCATCCTACTCCAAATCCCTTGTTTCACTGTTTCAATTTTGAAGATGAAGATGATGGGAAATACCTCCACTCTTCTGCTCCAAGATACTAATGCTGGCAAAGCCATGAGTATTTTGTTCTTTTACGCTGGTAAGTAAGTAAAATAGCTAATTACATTGATTGCACTCATGATTGCTTGAATCACTAATGTATGAACTTTTAGTAGAAATACTAATGCATGAACTTTTATAGGAATCATTGGAAGCGGCAATGGTGGAAACAGGTTTTCATTTCTATTGTTCTAAATTGTTCCATTAGAGGACAACCTTACTATCCTAATTCAAATTCCACAAGCTCTTGGACTTTGTCCTGTTTTTATTTTTCTTCTGTATTTCCATGAGTAATCTAACCTGAAATGCAAAATAAACTACTGGGTTTTTTGACAGTAGAGAGTTTTATCCAAATTGGCCAGGTCCAATACTTTGTGAGGGGTCAACTCACGCTTGACATGTCCACGCCAGAATCCATCATCCATTAAAACCATTCATAATAATTCAAAGCAATTTACAACATCCCACAACTCAAGTTCATACTACAGATATCTATTTTACTTTGATCCTTAGACTGCCATTTCCTAACTCGCTCAATTTTTTAATTAATTACTGTAAGAGTCTATCCTTCCTATCCACGTTTAAAGTGTACCCATGGTCCTCATATGCTTCAATTACCATAACATTTTTTTTCTTTGACTTTAGGAACTTGAAAGACACTGAAGAGGCAAAGGATGAACCTTAGAGTAGCTGAGGTCAGACAAAACACTGGAATGTAAATCCAGATGCATCTGGTTATTTCCAATCATGCCATCTTCGACTACAGCTCTCTTAACAACCTTTAGCATCGTCCTCCAGCCTGCCATACACGGAATATGGCTGAAGGTAAATATAGCTTTGTTCCCTTTGTAAGGCCATATATTAATTTTTCTGATGCGCAAGCTTTGCTTGGAAGGTTTTGGAGGTACTGCTATATTTATCTGAAACGTCTGGATTTATGACAGCCTTCTAACGTTAAAAGAAAAACAAACAAGCGAAAAAGGCACTGTAACAATTATAAATACGTAGCACTTGTGAAATAGGCTTCAAGCTTTCATGAGAGGCTGGCATACACCTGGAAAGCCTAAGCATTTCCCCGCTGTGCCTACTTCAGGCGAAACAGATCAGGTGCTCCCCCGCGGAGCCCGCCTCTGTTGCACACCGGCGGGGAGCGCGGCTCGCTGCCCGCCGGGCTGTGACGGCACAGCGGGCGCAGCGAGCGCGTCCGACCCGTCCCGCGAGCACTGGGAACACTCGGAAGAGAGGGGGAGGAAGTAAACCCTAAGGACAAAGAGCTTTTCCTTAACCTTGTAACTTTTATCTTATCGTGTCCTCCATTAAAAGACTAACAAAGAAGGAAAAGGGGCCGGCCCAAGACGAGTGCGAGTAGCAGCCGCAGGGAGGGCGGCGGGTACCCGCCGGGTGATGCCTCCGGGGCCACGGCAGCTACAGACCCCCGCTCCCCGCTGGAGAACCCTCTCCCCGCCCCGGCGGCTCTGCCCCTCTATCCCTGC
>JANPWX010000079.1:266043-300798 GCA_024734555.1 Trochalopteron elliotii | reverse complement strand
CCGGGTAAGGCTGGGGGGAGCGCTCCCCTTCCTCCGCCCGTGCCGCCCGCCGGAGCCGCGGTGTCCCCGCCGCTGCCGCCCGTGTCCCGGCGGGACCGGGACGCGCTACTAGCCCGGGACGGCAGGCTCGGCGCCTGGGGGTGTGGTGGAGTAGGTAGATGCGCCTTTGTCTATCCCCTAGTGCGGGACCGTCAGCGATCGGTGAAGAGCGTCCGAAGTTTTCTCGAGTTTGAAGGGATTCGAGGAACCTCTCCATTGGGAGAGCGGAGTGGAGGGGATGTGCAGCTGCCCGGCCCTTGGTTGAGCGCCCAGCCGGGTAGTGGGGTACACCTGCTTCTGCTTACTCCAGAGGTGATGGGGCGCGTCCCACATGGGCTCCGTCGTGTCTCCCCCGCACGCTGCTGTGGGACTTGTTTACAGAGGAGCCTGTGGGCTCTGCTTCGTTTTGTGTTTGGTAATCGCTGTGCGCGGGGAAAGAGAAATTCCGTTGGTGTATTTAACCTTGTTTCCTGAGAGAGAGACCTATTTTCAGTCTTAAGTGTCACCAAGACAATTCCCAGCAGGCCGGGCCCAGTTGCATAAGCAGACAGGCACGGAGGGGGACAGGTTGTGTAATGGCAGTGACATCATAGGTGGGTGTGGTTGGAGTTTTATATAGTGTTGGAGAGAGTGCAAAGAGGGGAGGTAGAGGCACGCTTTTAGGCTATCCTGTGTCGGTCGCAGTATATGTGTCTGGCTGGTACCATGGACTCTTAAGATACACTCAGTTTTTCAAAGTTTACTCTTTGTAGAGGGAGTCATATTTGTGTGATTGATTGATTGATACACCTAGATGGATCCAGCGAGAGATTCCTTTGTTCTTTTAATTTGACTAAGGATTTTAACACCTGTGACATGGGAGGTTCTGTTATGATTTATACCAGGATTTTTTTTTCTGTTCAGTAATTTAGAAATTAATATTTTTACAGATTAAGTGTGTTACGTTTATACAGTTGTCTGCAGTGGAGGAAAAAAACCAAAAGGTTGCATAAGTCTAATCCTTCCAATCTGTTCTGGGGAGATACATTAGGTCTAGTTCCAGAATAAACTGTTCTCAACGTAGGTGGGATTAAGTTGAAGATCTATTTTATATGCTTTTTGGCAACCTGATTTTAAGGGGTTCAGTTTTGGCTATCAATTCTACTTTATTTGTTAGGGTGTTTCCAAAGGGTAGGATACAGGATGGGTTTTAAATCTTGAAACTATAAGATGCAGCCTTCTTCATGAAGGACAGCATTGACTCATACAGGTCACAAAGAAATCTTAGTAGTTTTCAGGGTAAAACTGATGAATCCAGTACTGTTCACATATGTTTACAGGGCTCCTGTTTCATGTTTCAAGACTGCTTTGAAAGAATAAAAGAGTAAATTAGTTACACAGCTTTTGTTAATCTTTCTTTTATAGATTTAGGAATGTTATTTAGATATTTATGGTGAAAGATTTTTGATTCTTTTTATGTGAATCTACATCTTCCATTTTGGCTTCAAAATGGGTTTAAAATTTGAATATACTTACCAGCTGTGATGCTTATTTAAAATTTTATTATTTAAATTCAGTACATGTGCTTGAAGTTCACTTTAAGATCTGTTGTACAATTATTTCCCGTATCTCCCATCCTGAGAATTACCAATATTCCACATATTCTGGAAAAGATACTGAAGAACTTTGTGAGTCAGAGTGCAGACGTGTGTTAAATATGAATTCAGAGCTGTGGATTCACAACTACAAATTGAAGGTGGTTACAGGCCAATAGGTAAATTAATAGCTGCTGGCATACTTTCCATCTTCCTTTGGACCATGAATTGGAAGACACTTATGGACGGAAAAGATGTAGTTTAAGAAATGTGTTAATGTTTAAAGTCATTCATGTTCCATTTCAGCGTTTCCTTACTGCTGCTTCATTTGTTTCTTTTTAATGCGCACAGTTAAAAAGTTGTGATAAGCATATATCTGATGTCCTAAGTAAGACACTGATGCTAAACCTCTACTCAGATGGCATCTTGTCATAACTTTCTTCCATTTCTGAAACATTTAAGAGTTGTATTTGCTGTTGTGCAAAAGTGACTTTAAAAAAACCATAAGGAATGTTAACATTCATATAGTTAGTATATTCCTTGCAGGAGTTGAAATGAAATAGCTTAGTTAAAGGAGGTCTCTTGAATTGAAATACAAGTGCAGCTTGTCTTTAATCAGGTGTCCTGAAACACACCACCGATGGGTTGATCTGAATCTCACTCATTCCTGCGGGAGTGGACCTCAGGAGATCTCTTGAGCAATCAGTCTCCTGTTTAAGCAGAACAAATACTGTGATCAGAGCAGTTTGCTTAACGTTTTGTACAGCTGGATCATGAAAACTTACGGGCTGACAATTCCCCAGTCACTCTGGGCAACCTGCTCAAAGGTTAATTATCCTCATAATGAAAAAATCTTTTCCTTATTTCAAGTCTTAACTGCCACTGTTTTGGTTTATAACCGTTGTCTCTTTTGTTTTTTCACTGTGTACTTCAGTAGAATCTTCTAGGTAACCCACTTTTGGATTCTGAAAAGCTGCTGTGTTCTCCCAATGCCTTCAGGAATTACTTTCTGCTAACGAAGCCCAGTTTTTTTGGCATTTTCTTAAGGGTTGTATGTTCCAACTCTGATTAGTAGGGTGGTCCTGTAGTACTGTGTTAATAAGTAGTGTCCTAAAGTATTTCTATGTAGTGTTTTTGATGTGCATGTCTCTTATTTTGAAGCATTTGCTGTATTAAGAAGCATATAAAAAGCATGAACCATCAGATCATGGGTGGTTCATTTATTGGTATGTTTATACTTACAGTGAGAGCAGATGCTTTGGAAGTAATATAAAACTCAGGAATGCGTATTGAATGGTTTTTTGGGTGTACACCTTTGTGTACTTTCCTATCAATGTAATAATAATTGATATGCACAGCTCTACACTGCAAATACTTGGTGCATTTTTTTGTTAAAATCATTTGTCTTTGGGATGCTAGAAGTGAGTGATTTCTGTATTTGCAATATATTTGGTCACTGAAATTGAAAGTTCGAGAACTAATTATGTTTCTGCTCTTTGATCCAAAGATTCAAAATTAGCTTGCATCCTCTCTTTAGCTGAAAAAACATTAAAATATATGTTGAAACATAACAAAATTGTTTTTTCATTGTAACAAAGCCTAGAAATTAAATTGTCGTTAAAAAAATTGATATATAAATTTAGATAGAAACAGAGAATTGTTTAGGTTGGAAAAGGCCTCTCAGATGATTAAGTCCAACTGTTAGTCCAGCACTGCTGAGTCTATCACTAGACCATGTTCCTAACTGCCATATCTATATATCTTTCAAATCCCTCCAGGGATGGTGTCTCTAGCACTGCTGTGGGCAGTCTGTTCCCATGCTTGACAACCCTTCCAGTGAACAAATACTCCAGTACTCATACTGAACTGCCCTTGACACCATTTCCGTTCATGATGTTGCTTGTTACCTGGGAGAAGAGATGGCCAACCCCCACCTGTCTACAGTCTCCTTTCACGTAGTTGTAAAGAGTGATAAGGTCCCACCTGAGACCTCTTTTCTCCAGGCTGACCTCAACCTTTCTTTGTTAAACACTGCTCCAGACCCTTCACCGGCTCCATTGCCCTTCCCTGGACTCGCTCCAGCACCTTAATGTCTTTCTTGTGGTGAGGGGGCCCAGAGCTGGACACAGGATTCAAGGTGTGGCCTCACCAGTGCTCGGTACAAGAGGATGATCACTGTCCTGATCCTGCTGGCCACACTAATCCTCATACAGGCCGGGATGTCTTTGGCTTTCTTGGCCACTTGGGCACACATTGGCTCATGTTCAGCTGCTGTCAACCAGCATTCCCATGTCTTTTGCCACTGAGCAGCTTTCCAGCCACTTTTACCCCAGCCTGTAAAGCTGCAGGGGGTTGGTGTGACCCAGGTTCAGGACCTGGCACGTGTCCTTGCTGAACCTCATACAGTGGCCTTGTGCCATTGACTGAGCCTGTCCAGATCCCCCTGCAGAGGCTTTCTGCCCTCCAGCAGATCAACACTCCCACCCAGCTTGTGTCATATGTGAACTTTTGGTGCATTTGATCCTCTTGTCCAGATCGTGGATGAAGGTAGTGAAAGGACTGGCCCCAATATTAAGCTTTGAGGAAAGCTACTAGTAATCATCTGCCTTAGGGCTTCTGAATATTCAGACCCAGTTTACCCTATCTGTTGATCATTCAGTCACAGTGTTTGTATGTTCAGCAGCAGAGTTGGGATCTCAGCTAAACTGTTTTGTACTAGTTCAGTTGGATGCATTTCTCATGGAAAAAAACCGGATAAAATGTCCACCTGCTGTAGACTTGAACTCACATTTTTATCTTCAAACTACCCCTCATTTTCCCCCTAGGAAAAAAGGCTTGGAGTTCCTCAGGTCATGTTCTGCACTTGCAAGTCTGAAGCAGATGAGCTTCCTCTGATTCTGTGCAAATAGGCAGCTTATCAGGGAACCTGCACTTACTGCTGCTAACTCTGTTGGACGCCAAAGAGTCAAATACAACACGAAAAACTATCTAAAGAGTTTAATTTGAGCTCTCACCTTGCTAGGCTATAGCAGTCACAAAGCCCAGCCACAGGAAATCAGGCTTCAGTGTTGTTCTGCTTGCAGAATTAGTGTTTCACTCAGGCAGAGAGAGTTTCCCAGACTTCCGTTAAAACAAGCATTTTATTATGTTGAATGTGAAAATGAAACTAACCAGTTTTGGCAGTTTTGGCAGTATTTATGTTTGAGGGAAAACTGTCAACTCGAAAGACAAATCAGGAAGACACTCTAGTTTCAGCTAAATGAATTCTTCTCTGATTTTCTTAACCTTTTTTTTCCATTAAGATCTTTTTACAGGTAGCATTGTGAATCTACATGTAAAGCAATGTGTTGCAATCTATGGGAACATTGACCAGGATGCCTTCTAGCTGTAGAACAGGCTAATGTTGGAAATTTATGAGAATTTATACTAGACATTTAGAATAAACAGAATATTAAATTAAAATTATAGTCTCCAAGAAAGCCTTTTTTGAAACATACTTAAAGAACTATTTGATTTTAGTATTGTTTACAGTAGACCAACCTTTGACTAGTTTATCTCATTCAATGAAAACCAGGTCTATTTATAAAAACAGTTAAGATCAAAACAGTGTTCTGGCATTTTTTCCAAGCAGCAACTGCAATTAGTTGTGTTACAAAACCGTAGTTTTAGTGGCAAGGAGATGGGTGTCTTCCCATTTAGAGGCTACCGTACTGAAAGTGCAAAATGCTGTATGTTGGATGTGGGAACCTATCCTTACTGAGCACATTTTGCTTTTTTCCCCACTCTAGAAGTTCCACTAATGCAGCTCCTTACAACAGGGCTGCCAAGGCTTTCTGGAATTGGCTATCTGTTTTTATCATGTAGTGACAAAGCCTGGTTCTGGTACCTCCCAGACGGATGCCACCTTGAAAGTGGCATTTCCAGCCATAGTCAGAAGGGTTCAGGCACTATAAAAGCAAATCACAGTCTGCAGAAAAGCTTGGGTATTTGAAAGCAAATTTTGTAATACTTAGACTTTTAATACAAGTGTGGTAAATTCCCAGGTTTCTCTGGTTCTGATTGGATATACTGTAAAGATAAGTTAACTCAGTCCTCAATTTTTGTTGTCCCAGCAGTACTGAGCAGTGCTTTGTGAGCCTCTCTGTTCAATGTTTGATAATAAATTTTCTTGTTGCTGCAAGATACATTAGGATCCAAAATTTGTTCCTTAGCTTACAAGACATGAACGAGGAATTGCTGCCACTTTTGTTTTCATACACTAGGGCGTGAGGGAGAAGGTATTCCACTAATTTTGGAAGTATTGTACAAAAAATTGGAATTATGTTATATCACTATGAAAGCAAATCTAATTAAAAATTACAAAATTCTGATTTTTAAAAGATTTTACCTAATTTCTGTCTGCAGATTCCAGTGACTTGATGCTAAGAATTTACAGAGCTGAGTCATATGTTGGCCTCCAAGAATATAAAACAGCCATAGAAGATCTAAATTTTGTTATTTCTAAAATGCCAAATTGGCCAGAGGTAAGTTGGTATGAACTCATAATTTTTCAATATTGTGTTTGTAAAATTAATAAAATCCAATTTATATTTGCATCAATTTAAAAACATAAGCCAGCTACTTTAAAAGTTGTTTCTTAAGACATGCAAAATGCTAAAAGTCATCTTTAAAATAGTTAACTCATATGAGACAGGCTCCTGATGAGTATGGCAGGTTAGGGCTGGTTGAAAAATACACTGACAGTTGGAATAGTTCATGGTAATGTAACCTGTAACAGCTGGGGTTTGGGGCTTGTTTTGTTTAGTTGTTAATTTTTGTTAACAGAGGGACACTATGCTGTTTTAGCTTGGAAAGTTTATCTTCCAAAAGCCCACATAAAGTCAATGGGAACTGAGCTTTGCAAATAGTATAGGCAGCTGGGGAGTCTGTGGTCTTCAGAACACGTGTTGTCACACTGTCTGAACTCTGAACACAGCAGGAGCAGCAAGATCTTGCCACACAAGGGGAGATAACTGCAGTTGTCTTGGTTTCTCTTGTGTTTAGCAATTCCGTGGCTACTGCAAATTCATAAAGCCTCCTGCTTTTCACCTCTCAGTGTTGGTAGTTCTGTCTACTGTTTTCTGTATGTTTGGAAAGAAGCATCACTTCACTTAACTGAGCTTGGTTTGATGGATGGATTCATGTAACAATCCTTACCTCTGTAGGAAAATAAACTGTAAGAGGGGGACTAGCAAACTTCCCTTCTTCAGAATTCATCTTAAATGTAACTGCCCAAATCCATCAAGGAGGATGTGGGTCCTCATCTGACAGTCTTGTTGAACAGGTGTTACTGTTCATACTGTCAGTCTTTCTGTAGAAGGTGCATTCTGGGGTTTGGTAGAATCTTTTTGGGGTTTGTTTTGGATTTTTTGTTTGTTTGGGATTTTTTTGGTTTCGGGGGGTTGTTTGTTTAGGTCTGGGGTTTTTTTGTTTAAGTTTAGTTTCTGGCCCATTATCCAAATTCCTGTATACAAACAGATATTGTTTTAACTTTTTTTATATAACTTTGTTTTATTTAACTTTTTCTATTACTGTCAGTGCAACTTTTAAAAGTTGAGATAAGTTCTTAGTTCTAATGTCATCTACTTTTGAGTAAGCTCAGTAAACTCCAATAGTCTTTCCTCCCTCTTTTTTTTCTTACAAGAAAAACAATACACAGATTTTTTTTTTTCCAGCTGGTATCTAGTGTTCAAGCATAAAATATAGTTGAAAGAAGCAATTAATTTTGAGAGTGCATTGTTTTGTTTTAAGAGTATGGGTTGAGATGTATGTAAGGGATGAACAGTTGTGTGGATTCTTTTATTTGTATTCACCCTTCTGAAGGCTGGAACCATAAGTCTTTTAATGAAAGAGTTCAAAAACAGTATCCTGTAAGCTGTTGTGTGAAGTTATGTAATAATTTGCATTTCTTGTCCTTCTTCCTCTCCAAAGGCTCACAGAAGAGGGAAATTAAGCGCTGTGAATTCAGCACTAGTGAGGTTTTTAACCCTTTATATAAGACAAAACAAGTTAACTGGAAGAAGTTGTCACACCAGCCTATCCCATGACTCGTCTGAAACACAGTAGTGGATGTGTGTTAGACAAGGGATATGCATCACGCACACTGTGCACAGTTCAAATCTGTTAAAGCTGCATTCTTTCTGTCATGGCAGGTTCTAATTCTAACACTGACGCAATATCTGTAAGATCAATACTGCAGTTCTCCCTGTTCTCTACAAATGTCTTTGTGGTATCTCTTTCTCAGGTCTACTTTCAGAAAGGAAAAGTGCTGCAAGACTCTGGCTTTGTAGGTGATGCCTTACAACTGTTTCTACAGTGCTTAGCCCTTGATGAGGACTTTCTTCCAGCCAAGCTAGAAGTAGAAAAGGTAATTTTATTTATGGTACTGGATTCCCATCTCTGACTTGATAACTTTATGAAACTCCCATTATGATAGACTTTGCGTGTCTAAAATCTTCATTACATACATAGAACATTCAGGTGGCAGATTCCTTTTAAGATATTTCTTAAATCGTACTGTGTTGAAGAGTTAGTCCCAATGTACATGTTTTACATACATGTTGAAAAGTTCACATGTGTTTGAAGTTACTAAATGAATATGTAGAAAATTGGAAAGCAGGCATCAAGTGAAATTTCTCTAGTTGACACCCCCTGTGCCTAGAGCACAACAGTTTTTTCTGTGATAATAAAAATTTACATTGAAAAGCTGCATAATGCTGAATTAATAATGTCCAACTCTTTGACTTGCAGTAGAAAAGATTTCTAGATGAATTTCTTTTTTAGCAATGTAGGTATGTAGGTTTCTTCCTAAATACATAGGTTTGTTCTCAACTCTGCCTTCACAGTTACTGCTTCAATGATGATCTGTGCATGAGATTAATTTCATGTAGATTACCTTCTGAATTTTTGGTATGCAAATTTATAACAAAGGTATGTCTGGATTATTTTTTGTTGTTATTAACATTGAGCTGTTTTTTCTAGATACTGTGTGATGTTTTGTCACCAGAGAAGTTAGGTGAGAGTCTGAAGGAATCTGCTTGGAATTCACCCCATATTAGAAATAAACCCTTTATACTTGGTTCTGAGGTGACAGCATCTTATTGCAACTTACAGCTTTCTCCTCTACAGGTAATAAAAACTCTACAGTAACTCCTGTCTTTGACTGATGTGTATACATCAGATATACTGATACCGTGATTTGTCACACTTTCCAGTGTAAACACTGATTTTATGTAATTGGCTAAATTGGAGGAAAAGAAGGATGGTTTGGGAGTAATTTATTTTCATTCGTAGTGTTAAAACTCCTCATTTTAGTTCACTAGAAGGAGTAATAGATACAGTATTAGAAAGTACTGAAGTTTCATATTAGGGACTTCAAAACAAAGAGAAATACAAAATTTTTTTAAGCAGATGAAATACATTTTTTGTTTTGTTTGAAGCAAATGAAGATTTTTGAATTGTTAATGCTAAGCAAATTAGAGTACTCTCTTGACTTAGAAATTTTTCTAGTTAACTAATGGGTACCCACTAACTGTGGGTATCAGTTTGGCTTATGTATCTTTGTACAGTCACATCTCACATACTTAGATTTGTGTTACTTGTAGAATACAGTTTGGTTCATCTTCTTGTTACAGAGTTTAGGAGGATCAGATGTACTGGAGCCTGTGAGTGGAGGCTTAAATCGTGCACAGTCTGCCCATGCTCTTAACTCAACAAAAGACCTTGCCAAGGAAGATGGCTTGAAGAGAGTGTCTTCTGAACCCCTTCTCTCTGGCCAAGGAAAAGGTGCTTTGTTAAAAAGAAAGCTTTCGTTTTCAGAACAGGATACAGTTGTATGTGAAGATGGAAGAAACAAACATAAAAAGCAAGGAGGTAAACAGTTACTTACTGTGAAATTTAAAGTATTTATTGCCTTGTGCCTTTGTTTGAAGAAGTATCTTGTCCTGCTTTTCCTCAGAAAGTGCAAAAAGGGACATGACACTGGCTTTTGGAACAGTCCCAGGGGATCTGATCGATGTATCAGATTTTGAGTGCTCTCTCTGTATGAGGTAAGATTTTGTCCTTGATCCAGTATTTGTTACAGATGCTTACCTGTACAGGCTGCATGTCTGTTACATGTATAAACTGAGGTACTTGTAAGTTGTTATGAGTCCTGATACCAGTCGATAATTTGCAGCTTGTCACTATCCCTGCACTTACATGTGTATTTACATGTCATTTGCTACAATGCTATATACTGCAGGACTATTTTAATCAAGTTGCCCTTTTAGGTAACCATCAAAGGACAGGATCTTTTGTGATTAAATGTTAGGGGATCTTCAGTCAATAAAACTTATTTGGGGAAGGTTAGTGCTTAGATGCATAGCCTGTGAGCCTTGTATTTGTCTGGGAGACATGGATGCTTCAGAATGTTAGTCTACGTAAACGTAACTGATGTTGTATTTGAAAACTCCTACTGAGTAATCTTGATTTTCAGAATAAATGCCATAAAAACGTTTGGTGTATAATGAACTGTTCATAGTTACGTTATTAGTATGTAATACTGCTGTTAAAACAACTCAGTTTCTCAAAGAATCACCTGATTTTGTGTGTTCTGAATCTCTGTGTAGGGAGACCAAAATCTTTGTATATTGCGGTAAATGTTTAGTTACCTGGAGGTTTGGAATGTGTCCAGCTTCATCAGAAAACAAAACAGTTAGTGTTGCAGTAAATGGGAACAAACTGCACTATAGAGCAGAAAGTAGAATAAGGAGATTTGGGACTAGTTGTTTACTTTGTTATAGTATAACTAGTCTTAAAAATTCAAGAGATTAATCACTGACATTTTTAGGAGAACACATACTGGCCATGACATCTAACTTCTAATAATTTTGTTTCAGGCTATTCTTTGAGCCAGTAACAACCCCTTGTGGACATACTTTTTGCAAAGGTTGTTTGGAACGATGTTTAGATCATGCTCCACAGTGTCCACTCTGTAAGGAAAGCTTGAAAGAGGTATTGTTTCTCAGTATAGCTCACAAATACAAATACTGTATTATTTTAAAGGCTGTTTCACTTGAACCCAACAGTCTGGATTTGCTTGGGCTATGGATTGTTAGGATGGAAAAGGGTCTCAGGGTCTTAGAGATTTTATTGTTGTGTGACCATTTACCTCAGTGGTATAATTCAATCCTGCATGTTTGTAAACTTTGGTAACTATTCAGTTAAACCTCTCTGTGATTTCTATACGCTTCTCTTATCAGTATGGCTGTATATCCTGGGAAATCAGTTCTGTCTTTTGTAAGCATAGAAATACAAACTAAGTTAGACATTCAAATTGTCAGACACTGAGAACTTACACAGAGAATCTAATTTTCAGATATTAGAGTATCCTTAGGTTTCAATTAATGAAACAAAAACTTCAGAGCTGTAAGTTGTTGTGAGTTTTGTAACATTTCATAGATCATATTTTTATAAAAAAGCTGCATTTTCTCAAGCCTTTTGTTAAGATACATGATTTTTTTTAAATTGTTCACAGTACCTTGCAAGCAGAAAATACAGTATCACAGAACTGCTGGAGGAATTAATAATGAAATATTTGTCTGATGAATTATTTGAGAGAAAAAGAATTCATGCTGAAGAAACTGCAGAACACTCCAAGTAAGCTTCCTGTCTTGAAAAACTTGAGAAATTAGTATGGAAATCCTTTTTAGAAATGTTTTATTATTTTTATGGCCATTAATTGTGGTATATTATGGGTGCAAGAAGGAGTATGAAGCTTGTCCAAGTCCCTCTGAATATCATCCCATCCTTCAGTAGTCAATCACATGACTCAGCTTGGGGTCATCAGCAAATTTGCTGAAGGTGCAGTCGATCCCTTTGTCTGTGTCATTGATGAAGACATTAAACAGTGCTGGTCCCAGTATGGACCTCTGAGGGACACCACTGGTCACTGGGACTCTGAGCCATTGACCTCTGCCCTCTGGGTGAAACCATCCAACCCTTGATTGTCCATCTAGTGGCCCACCCATTAAATCCTTCTCTCTCCAGTTTGGAGAGAACATTGAGGGAGGAACTCTTTACAGAATTCCAGATAAAATGACATCTGTAGCCCTTCCCTTCCATCATAGAAGGTCACTAGTCGGGCCAGGTTGGAGGAGGCTCTGAGTAACCTGATCTAGTGGAAGGTGTCCCTGCCCACAGCAGAGGGGTTGGAGCTAGATGATCTTTAAGGTCCCTTCCAACCTAGGCTGTTCTGTGGTTCTGTGAATCATATGTTTCCCCTTCCATTCCTCTTTCTGCATACACTGTCAGAGAGCTTTGGTTTTAGCTTTGCTGCTGTTAATGAAATTGTCTTCGATTGACTGCAGGGTCAGAGACTTGAATTTCTTGCAAAGCAATTCATAAAAGACATTAATCATATACAGACAGATGTGATCAAAAAAATTGTTGGGATTTTTTGTAAACGTGTTGTTTATCTCACAGAGAGTTCTTCAAATACCTAGAGCATCATTTATTGTAGATGCAAATGTTGGAAAGCTAATTTAAAACTACAGCTCATGCAACTTATTTAACAGAATCCATCCAGTAGAATTATGTTTCACAGTCTAAAAGGTATTAAAATTAAATACCTAGTAATGTTTTAGTGATAGCTTGATAGTATCTACTATCAACTATACATACTTAATAAAATAGGATGAAAAAAATATTTTGTTTTTCAGTTATTCCTGCTGAGGCATATTGCAAGGTGCAAATTACACACTAGGTTGCATCTTGAGATCTGAAGTCCCTCCTTGAAAATAATCCAAATGGTGACCTAGCTACTATGTAGTTACTACTACATCTTTTTACTTACAGGAAAACTGTGTCTCTGGGGGCTCAATTCCTTTTATAGCTCAAACTAAAGCAAAAATCAAAAAGTAGCTGACACCCCCAATCCCAAAGCAGAGCCCTTCATTCACTGACTAGATACTCACTACCTAGATAGCAGTGAGTCTTACTGTCCAGTATGTATGCAATCAGGTATTCAGCCACTGTTACTGGTATGTGGGTTTATCATTCATGAAAGTTTCTACAACATATTTTGACTTCAAAAAGAGTGCTTTATGAGCTCAAAGCAGACATACTGAAAAAATATGTATTGTCTTGGCATAGCTCAATGTTTAGATTTTGAAGGCATATACTTCTTTTTATGTTCTCTTGAAGCTTGACCAAGAATGTTCCAATGTTTGTTTGCACTATGGCATATCCTACTGTGCCTTGCCCTCTACATGTATTTGAGCCAAGATACCGACTCATGATTCGCAGGAGTATGGAAACTGGAACTAAACAGTTTGGGATGTGCATAAGTGATTCTCAAAATGGGTAGGTTTACGTCCTAATTCTAAGCTTCCATCTCTTTTGTCATTTTTAATTACAAAAAGCATCTTTTCAGAAGTGTATAATTGCATTACTGACAAGGTCTGTTTTTAGTTTTGCAGATTATGGTTGCATGCTGCAAATTAGGAACGTTCATTTTCTACCTGATGGACGGTCTGTTGTTGATACAGTTGGTGGAAAGAGATTTCGAGTTTTACGGAGAGGGATGAAAGATGGTTATTGCACTGCAGACATTGAATATTTGGAAGATGTTAAGGTATCCAGAATGCTGTTCTGAATAATTACGAGTATTAATGTATCAAGATTTTTGCTTGATTTGTTCTTGAAAGCTCTCTTTCAGATTTTTAGGTCCCTAGAAGCTAGCTTAATTTTTTTTCTATAAAATAAATTAGAAAACCATAGTTTTTGTTTCAACAATAGTTTGAAGCTGTAACTTTAAAAATATTACAATATTTCTTTACCATTCAGTCATTAGCAGTCAAGGTTACGGAGAACACAAGAAATGTATCTAAATTTAGTTAAAATTTATGAATGGTTTTTGATTTTAGCTTAAAGCCCTTAATTGTTTATCACTAATCATATTTTCATAACTTTCCTCCTACAGGTTGCTGATGAAGAAGAACTAAAGAAATTGAGAGAGCTTCACAATTTCGTTTACAATCAGGCCTGCAGTTGGTTCCAAAACTTAAGAAACAAATTTCGCACTCAAATTCTTCAGCACTTTGGACCAATGCCTGACAGGGAGGAAAATATACAGGTGAGACATCATTTAATATTCATTATTTGATGCTTATTTTGAAAAATAAAAACCCTATTACCAACTGCCTAAATATTAAAAGAAAAACTCCCATTTTTTTCTCCAGCTTCAAAGACAGTAGTGCTTACATCTTGTTTCTCTTACAATGAGCAACAAAAAGCAGTTCTGTCAGTGGTCAGCAGTTTCTCCAGGAAAGGATGATATGCTGCTATGGAAATAAAACTAGTAAACTGAAAACACTTCAAGTTCCAGTAACAGTTAAAGTGTTAGTTTCTGTAAAGCTATTAGAATTCAAAGTGAAAAATCTATTTTCTCCCTGTGAAAGTAAAGAAACTGAATCTGCCATATGCAGGCAGTTACCTTTGGGAAAGAGGTAATCACAAAAAACACTTTATTCTTTTCTGAGCTTTTCATAAACTACTGCAGCTGCTAGCATTTGACAAATATTTCTTGAGAAACTAGCTGCAGCAATCTATTTTGATGGTTATTATAAACAGTTAATGAAGGTAAGATCATGAGGGAGTGGCGACTGTAGAAAAGTAACGTTTAAAAATATGTAAGATTTGGTTTTCAAAGTGGAGTTTTATGTGAATTGGGATCTTAGGGGAGCTTGTCCCTCACCCATCTGCTACATATTTCTATGAAATTATGTTAACCTGTCTGAGGAGACTGTAGATGCTGTAGAGGTTGGTGCATGAAGTCAGAAGTGATTTTAGAACAATTTAATAAAAATAGATTAAAAGAGCATACTAGGAAAGAGGAATATGTATGCAAAACCAGAATAATTAGCAGGGTAGCTATACTGTGGGTGTGTACCTGAGATTTATAATAGGTAACAAATGTTTCATCTGTGTGGTAACAACTGCAAATGAGCAATTGTTATCCAGGAGTGTACGACTGCCAGTAATGTTTTTGCAAATCATTTGAGGTACTTAATATTCTCTGCAGTGGTAGGACCTGCACTGAAGAGTTTAAGTCCAGTTCAAGGCCTGACATCTAATGGTTGCTGTTGGTAATTAAAGTACAGGAAAATGTTACAGAGTTTTAACTGCTTAGAAGAAACTTGCTAAGTAGTCCTGCTCTGTCTAGAAGGTAATGAGAAGGGGAGTTGGGATGTGACAGAGAAGTCCATCAAATGAAACATTAGGCTTCAAGAATAGTCAAGCCTTAAGAAGAGCGTGATAAGTATTAGATTTAATTTTTATCAGTGAAGTTTGTCATTGGGTGACTGTCCTGTACGTAGCCATCATTTCCCAAGGAATCTATGGGCTTCCTATGTTGTCTTAAAAATAATTGCTTTATAAAGCTTAGTCTAAGTGTATTTTGTTTGACTTCTCAATTGAGGAGAAGAGATCCTTTCAGCACTCTTCTAATATCATAGCCCTGGAATTCTCTAGTTAGTATCAAACTTTAAAGTAGTCTTGGTAATTGATGACTTTGTCTTTCAATATCTTCATGGTAGTCAACTACACAACACTGGTTATTGGTAACCAGCTTATGTTTTATTCCTAGGCAATGCCCAATGGTCCTGCTTGGTGTTGGTGGCTTCTAGCTGTTCTCCCAGTAGACCCCAGATACCAGCTGTCAGTTCTTTCCATGATGTCTTTAAAGGACCGTCTGATAAAAATCCAACATATACTCACCTATTTTTCTAGAGACCAGTCCAAGTGACTAACCGCCTGGGTCTTCCTGAAAAGTTACTCTGTTCTGGTTGTAGTAGCAGCTGGAATTTTTGCTGCCTTTGCACATCTAGCACTGGTTTGAGAAGTGTAATGGAACTGTTTTTTCTCTCCACCCTTCTGGCTCCCTGAACTACATGGTTCATTGGATGCACACTTTCTTCAACTATGAGAGAAGACCACTGACAATTGCACAAAGTCAATCCAGCTAGATATGTTTTTCACGTTATCTACATTAAAATTTGCACTACGTAGAAAAGAACCTTTTTGAGACTTGATCATTTTAGCAATTGACTTTTCTAAGCTGTGGAAGTGCAGGACTTAAGGCTGGCAGTCCAAGTTTACAACATTGAGGAGGTAATAAAGGTTTTGCAAATGTTTGCCTCAAACAACTGTTTTTTTGCTGTTTGCACAAATATTTGAAATATAGTATTGAATGTCACAGTTGGATATTACTACTCTTGTTTAACTATTTGACCATGAATATGGCACAGATTTTTTTAAATTATCTTGTAAATGTATGCATCATAAAACAGGTGACATGAACTGTATGCTGAACTGAGAGCCAACTTTAAGGAACAAATGCAGAAAAAAAAGGTACTTCTGTCTAAAAATACTTAAACTGTGAATATGGTTTACATACCTAGGCCTGTACATTTTAAAGAAGAAACTGAAATCTGAATGCTAGTACCAGTTACATTTCTACTGGGCTTTTCAGGCTGTTCTTCCAGAGCACACACTTAGTTTGTAGAGCTTAGAAGAAGAAATCTTAGAAGTGTGCGTGTGTGTGTCTATCGGGGATTGTGCATCCAGGATTCAAAAGCTTAAAGTTTTATTTGAACTTTTTAAGTTGGTGCAAATGTGAGTTCTATGCCTTATTCATATAAATAGTAGAGCACACTGCAGTGGCAAGGTTAGCATCATGCTGCCAATAGGTACTTTTTGTAATTAAAAGTTTGCATATTTGTGAATATGTCTGATACTGGCTTTCTTGTATGTAAATCATTTGTAAAATATTTCTTAAATCTTGCTTTTGCTAATATATTTAATTTTCAATAAAAGCTAAAAGTTTGTAATATTTTTAACTTTGTCAGAAACTAAAATCACTTTCCTTTTCCATATGCTTCTATTCTGAGATCTTAAGTAAATCCAGAAGCTGCTGTTTAACCTACATTAAGGTTGTGAGCACTTCATGACGTAACTGGTATGTTCATAATCTGTTTCTGATTATAGTACCTGTCTCAGACTGATTATTGGTCAGACAAGTTTTATCCTGGTGTCCTGCTTTTCTTTCTGCTTTGTTTAAATCAGGTCTGAAGTTTGCATTTTGCAAAACTTAAAAGTTATAGGAATCTGTCCGTACAGAGCAGTGAGGTTTTCACTGACTTGCTAGTCAGATTCTCTGGCCTTGTTGTCTTCTGGAGTTCAAGGCTGGAGATGTTATAGGCAGCCTGAAATCTCCTGGATCATCTTCCAATATCAGTTTCTATCTAGGGCAAATTTCCCCTTTAGGGTATGACTAAAGTCCTAGGTGAATATTTGGAAAGCTTTATTTGCATAATAAAAGAAGAAAGGGAATCCTCTATTCTTCCACTTCCATATGCTATAACCTTAGAAATGTAATCTTTATATCACCATGATCTTCTTAAGAATGCAGGTGGCAGTATTTTTTTTCCTTGGCAGTGAAAAGTCCCTGTAGCCAGGCTTGAAATACCAAAATAAACTAGTGGTGATTTTTTTTTTTTTAAAATTCTTACCAAGACCTTGAGTTTGAAATTGAGTATTCCCTAGTCTGCTGAAAGATGTGGCTTTTAAGTGCCTTTATAAGGTCCCATGACTTCTTAATACAGTAAATATGCAAGTGTCAATTGGGTTGCACTGCCCTTTGCATAATGAAGTTTTACTTCTGGAATTGTGTAACTATGTAAGACAAAACTTTATTGAAGAAAAACAACAACAATATAAAAAGCAAATTTACTGTGTTTAACAAATGCTGCATTAAGGCTAATTATAAGTAAGTACCATTCTTCAGTAACCATTCCACAGACATGCTCTTGGGAATGATAGAAAATTGAGATTGGAGATGAAAGATTTTTAAGAGTTTTCTCTTAAAAAGAGAATTTTTTTTGAGTATTTTGTGTACCAGATTGTGTCATTTTGTGCTGTTACAGTGGGGTAGAACAACAAACTCAACTGAATGTTTGCAAAGCAAACATTTCAGTAAATAGGTTGGAGAGAGTACTATGCTGTACTTTGTACAGTGTATTTTGAATTTGGGGAGTACATTCTTACAGTTATTTTTAAAATTTTCTTCCCCATCACACAGCATAGATTCTTTAGCTATGGAAAAATAAAGCAGCTGGCTAAGGACAGTTTGATTACCTGATATTGTTATAGTAAGGTTCAAAATCAATGTAATTAAGCCTAAATGGAATGCAAGTGATCTAGACTTGGGCAGAAGGGAAAAGGGGAAAGCTCAGTTCCTATGAAGGCAAAGTACAACACCATTAATGATGAGTCTTGCCTGATGATGAGCAATAGTCAACAAATAAGTCAACCTCTCATTTTCTATCAGACTTAAGGGAGTCTCCTTTGTTGGACAGCACTCCTGGACCAGCCAACAAGAGCTACCCCAGATTATTGTTGGGGCACTTTATTTATGAGATTGTGCCACCTTTGTTCAGTCATAAGATTGACAAGTTAATGTAGAAATGTTTTTTGTGTAAGCATGAGAACAAAATTAGATTTGTCTCAAAAGATTGGTGATCCATAAATTGCTATATGGTGAATGGGATGTGTGTATATGTTAATACAAGAGAGCTCATAAACTTCAACGTGATGGGGGGGAGTCACCATACTCAGAAATGTCTGCCTGGAAGTGATGTGTATTTTGGCAAGGACCTCTTCCCAGTTTTGTAATTCTTAATTTATGATTAATATTTACCTGCAGCCTTTTACCAAACGTCATTTCTTGTAACAGCTTGCTGCCCTGGATGAGCACTGATGAGCATTAAGTTTAGAAACTTCCATCTTCCTGGTATGAAATGGCAACTTCATATTTCTCCATCTAACTTGATTTTTCTTTTGGCAATTGTCAAATATTTGTCACATTCATTCTAGCAAGTTGTTTCTTTGTGGGCCTTTTACTGGCCCTAAGTTTCTTTGGGACAACGTGCAAAGATGACTGTAACATATGTTAATGCAAGTGAAACTTGAAGCAATGTTAGAACATTAGTAGAAACATGTTTGCTCTGAACCCCATGAAAGATGAGGCTAGGTTCAGACATTGCTAAATGCTTTATAAAACTTGGTTATCTTGTTGATTTTTTAGGTGATCTAACCCATTCATTGGAGCTTTGCATCAGTATGTGTGGGGTGGGGTAAATATCTGCTAGATACTCAAACTGTGCTTTAGACTCACTTGCATTAATTACAGTTCAGACAGGGTAGAGTTACCTGCACAGCTCAGTCCTGGAGAACAGCACGAGGGAGCCCCACAGTACCAGGCTCTGCTCACGTGACATTGGGGCAGGGACAGTTCCTAGAGAGAATGGTTGCCTTTGAGTACTGTCAGGAGCAGTAGACAAACCACATCTGCCTGGTCTGCACCTCATCAAGGCTGAGATGTTTTTTTTTGACTTGGACTGTAAAGACCTGATAATGGGAAGATTTTCCACTTACATGAAATACCTGTTTAAGGAAGATAGTATCCGTGGTATCACGCTGCAATCCGTCCGTTATCCTTTCATTTATGTGCTTTTCTGCAATTAAAAACCCCAAAAACCCTAAAGCTGTAAAACGTTTAATCATAGGATTTAAGATAATCTAAGGCCTTTACCAAAACAAAACAGAGTCCATTGAGGCTTGGCTTTTTGTGAAGTTATGCTTCCCTGTCTGCTCTTGACTGCAACTGTTTTTATGAGCAAAGACAAGTAGCAGGATTTCACCATGGATTTAAAAAAAAATTAACACTTTTGATTGTAGAAGTGATGTAGTTAAACTGGAGTCAGAAATGCCTATGGGGATGTGACAGGTTCTCTAGGACAAAATGTTTTGAGTGTTAGAGAGAAAGCAGTTGGCGAAGAAGTCTTCGCAATCCCAGCTGAGGGGTTTGATTTTGTTTGGTAAATAAGCTGGAAGGATGTCCTATATTGGAAATAACTTTTAAAGCATACTGAATACAGACCTGTACTAGCTATGAAACTGGCCATTTAGTAGATGTTCAGTGTTAGAAAAAGGAAATTATGTAATGGGAAACCAGAGGCTGTGCCATATTAAGACAAACACAGTCACTTTTCAATCCAAACAAATTCTCACGAGCTCAGCATCTTAATTATATTATCTATGTGAGTGAGTGTTGGTTCCCTCTGCTCAAGAGCTTTCTGGTCTATCAGCTTACAATGTTTTGATCAGCATAAAGAGCTGATATATCAGCATAGGAGGGGCTTGTCAAAGTGGGCTACTAGATTCTCCCTGACAGTGCTGTAAGGGGAGGGGTGATATTTTTTTTTTTCTTCCTTCTTTTTTCCCCTCCTGCATCACACCTCGCTTGGTTCTGACTGAGTGTTCCTTGTAGGGGCCACAGCCCATCCTCTTTCCTCTGCCAGCATACTGTTCAGCAGATGCTGCAGCTGCCTGCTGGATGAAATCCTGGGGTCTGGGAAGCACCAAGTGAATGACAGCCTGTTCTGTTCTGTGAAAAGCTCTGTTGTTGAAAAATACTTGAACTTAATGCTTGATATTCACAATCATCTGTTGAGCTTCTGGCAGCTTGTTTGCTGTACTATTTTCTGTGAAGATATCCTCCTACTGGTGATGACATCTGTCATCGGGAGGGGAGAGAGAGAGAAAAGCTGTTATAGTTCATTCTTTTACCAACTTCTGTGCAAATGCATCTTCATTCCTTCCTAAAGAAGTTTTGAATTTTACCTCCCACAGGGAACAAGTCTTCTAAGATCACCTTTGCAGTCAGGGAATACCCTTCAGGAAGTAAATTCTGTCCTGTGGAAAGCTCCCCACTGTAGCTGAACTGACATTTCATAGTTATCATACAGAAGACAACAGGACCTGGCTGAGTTCTGCTAGGAGAGTCCCAAGGCAGAGACCCAAAGCTCTAGAGGCAAGCTCACTTGCAGCTACTTAAGGAAATAAACTGAGAGCGTGGGGGAAAAGGGGAGATCAAGCTTTTCCCTTCCCACAGATCTCTGTATGCCTGTGGTGGTTAAGCACTCTTCCAAGATTTGAGGGAAAGGTTATGTTTTGTCCTTTCCTCCAGTAGCAAGGGGATCAAATTGCTTATAACCAGCGTGGCTGTTCTAACATGTAGAGTGCATGTTAGGTTTTGTGTGGATAGATGTGCTTTGAGGTCCCAAATGGAACACTAACTTTGTGTATCCTGATAAGGCTGATTAGTAAGTGGCTGTTTTGCCCTATTAAGATCTAAAGTACTTATGCAAAAGTGCAAGAGGAGATGCCTAAGTGGCTTTAGGTCCCTCTGACCCAGGTGGGCATTGCACAGCAACAGTGAGGAGCTTTGAATGCACACATTTAGATCACAAGCGGAACAGGGATCTGTGAACTCGGACCGCAATGCAATTCTAGAGGCACTTCAGCTCTGCAGGAAATTCTGAGTTTGTATTGGGGTTTTTTGGTTGTTTGTTATTTTTTTTAATTAACCCGTGATGAAACTCATGTAATTTTCTCCTCTAGTACATGCTTTGAAACAGGTCTTGAGTGTTCCAACATTTGCACCTTATTTTTGCCTGAGCCCAAGAAGTGATCATTCTCATGTGTAAGCTTTTGGAAGTTTTGAACAGGTAGTGTCATCTGAAAATGCATAGGCCATGCCAACTGCAACACAATCCAAATACAGTGCAACTGGCACCTCAGATGTTATTTTAAAACATAGCTCAGAATTTCTACCACTATTTCACAATTAAGTTGCAGTGCTAGAGAAATCACTGAGGCTGTAAGAAAAGGTCCAAATGCCCACTCCAGTGGGGAATCAGTCATGATTTTTCTTAGGGTATGAATTACATTAAAATAGGGACTGCCTTAATGCCATTCCCAGGAAGTCTAAAGCACATTCTCTCCTAGGCCTTCAATTCAGTTTTACAGCACCCTACAGGTAGCAGATGTTAAAAACATACCTTCAGTGTTCTGGACAGATGCTTTAACCTTTGAGCTGTGGATGGAGAACAAACCTGTGGGAGCCATGACTGATTTTCCCCTTATTTTTACAGAATGGAGTTTTTTTGAGTGTGGCTTTTTTGTGGAAATGAAATTATGTTAGCAAGGCTGAGCATCAGCTGCCACTCACCTGGACCTAAAATGGTGTAGGATGTAAAACAAGTTCTGCCCTCAGCACTTCCCTCTGCTAAGTCCAAACAGTAATTTGCTGATATCTTTAAAGAATTTACTGTTAAGCAGGTAACTGCTAACTAGGACATGATCTAATTTAGGGTCCTAGGTTCCACAGCAGGTGCTTAAAAGACTTCCATTAACAGGTATTCCACCTCAATTTACCAAATACAAATAAACTTCATTAACTGCTCTATGTAATAGTTTCTGTGAAGATAAAAGCACTTTTTTACTGAAGAATTTGTTAGGATTGTTTTTAAAATTGGACCGAAAAAGCACAAGTGCTACAAGAGCATATTTTGACTGCAGCAATTTTCAGTTTATTACATCAATGTAATAGTTGGAATGCCGAATCAAGGGAAAGTATTTTCATTTCACAGCAAAAGATTTGTGAAGAAGTTTCAGCTCAACTGAACAGCTGACCTTTAGGGCAGCTACAGAAAATCCTTGCAGGTATGACAGACTTCACAGGTTTTGTCTGCTGATCACAGCAGAATACTGTTAATGTCAGCTGCTGTGTCCTGGTGCTTCTTTGCAAAGCAACTGCTCAAGCAAGGATTTGGAACTGGAGAGTTCAATACAGACTGCACAAAAAACCGCCAAACAACCCATCCCATCCAAAAGCTGAAGAATGACCATCTCTATGGCAACTAAAGCAACTTAGCATGCTCATGCCTCACGTAAATTGGCACAATTTTACAAATTAAGTTAGTAGAATCAGGGTGAAAGTAATTTGAGAAAAGTGACTAGAGACCAGAGTATTTCAGGTGTTAACACTCAAATAATCATCTACTAGTAATTTTTATTGCATAGGGGAAGACTACAGACAGCACAGCACTATGGGCTGAAGAGAGACCAGTGGCTAGTGTTTTGTATCCCAGTCTGGTGCTGGGGTGGTCAGGTTGCTAGTAAGCTTGTCAAGCTGATTACCCATCAGAGCCAACACCCAGTATAGTGCTGGGTAGGGCCCAAATAGGAAATGACACCTTCACCTGTTGTGTAACTTCACCCTCAGGTTGTGTATTGTTCTGCAACTTAGTGAGCAGACTGCTGCCACCAGGAGGAAGAGACTATGAAATCTCCTTTACAGTTGTTGGCTCTGGTGCTTGTCTCATAACAAGAAAAGATGATCCAATTCACTCACCCAGCCAACAAAAGAGCATGGACTCTTCACCCAGTAATTCTTCTGCTAGTTGAAGTTAACATCAGTGTCTTGGTAGGAGAGCTGTTGGCATGCTTTCAGATGTGCCTCAGCAAGTATGCAGGCAAGTACTAACTTGGTAAATAGTTTGCTTGCTAAAAAAAATCCCAGTCCTGAGGATGTTTACTTCAAAGTCAGTGCTTCCACAAATACAGTACAGAATCATAGAATCATCAAGGTTGGAAGAGACCATTAAGATCTGCCCCCAGCACAACCATTCTTCCAGCACTATCACTGCAACCCCTAAAGCACTAAACTTTATCACCCAGTACCAGATCCAGACACCTTTTGACCACCTCCAGGGATGGTGACTCCACCACCTCAGGTAACCCATTCCAATGCCTGACAACACTAACAGTGAAAAAGAAATTCTAATATCTAATCTGAAACTCCCCTGTCTCAGCTTTAGGCCATTTCCTCTTGTCCTCTCACTGCAGGCACAGCAGGAGAGACTGAACCCCTCCCCACTACAGACTCCTTTGAAGGAGTTGTAGAGGGCAATGAGGTTCCTCCTGAGCCTTCTCCAGGGTAAACAAATGAAGTTCCCTCAGCTGTTCCCCACAGGATATGTTTTCTAGACCCTTCACGAGCCCTGTTGCGCCTCCTTTAATGTCCTTTTTAAAGTGAGGGCCCAGAACTGGACACAGCACTTGAGCTGTAGCCACATCAGTGCAGGAGGACCATCACTTCCTCAGTCTTACTTACACTATTGCAGACACAGGCCAGGGTGGCCTTGGCCATCTTGGCCACCTGGGCACACACTGGCTCACATTCAGCTGCTGTTGACCAGCACCCACAGGTCCTCTTCTGACAGCTGCCCCCAGCCTGTAATGCTACCTCTGTAGCCAAAGTATAGGACCCAGCACTTGATCCTGCTGAACTCTCCTACCACTGGCCCCAGCCCCTCAATCCAGCCTAGCCCAAGCCCTCTGTAAGCCCTCCATAAGCCCTCCTACCCTCCAGCAGATCAACATGCCAACCCAACTTGATGTTATCTGCAAATTTGCTAATGATAGACTAAATGCCCTCACCCAGAGCATGCCACAAAGGAATTTCAGCCTCTTTATTCTTCACTAATCCTTGCCATTATCAATATTTCAGAGATTTATTAGAAAAGCAACTGCCCTAACGCTTAAGAAAAGAGTTATAGTTCTTTTAGTGTAAGCTTTGACCAATTTTAAACCCTTGCATTCAAGAGAACACTGCTTATAGCTCTTCTATACAGATACACATAAGATGTGGTCAGTGCCTGTGAAGAAGGCCAGCAGCAACATTTAATCCAGTTACTCATACTGCATGGCAAGCCTGACCTACCACACCATCACAGAGGAGTACTTCAGGAACAAAGCAACACTCCTGAGACAATCAGGTAGCAGAGTATCTTTCAGAAGGCTGTTACCTAATAGTGTTCCATGCACGTTTTAGTGCCTAAGCTTCTTCCAAGATTATTACCTAATGTGAGGCCCTGAAGTTATGTACCACAGCTGATACCTACTTTTGAGTGTACTTATTCAATAAATCTCCATGAAGCAGATTTGCATTGAATAGTTTATTTAGAATTGTAAAAGCATAGGTGTTACATACTTTGAGCAATTGCATATTTGTTAGAACGTTACCTACTCAGAAGACTGGTGTGTGCAAAGACAAGAAAGTCATGCTTAGATTTCCCCCCAGAAGTTTGTTGCTTTAGTATTTGTTCCCCTGTTCAATTCAGTAAAATTTCCACAGAAACAGAGTGAGGAAATATAGACACAGAATAGCTACTGCTATTGAAGTCTATGAAGACAGTCCAACATCATCACATAGGCCCTGTAGAACTACTGAAGGCAGATCTGCCTAGTATTTAAAAGGACAAAGCCTGGACTAGGCAAGAGTTACAGCAAACAGGCAACAAGCCAAGTTACAGGTAACTCAAGCCATTTGTATCTGTAGCTTGATATGAACAAGCAAATTCATGTCAACTTCACACAAGTCCAAAAGGTATCAATGGGGTATATATACATACACATATTTTTTAAAAAATATACATGTATGTATATATATTTTTTAAATAAGGCATGTATTTATTTCAGGCTCTTAAAACATTTTTCCACACTCTTCCTATTAATACAGTATATGCTGCCATTTTATTGCTAAAGAAAGCATACAATCATTGCAAGCAGAACAGCATCAACACTGGCTTTAGTCAGCAGTCCAGTTCAGTTAATAAGGTTCAACACATACATTAATATTATGGAAGAATGTTACTGTTACAGAAATGCAGAAGACTAATTGAATTCTATTTAGATTGCACCAACTCATTCTCTTGACATAGTCTGTAGTTAACAGTATAGACGAAAAAGCAGAACAGCACCATTCTGGAGCAACAGAAAGATAGCTAAAATACTACTACCCCCTCTCTACTTAGTTGTTATATTAAAAAAATACACAAGGGAAGGATGACAACAGACTTCCTATTCTGCTCTAACAATGCTTTCTTCTGCAAGAAATGATGCAGGACTTTTGAGATCATCCAAGGGTAAATCCTAATATGAATGAATATGCACACGCCATTATCACTGTGTAACTAGTAATAGTTACTTGTTAGTGTGACTTACAAGGAACACTCCCTAAGTTTTTTGTCAGCCTGCTTCAAGGAGATCCAGGTGTTTAACATGTTTGATCGCAGTTTGGCCCACACTAAATGGTTGTTTAACCCAAATATCTGGGCAGCAAACTGGGCAGCTCCTTCAGGTGACAGAGTAGTGGGACAGCTAAGACCTGCAGAGAAGAGAATGCCACTTACTAAAGCACAGTTTATAGTCAAACAAAACATTTTCTCTGAAGAACAATTTACAACAAGGCTTGTTTCAGCCTCCAGGACCCAAATGATCCAGTTTTAAAGCCAGTGAAGTGTCACGTGTTTCATTGCTTTTCATATGACTGCTTTGTGGCACTTCACACCAAAAGCCATCATGCAAATGACTCCCTTATCCAGAAGAAACAGACTTCTGTGCCTCCACTCGAGTTACTTACAAAGTTAAAAATCATACAGGTAAAAATGCACTGAATTAGTAGTTAAGAGTTGAGGTTTACCTACACTGATTGTTATGACTTTTGATCATAAGGAAAATGCATCAAAATTCAATTACTTAAATTCCCATTAATATTATTTTCAATTTCAAAATGAAATGTTTAGCAAGGGTAAGTCAAGGTTTACTTTTTTAAAAGATTATTCCTATGCAATCTTTGCTCTGTCTGTTGGGCTTTTTACCATTAAGAAGTCAAAGCTTGTATTGACATATTTCCACAGACTTTGCTTGGTCCTGATCCAGCTGCTTTCCAATGCTTTGCCCCGTGCATGTACAGTAGAACAAGACAGAGCTAGATCAGAACAAGAGCATGAGTTGATCATCTTACCACTGGGTAGTCTGAGAGAGGACCACACATCCTGAGTACCCCAGTCAGCTGAGAGGGGAGGGCAGTTGACAACTGGGTACGCAGTGTTACCAGACATTACTGGCCCCAAACCATTGCTTCTGCCAGCTACTGCAACAAACACTGTTGGGATTCCATCTCCTGGTGGGGAGGAAGACAGAGATAAGCAATCCACCTTGTTGTCTAGCACTTGCTTTTATGGGAACTTTGAGTTCACAATTGTGTTTGCAGTTATCTTTTCAATTCCATTACATGGCACTAACATTTTGTGTCCAACCTCCCCCTTTAGAGAAATATCTTCTAAGAAATCTTACATCCTTAAATCCCAGCTACTGTTCACCACAGTTAGAATTATCATTTCTTACTCTGCCTCTGAGAGGAAGTCTCAGTATCAGAGGAAAAGGTGCTGCTTAGCTTTGTAGAGAACATAGCCATTAAACCTCTGGCATCTGTAAGTGTTCCCCTCCTTAAATCTGAAACAGATCACCTCAAAGTGAGTGTTTTAACTATGGTTACCACATTTGTAATTTTATCAAGTAGAATGGTATGCGTAGAATGTGTGTACTCCCACAGAAATAAATAGTTCCTGTTATCTCCTCTGCTAGGCTATAAACACTTTTGAAGAGATGTTAAGTCTTCTTGGCAAACAGAGTAATTTAAATAAGCAAGTATCTTTTTCTCATGGTATTGTCTCATGGCATCTAAAGTAATAAGCAAGAACATTTTTATCAAACAGAAAAACATGGTGGGAGCAACATCTGCCTAATATAACACACAAGACTATTCAGTCAAGCTAGAGAAACTGTTGTTCTTCCTCATTTAAGAAATGCTGGCATCACCAGCAAGATGCTACAATAAATCTATTAACATGACCAAGGCTTGGGCAAAGTAGTTTTATCCCCATTCTGATACTGGGATAAAAGCAGAGGTTAGACTTTGAGTAATGGAAGTTATGGCAGGGCAGTAGGACAGTACATTACTCCAAAATTAGTTAGAGCAGTCATGCTACTAGCAAGTGTAAAACAATTGTAATGGCCTGGGGTGTTCTGTTCAACAAAAATGGAAAAAACCCACATAAATCTTTTAAGTTGCCAAGTCATTCTGAAACATGATGCTCTGTCAATCCACATCAGTTATTTCTTGGCATTTACCTTCATATTCTGCTTTGATCCTCAAAGTTTCATCTGGCCCTTTGTGAGCAGATGTCACTCTTAATTCACAAGGAATTCCAAAGGTTGCACATGCCTTTTTAATTTTTTCACAGTGACTGAGGTCAGAAGAAGATCCCATTAACACCACAACTCTACCTTGGCTCTTTGTTTTTAGAAGCAACTAGAGAAAAGAGTGGAGAGGGAGGAGAGAAATAAAAGCAGTCAACAGGATTGAAGGCACACAATTATCAAAGTCTAGATGTGTTGTTCATGAAAACAGGTACCTCTACTCTTTCTGAAACCCATTCGAAGTTTCTCTTAACCATTTGCAGTGCTTCAGGAGTCACTTCTTTCAGGTCCCGATAGGACTGAAAAAAGGAAAAAAAAAAGGCATTGAGGTGTTGTGGTTTAACCCCAGCCAGCAGCCAAGCCCCCCCCACAGCCTCTCTTTCACTCACTCCATCAGAGATCAGGGAGAGAATCTGAAAAGTAGAATTGAGAAAACTCATGGGTTGCAATAAAGGCAGTTTAATAGGCAAAGCAAAAGCTGCACACACAAGCAAAACAAGGAATTTATTCACTGCTTCCCATGGGCAGGCAGGTGTTCAGCCATCTCCAGGACAGCAGGGCCCCATCACACATAACCATGACTTGGAAAGACAAAACAGAATCAACTCCAAACGTTTTCTCAACCTCTTCCTCCTTCCCCCACACTTTATACACTGAGCATTATATCACATGGTCTGGAATGTTCCTTTGGTCAGTGTGGGTCACCTGTCCCAGCTGTGTCTCCTCCCAGCCTCCCAGGCACCCCCAAGTTTCCTGCCTGTGTGGCAGTACCAAAAGCAGAAAAGACCTTGGGGCCTGTGGAAGCCCTGCTCAGCAATAACAAAACATCTTTTTATTATCAACCCTGTGTTCAGCACAAATCCAAAACACAGCCCTGTATTAGCCATTGTCAGGAAAAATAACCCTACTTCAGCCAAAACAAGCTGATGAAGTCAATGTAGTTTGGGTACACAAAAGACTAATTTTGCACCATAACTGATAAGAATTATTATTATACCTCAAATGAAATATTTACAGTTTCTAGCAATTCCAGGCATAAACAACCTTCTACATTGCAATTTATGGCATTTACAACACAAAAGACTTTCAGCCACAAGGGTATTAAGGTTTTGGAAGGTTTTCACAGGGAAAAAAATAAGGAAAAAACATACAACTTCTTTAAAATTGGATTTGTAATGACGTGATTGCCTGCAGTAGCACTGTACCATCCTATGTTCTGCATGATGTTATCATGTCCCTTATCTTAGGGAACTGTCAGAGTAATTCACTCAAGCATGCTACTACATAATTCAAGTCAAGTAAACAACAGAGCAGTTTTGAATCCCAGTTCAAAATTAATACCCTTCCTCCCATGTTCACTTTGAAATCTTCCCCTGTGGCTTACAACACTTTCTCTCACAGGGTCTCTGTTACTCAACAACCATGACAAACTCCTGGCAGCAGCATTCCCAAACCAGTTCCTTCATAACTAGTCACCTGGTAATTCACAGATATTTGAGAAGTATAAATGCTGTAACTTTAAATATAGGACAAGTTCTGTTTCAAACTTGTTTGCAGGCCTCATATGTAGGCACAGTCTATTAGTAGCATTTTTGGAGGCAGCATTATTGAATTCATGGTTGACCAAAATAAATAACAAAGAAAAGCATCCTCACTGCAGTTCTCTCCTAAGTATCACCAGATCTCTACTAGCAGAGGATACCCGTCTAAGTAAACTGAGAAACTTGGGAACCAAAGCTTCTGTTCTTCCCACCAATCTGTTATCCAACTATTTTATTATTATCTGTGCAAGTCAGAAATCCTCATCGTTCCTGGAAACCCCACACTTCATCATGGTAGCTCCAGTCAATAGTGCTGTAGGGTATTCCAGTTGAATATATACAGAGAATTTTTTTTCTACCATAAAGCAGATAAACAGTTTAATGAGAACAGGACTGGACACAAGGTACCATACAAACTACTCTGTAACAAGACCATCTAGAAAAAGCCACTCTGAAACCACATGTTAAACTGTAGGCTTCACTTTCTTCATTCTTCTCCCCTGTTCACTTAGAAGGCAAAGATTAAAGCACCCCACCTGTTTGTCCTTCTGCTGGCTTCTGTCTCCTGCTGGCCACAGCCTCCATGAATCGTTGTCAATAACATCAGCAAGAACAATTTCTTTTGTCAGCACATTAACACCAAATTCAATCTAAAAAGACAATAAGAATCCTATTTTAGTAATTATATAGTGATATTTTTCCTGTCAAAACCAGGATCATGAGAAATGAGATTATTATACCTTCAGGTCTACAAGAGTGCAGTTTTGGGGCTGCCATGCTTTTTCCAGGATCTCAAAAATGGCTTGAGTAGAACGAGACATAATATCCACTTCAGTCTGGCCAATAGTAAGTCCAGCAAAACAGAATTTTGCTTCGATAATTTGCTCTTCAGACCACTGTGGATCATTATTAGCATCATCCTGTTAAGAAAACCAGAACAAATACATGATGTCATTAAAGGTTGCAATAAGAGCAAACTGACCATTAAAATATACAAGGTTTTGTGTGTTGCTTTTATTCCAAGTTACAGGCTTCAAAACAGTATTTTATGATTAGCATTAAAAAAATGACATTTAACAGTGAAAACACTTGCTGTAACACCTGACCATCTTTAAGAGTAACAGGGTACACCACAAACACTTTAGATTACATTTCACCAGAGATATCTTTCACCACACACTCCCAAAGGAGTTCACAATCCTAAATGCTAGCTACTTACCCTCACCATGCAAGTACTGTTTAATTTCTTCAAATATATCAACACATCTGTTTCAACTGATGCATTAAGCTTATGCCTAAAAAGCCCTTATACCTACATTCTAATTAAGTACAGTTTGGCTTGTTATCCTTTGATTGCACTCTAAGCCACTACTGTATGGACTTTGGACAAAATAGCTATTGGACAAAAATGCAAGAAAACATTAGAATGGCAAAACTACTGATAGTGAGAGGATTGATCAGCCACTAGCACTACTTGCTTTATCTGTCAGCATTTTCAAGGAGATAATATGGAATTCTAGCTCTGCTTAAGTTTGATTAACATCACAGGAAAGAAAACTTACCTTGTAAAACATCTCAATTTTGGGTGGATAAAACTTATACCCTTCTTTGACACCAGGATTTCTCTTGAGGAAGGAGCCAGTAGCAATTCTTCTACACACCCATTCAATTGGGATCATTTCACAGTGAGCTGCTATGAATGCTGTGTCACTCTGTTTCCTGACAAAAGCTGTCTTAATTCCTAAATAAAAAGGTGGCAGCTTAGTTCCATCAATAGGCACACTCCACAGTTAAAACAGTAGTCACAAACATCTTTAATTTTAAGTACATCTGAATCTTGTTCTTCCCTGGACTTAAGGGGCTGAATCTCTTCAGGGTATTTTAAGCCCATTTCAGCCTTGCAAAAGACAAGTATATTCCACATGTCATTAGTTTTGCCAATTTTATCACACAACACTCACTTGTAACTCAGAAATCCTATTCTTGAAAATAATTTTGTTCACAGAGCTTTAAAAATTCAATCTATCCTTCACAATGTTTTTGTTTGTTTTAAAAAAATAAATTAGCAGCAACCAAGTACCCAACCATGTTCTCTGGTGAAAGATTCATTATAGCTCAAACAGTAATTGGAGCCTTTCAAAGGAGTAACAGAGCACAGCAGTCTTTACTACTTTGCTTAATAAAAGCAGATGGGCCAGAGAGAATGGCTTTGTCCCCCTTTTAATCACAAACTAAGTTATTTAGGACACTAGATCTTGGTGATTTTTTAGGCAAAAGACAGATGCAGAAGCAAGTGCACTCAAACCTGCTGCACCAAGTCAATCTTCTTACATAACTGTAAGATGATGGACCCCATATTAAACAGGGAAAGCCAACATGCAGATCAGCACTCTAAGTGCAAAATGGCTCTTTTATAAATTTCAGTCTTGATGAAAGTCCCACCTTTCTCCCTGACTGTTGCACATGCATAAAAAGGAAGGCCTTGTAAAATCATGGCTCAGGTTTGTTACTTTGGCTAAGCAGAAAAGGACTATGGGAAAGTGACTCAGCTGAATTAAGAGGTAGAAAAACAAGTTATATAAGCGTTGTGTGTTCACATCATGGCCTGTCTTGGTTGGTTGAATTATGTTTGTTGTGATTTAAAACAATGTGACTGATAAAGGGCTAACTGCTTAAAAAGGCCTGTTTTTTGCAATAAAGCAGCTCTCCTTGGCACCTGCCTGGGGACTCTGCGTCACTTTGCTTCTACACCTGACCAGGGCAAGACAACTGCCAAGCCCAATCAGCATCTGCCACAAACAGAAGGCAAAGGAGCTGCATTCAGTCAAACCAAGCAGCTCTATCCTATTCCACTTCCAGAACCATAAAGGAAGAAACAAAAAGTCTTAAAATATGAACACTGACTCTTCAAAGTTTAGTGCATTTTCTTCAAAGACAGAATGATTTAAATAATCAAATGCACATTAAAGCCCCTGTCTGGCTCACCATTACATTTTTCATCAGTGCAGATGTGTGCTTTTGCTAGGCTGACATTAGCTCTGGTATAAAAGGGAGAGAAACTTTAACAGAACTTTGTAAATCATCACCTCTGAAACAGCAGGTAAAGAAGAGTTGCGCAAGGCAAACAAGCAAACACCCTCTACAATAAGGCATTCCCACTATCTGCATTTACACCACTCAAACATGGAAACTGGAGAAGAACCCTGAAAGTTCTTTTGTTGCTTTAAAATGCAGCTGCAGTTTACTCTGCACGTTTTTCCATGGCACCTGGAAGTTATGAGTACAAGCCACCCATGGATTTTTGCGACGTCAAAAGAATGGCTTCTTCATGTTAAAAGTGCACATCTGTAGGATATGAAGCAATTTGATTGTTATCTTAACTATTGCCATTCAAGAATTAGGCAAAACATCTCACTAAGTGCTCTTAAATGAAAATTAGAAGTTTTAATCAACTGCAAATATAATCAAATACCTAGGAGGCTTCTTAGTACTGTATGCACAACAAGCTTCCCAAGAAAGCCAGTGACTCAGGATTACACTTGAATTACTTGGTATATATTTCTGTGTAAGTAGTTCTTCAAAGACAGGCTGGTTCTCTAACTTTAGAGAACCCATCTTTCTCTTCCCCATATAAAACATGCTAGGGCTTCAGTTTGTTTGAGAGCTATCACCACACCTTATAACAGGTAATACAAATTGTAGAGTAATTTAACTGGTGCCTGAAGCAGTCTTGGTGAGAATGTTTCAAAGCATATGGAGCACACAGCTATAAGCAATCTTAACTAAGCTTACTAGTGCCTGTATTCTAGTACTGTTAGCAGACTCACCACCAACACATATTCCTCTTTGCAACTTGCAAACTACTCAAAGACACTTCAAAATGCTTTCTCAAAGCAAAGCTACTAGCTCCATTTTTGGAAGTGTGGTGCAAAACTTACTTGAGTGACTTAAGTTATGTACTCTGTGAAAACCCACTGCTAGCATCAGAAATATTTTGAATCTTTTAAAGATTAAGCTCCTGATACACTCAATAGAGACTGATAAATGTATTTTCCAATGTGGTGCTCACAAGTGTTATGTGCAAAGCTTAGAGGAAGTTTATGCTGCTATAACACACAACTGAGGGGGGGAAAATACACTCTAATTTTATGTTTCATCTTACATACACAGATTTCACACAGCCTAGACATAGTGTGGTAGTGCCACTAGCTAAAAGTGCATTCTATGCATCCAGATGTAGTAAAGCAAGGCAGATGTATCCAGCCCAGAGTTACAGGTAAGGAAGTGCACGATATGGAAGAACTGACAAAAGCAGAGGGGAGGGGATTAGGGGCGTGTTCAAACAAGCACGAGAAACTATTGCAGTTATCTGCAACACTCCATTACTGCAGACACTCTCATGTTCCAAATGAACAAGTCACCCAGCTCTAAAGTACCAGAGAGAAAAGCATAATTAAAAGCTAATAGGAAAAAGACTAAGAAAACCACGAGAGCCTCAAGGCAGGTAAACTCTTTTATAAAGCAATACTATTTTGTAATAATGTCTGTAACATACAAGCATACACTCTCTACCTTTAAAATACTTACCAGCTTCCTGAAGCAGCTGAAACACACAGCTTGTCGTTGTGTTGGAAATGGCAGCCTTCCCTTCCATTCGGTCTTTCCTGGCTGCATTTCCCGCCGTTATTTGGTCTTTCGACTGCATGAGAACACATCCCGGGATATCTGGCAGCTCGTACACTTCTTTCGTTTTACCTTCGTTAACTTTCTTACCAAGTTTCAGGTCTAGAGGAACAAGGAAACAAAACAAGGCAAAACAAAAAGGTAATTTTTGCATCGCAAGGACTTGTTTACTTCCGCACGCGGAGCCACCACCTTCGAGTCCATGGGGATCCCACAGGGCCCCGCGCTGCGGTCCCTGACCACGAGGAGCTCCCTGAGCCCCGATCCAAGGCGCGATGTGGCCACGTTCCCCCAAGAGCAAGGCCAAAAGCCCCGCTCAAGGCTCCCGCCCGGCGCCACGGGGGCCGCACCAGCCGCCCCCGCCGCCCCACGCAGCCGGGAGCTGCCGCCTGAGCGGGGCGGCCAAGAGCCCCCGCGGTTTTTTAGTTTTTCTTCAGACTTCGGGGCAATCCCGGAGCTCCGCGATACGAGCGGCGCGGAGCGGGTTCCGCCTCCAGCATCCTGCGCCGGGAGCTGCCCCCGCCACCTCTCCTGCAGCCGTGCCCACCCTCGCGCACGAGCAACTACCCACAGAAAAAGATAATAAAAAAACCGGAAAAAATTAAAACTTACGCCGGGAAAAAGTTGATCCCCAAGCACCTACACCCCAAACCGCTGAGCGGGCACCGGCCCCCCAACAGCGGCACCACCGACCAACCGATCGACCAACCCACCCCCGACGGCCGCCCGGTTACCTGATGCTGCGGGGGCCATGGCTGCGGCGGGAGCGGGCGCGGGCACCTAGGGCACAGGAGAGAGCCTGAGCGCACGCAGCAGGGCTCGGCCGCCGGGGTAAGAAGGGGCCGGCGGAAGGGGGGGGGGGTTGCTGTTGGGGGGCCGGTGCCCGC
>JANPWX010000079.1:131484-265666 GCA_024734555.1 Trochalopteron elliotii | reverse complement strand
AGTGAGGAGACACTAACGTGGCCGCGTCCCGGGCAGCGGGGATGAGCCCCGGGCGGCGGAGATGAGTCCCCGGCAGTGGAACGAGCCCCGGGCGGTGGGATGCGCCCGCCGCCCCGTCCCAGCCACGTCGAGCGGTGAGCTCCTGCCGGCGTCGCGGCGAGGCCCGGCCTTCATTAAAGTGTAATGCTCACCTTAAAGTGTGAAGTCACACAATCCGAAACGGAGCAGTTCTTAAGCGTTTTTAGGCTCCTACTAGCAGAGTAGTTTAGAGTCATTATAATGATATAATAAAACTTCTACCTGACCTGTCTACGGCAATGTACAACAGACCTGATTCGCTGTCATCCATGTGGATGCAGAGCTACAGAATGAAGTTTGGGTTCTGTTTACATTTGGTAGGTATTCAAAATAATAATGTTATGGACTGTCATATACAAATCATTTTTTCAGTGGTGCCAGAAAGTGATATCCTCCCTGTGGGAACACATGCACAGCCAGACACGCACAAGCTCATTTAGTAGTACATGCTGAGCCTGTTTACTGTGCTTGACTTCACAGCTGCAAAAAGTGTACTAAATAAACACATTCCTGACAGTCTGGGTAGGTGGGCTACCTAGGTAACCTGGGCATGGGTAAGTACACATGCACTAAATAGATAACATACATTCTTTGTATTTTTGAGATCACAGACATGCAAATCTTGCTCTGAAATTGTTTTTGGACCAACAATAGGAAATCGTTTACATGGAGATTTTCTGTTTATTACAGTAGAGTTTCGTATACTTTTCCTGGTAAAATGCTGCCTCCCTACTGACTCTTATATGCTAGTAATTCTCTTTCAGCTGCAGGTATATATATTTGCTAGTGTCCACCAAAAATATTTTTATTTTGAGTGATACAACCAAAATTCCAGGAACAAAGCCATGGTTTTCATGTAAAATGAAACAATAGTCTCATTTTAGCTTGCATCGTTTTTCTGTGAAGAGGGTGGGGAAAAATCTTCCCTTGTTTGTGCTTACACTTACACTGGTGGACCTGAAGTATCTCAGGTGGAAATAAAATGATTGATGTATTTTCATTAGTTTGCATCTTATCATCTTAATTTTCATTGCAGCCTTATTTCAGCTTTTCAATATGCTTTGTTTGTTGTTTTTTTTTTTTTTTTCTTTGATGGGCACTTGACAAATATGTTTAATTTGCCATACCAGACATTTGCTGTGGAGGACACAACTGTACACAGTAGTATTATACTGTGATTGAAATTCATCATTCATCCGCAAATTCTACAGGAAGCTACACACCTAGAGGCATATATGCTCTACCTTTGATTCTGATCTAACTCAGTAATTGTCAAAATTTTCAGGGATGCTTTCCTAAAGGCATAAACATCGCGCCTATAAAAGTGAAACCGTCTGTTCCATTAGGTATACCTTTGCAAGTAGTCAATAAAATTCTGTTAAACATTTGAGATGTTAATGTTCCTATTTTTTTTGCTAATGTTTCTCTCTTTGCATTCTTCCTGTTAGAATGGGTAAATGTGCTGGCAGCCGGATCAGGAAGTAATAGGAAAACAGCTATTTTTCTTTCTACTTTTTGGAATGTCTCTTGAACACCAGAGTTAAAGTTTAGTATTAACTAAATCAGTAAACTGCCTTAGGCCCATGGTTTTAAAGTTAAAAACTAAGACATGTCTCTTAAGCACAGGCCTTTAAAAATAAGTAAATATGAAAGAAGGTTATAGTGAATATTAATGGGCCGTCCAAGTCAGGCCTGAGTGACTAACAGAAATTTGACTGGCCACTAGAAAATACATCCTTCACCTTCAAATTAGTAAGGATATTTATATAATGATTACTGGCCTTTGATGTAAGCATGTTCGATATGCACATTAGTCCTGTGCAATAAATCAAATTACAGAATTTGGCCCTTGTCTTAGATTTTAAAATTCAGAATATTGAAGCATGGCATTGTATCAAGCTGCATTTCTGAGATGCCTGGGCGACAAAGAGGAGAACATGTTATAATTTCTAATCTTGGAAATCTTACCTGTGTGTGTAAAAACCCAGAGGATTTGTTAGATGCCACAAAAACATGCATTATAAATTCTTTGTGATTTGTGTTCTGATACGGCTGGTTGCAGCAAGGTGAAGGACTTCGCTGTTTCTGATAAATGGCCAAGAATGAGTTGATAGTTTGTATTGCTGTGGCACTGAAGAGATTTTCTTCAGTGGGGATGTTTGCAGCTGAAAATTTGAAACTTTGTAAGCTGAATCAAGTCACCAAAATATTTAAGCATGTGTTCAGTGGTGTGTATGAGCAGTGCTCACTGCTTCACTCACTGAAACTGTTCCACACGAAAAATTGATGTGTATATGTAAGCAAAGTTCGGGAGCCCACAAGTAGGCTCATCATCAAAGGCAAAAGATAAACTTGTAATTTCGCTACTGTGGTATTAGCAGAAACAACTTTAAAAGTTGTTTGGGGCTGCATTTTGTTTTTAACAATTAAAAAGCAGCTGCTAGAAGTTGAGGCTTAAATTTTCACTCCTTTGTTGCAGAAGTTAGAACATTGCTTTTTATTGGCTTTAACTTCATAATGATGAACTTGAATTCAAGTGAAAACCAGTATATTCCTACTCATAGTCTAATCAAGGCCTTCCACACACTAAGAACATTTTATCATTTTAACTTAACACCATGGTAACATTTTACAGCTATGGTAGCAGTGGATGCTCATTATGTTTAAAACTTTTAATTCTGCTCAAGCAAATCATGTTACTCTGGCATCAACATTAAGAAGGCTTAAAAGTTGATGGTCTAAATCATCTCTGCATTTTGTAAGCCAGGGAAGAAGGTCACTGCAAAATCCACTGAGAGCATGCCAAAATAAAATCAGAGGGTATTGGTAAGGAGAGGATTTTCTTGGGGGTGGTGGGGGAGGGAGGAGTTGTTACTCTATATTTCAAATCTATTAGACGTCATTTGAGTCCTTGACCGGGACAAATTTGCAAAGTTAATCTTCAAGGAAGTGTGATTTCTGTTAACTTTTTGCCAAATTCTCTGGAAAATATTTTTGGCAGTAATGCTGTGTACTGAAACCTGAGTGTACCAACTTTGTTCTCATTTTTAGAAAGTCTTTAAAAGCCCTCTTCTATGAAAGTGAAAGTGCCATTAAGTCAGGGAATATTCCTTGTCTTAGCTGGGCCTGTGTATGGAACTTGTTATCAATGGAGGCTTGTCCAGTGTGCTTTTTAATATCTTTCCTGTTGCTGTCCATTATTAAAACCCATGTAAGAGAACCTAGATCATCACCAATGTAAGTTAAGACACTTCTCTTTCAATACAGTAAAGTCACTGGTGGCTTCCCATTAGCCATTCCTCCAAATACCTGCATTCAATATAGCATAATCAAAGTGTTTTTTATGTTTTATATACAACATCTTGGCTACAAGATAGGGTTTTTTTTAAAGGCTATTTAGCAAGCCATTGGTATTGTGACTTACACTGTGAGTCTTTCATTCAAAAAGCATAAAGTTGCAATAGTATTTGGATGGGAATGTTCTGAGGAATTCAGATATACTACAGATAATGATCCTCATAATTTGGTTTGTAAGGTATTTATTCTTTCGTTTCATCTCAAGAACACATTATGAGTTCAACATATCCCTCATTCCCAGGTGCAGTGAAGTGCACCTGAAGAAATGCAGTGTTAAATGTCTTGTCTAAATACCAAATTCTGTAACTAGTCATATTTCTACATAATTTCCCTATGGAATATACAGGGTAAGATGTTTGCCTAGCTAGTTACTGAGTCTGTATGCTATTTTACAAGAACATTCATGCTCTATGTGCTGGTAAAACGTTCCTGAGTACTTCAAAACACAGAATGTAGATGTAAAACTCCTTCTTTTAGTTCTATCTTGGTTCAAGTTTTAGGTCATTGTGTGCTGCAGGTAGTGACATTCTGGCTTAATTACATTTCACAAAGCTTGCTCCTGCAAGAAGAGAGGAGGAGCAAGGCTTTTTTGCTGTGGTGAGCTCTTCCATCTGTTAGGTTGTTTTACATAACATCTGCAGGGCTCAGGTTTCTGCAAACTCATTTTTGGGAAAGTGAAGAGAAGTTCACTTTTCTTCCATTTCCAAATTTCATTCTAACCAAGTTGAGGTCTCTTCAATATACATGTCACAAAATGTCATTCAGTCTGAGCTCTTATCTCTGAATGTGGAGTAACCAGTTGAAATGAGATCATGTCAGAACTTGGAGTGGAAAAAACCGGAGGGAAATGGTGCCAAACAAGAGATACAAGAGGACATTTCTAAGGCAGCCGCTACATTTATTGTGGCCAACAGACTTCGCATAGCATTAACCTAGCTATAGAGCTGGAGTGAGACTGTTCATTCTTCACTTTCACCATAGATAAGTCATCCATGTAGGTATTCTACAGTTCTCCAGTAATTTTCACAGGATTGCTTGGTTGGCTTGTCTGCCCATACCTTAAATTTGAGCCTCATGCATGGAGGGAGGGTTGTATGCAGCAACCTGTGTTACCACTGGGTAGTTCAGTTGATATAAATTTCCCTGGCTTCACTATCTGCCATGTCTTACATTACCATTCCCACTTATAAGAAGCAAGGTTGTTTGGAGGGGCTTTTTATTAGGTTAGTTTTAATTTAAATCGGTTCTGTCAGTTGGGTAGCCACTTGGCCATATGGATGCTTGTGCCAACACGAAGGTGACTTAACTGCATAAGAAACAAAGGATGACTCTGAAGGCAGAGTCTTTGAAGCCAGTGATGCAGATAGTGCTTGTGAATCCACCATTAGTGCAAGCATTTCTGCTTCCTGAAGCTCATTCTCAAAGCCTTTGGCCCAGACAGTTTCTCGAATAATCTAAAAGGGCATTCAGAGGACTTTCCAAAATAAACAGCCCTATCAAAGATGTGTAAAGTGGCCCATTCATCTTAGTAAATGAGTATGCTTTAGAGAAGAAGGAAGCTTTTTAATGTAAGTCACAGTGGTAATAGTTCCATTTATCTGCTACAACTCAAAAATCTCAGTATTGCCATTCAAAAACTGGGGAGGAGACAGATTTGCCCTCACACTAATATTAATGGCCCTCTGGCAATAATGCAGATGTTTGAGGAAGGAGAAGACCAAAAATCTCTGTTATTTATAGGATTGATGCTCTTGCCATCATTACTTGGTTTTGACTATTAAGCTGGAGCCTCTTCATGATATAATTTATATTAATATTCCCAGGATCAGTTACATGGACATGATGACTTGGTCTGGTCTTTCTGTTGAGGATCTATATCTAAGAAAGGCTCTCCTCTCAAACCACTGCAGTCCTGTGGCAGTTCCCTACACGTAACTATAGCATGTGTCAGATGGTGTCCCACGTTCCATGTCATTACCCTGTAAGTGTGTCTGGACTAAATATTGTAACTAATAAATGTAAAGCTGTGATCACAGACAGCAGAGCCACAGCAAAAATTAAGTGGGTATAAAAACACACTGGAAGGATGAGTTGGATTAACTAATACTATTTCTGAAGGGACTGTTTTGAGAAATTATTTAGCCTAGCAACATTCTATTTAGCCCATTGTCACTACCCCTGGGGATGCTGTCCAAAGGAGACAGATCATAGCTCTAGACAACCAGAATTTTAAACCTGCAACATTGCTGGTAATTTTGTCTCTAAGCAAAAAGTTGTGTGGAATAGTAACTACAACCACAGTGAAGAAAGGTTGTATTGATACCACTTTATCTGTCTCAAGTAAATTAATTGTTGTCTGTAAATGGGAGTAGCGCACAAATACCAGATGATGCCAAATGCCCCATCTTGCACTTGACATCTCTTACCATCTCTGATTGACAGTAAATGAACAGCAGGGCAGAAGACAGCTTTCTGACAAAACATTTACAAAAAGCAAGCTATGCTTTGCAGTCACAAAGCAGAATAGAAGAATCCCACACAAAGGGAAGTCTACCTTCTTTGGACATTTGTTTGTCAGATAAATCCTGCTCTCTGAAATGTTCTCTGAGGAAAAAAACCCTGTACTTGGAAAGTAAACACACTTGTGGGGTTTTTTTTTTCTGTCAGTGCTTGTTTCATGTCTACCACCTAGTGTTGACATGAGCAATTTCCAAGTGAAGACTGCTAATGTGCTCTGCAATTCTCTGCTCTGACCTGCTAAGAATTCAGCAAGTCGCTTGCCTCAGTGCTTTTGTGTTGTTCTCACCTGAATATTAGCATTTAAAAGCAGATACATATTCTTGAAAGGTCTGCTGATTTTAATGAATTAAAAGTCTTTATTTTTTATTTTCTGGAAGGAGATAAAGGGTTTTTTTTGGGGCCGCTGTACTGAACGACAGCAAGGTTTGGAAAGATTTTTATCCTTGTGCATCATGCAGAATTTGAAGTGAAGTTTGTCATCTCTGCAGTGCTAACTGCTTCCCTCGGGTTAGTATTTCTTCTAAAATGACAGGCCCACTGCAACAAAAACAACTTCTTAGTTCTGGCACATCTGAACTTGCTGAGCTATTTCAACTCACAGAGAAAAAACATTTAGGGCTTTTTCTTACTAGGTGGGCTAGTCTTGTGTGAGGTTAGTGAGATGAACTGGTTTATAGGGCATCCATCAAGAACTGGATTACTCAGAATAGCATGGAGAAAAGGGGAATCTTCTTGTTGAAATGAGTTATCAAGTCAATTTCAGCCCTGCACTCATGAAACAGAGAAGGTAGAGCAAAACATGTAAGTTACCCATATTGTTTTTGGCAGTTACTTCAAATAATTTAAATCATAATTGAACTAAACTTCTAAATGTACTGGTGCGAATTAGGGTTGGGTCACACGTTTTTCTGGTTCACATGTGGAAGGATTGACCTGTGATTTTAGTAGTGTGGGAATGGTGAGGTGTTCAGCTGACTCAGCATGTTCTGTAGGGATACATGACTGCTGTGATGACAGGGGCAAACCTTGTCCTCCTTCCAAAGACAACACTTTTGTATGCTGGTAATACAATGCAAGTTCAAGGATGTACCATTGAACCAACTTATTGTAAAGAAAGAGAAGAAAGATTTTTAAACCAGTGATGATGCTAGTATTGTTGGAAATTATAGTTTTGGTGACAGTATTGCAAACCGAAGAAAGTTTATACTGAGAAATCAGTGTAAAATGTGAAAAGTGATAAATAAGCATACACTGAAAAAACTGTGTATCCATGTCACTGCATAAAGTAACATGATCAAAAAACTATTATTTTCTAGGGATCTCTCTCCTAACTTCTCAGAATTATTTTAAAAATGCTAGTCAAATGTCAGATTAAATCCACCTTGGTGAAAAGTATTTGTCTTCATAATGTCTCTCATAAAAGAATTGACAAGGAAATAATTAAGCATAGAGCAGGAAATAACGCATTATATCCAATAATATTTTTATGTAAAGTTTTACGAAGAGGGCCTTGGATGGAATTTAGGCCTCTGTATGTAAATAAACCTGGTGGCTGTTGCTGCTGCAATAAGGACTTGAGCTGTGCCCAGAACTGACCTGGCTTTGGCCGGGCTGTGTAGGTCTATGCCCAAACATGACTGAGATCCAGAAAGTTGTTTTGCTGGAATACACTGCAAGAAAAACCCTGCAAATGTAATACAGACCATAAAGTACTTACACAACCACAAAATGAAGTAGTGGCTAGTAGGATTTTGCAGAATAACAGTTATGATATGGTATTTGTCTCTTAGGATGTCATTGTTCCCTGCACTGTTTCTATGTTTTCTGTGGGTTACTGGACATAACAGACCTCTTGCCCAGTACAGAACAGGGACCACAACTCATTTTATGCCCTTTTATGTTGGCATCAGTTCTGTGTACTGTCTTTCTGGCTCACTGAATTCTCCAGTTCAGTGCTGCACATTGCTGCAAGCCTTCAACAGGCAGAGGGGGACATTTTCCCACACCAGCATAAGCAGGGGGAGAGGCTAGGAGGAGGGTGAATGCTGGTTAAGGAGTTAAGAGTTGTGTTTTTCCCACTAGCCCTGCCTAACCAAAAAGTTCTCCTATGGCTTCAACTGTTCGGTTATTTGTCGAGGACTAACTTGTTAGGAAGACTGTGGAGATGGTAACTGGAAATGATGGGATGAAATTTTAACTGTACATGTTTTCTTTGATCAGTTAAAGTATTATTTTCTTTCAATTAAGGCTGTTAATTGTGGCATGTAGGTGAACCAAGATATATAGGCAGAGATCATATTTTTTATTTGACTAACTGACATCACTGCTAAAAGCTCATAGTTAAGGATTATGATAGAAACTCACACTTTGTTTTCGTTCAAATGACTGAAGGTGACTATATTAAAGGGAAGCAAGCATGTTCTCATGTGGGTAGCCTACACTCTTAAGTATTTCATTTCATACTATCATACAGAATCTATTTGCATGTTAATTTCATAGAAAGATCATGAAACCAACCTGTTGTATGGCTGATGGATCAGCATACGGTTGTGTTCTGTTAAGGTCTTGCATTTCTTCCTGCTTACAAAGCCGTTCAAACAGTAGCTTTTTGCCTTCTGTGTGCACTCTCTCTGTTAATAGTTTTTGGAAGTGGAGTATGGTGTTTTCAGAAGCACTTTTCTTAAGTGGAACAGGTGACACTTCTGTGGACAAAAGCAAAGTACGTGGTTAGAGTGCACAAGTCAGTGAACTGTTGACACTGAAGTTCAGCACATGCTGGATTTTCCTAAAGCTGTTCTTCTGATCTGCTCTTTTGGCACACACTGCCTGGTGTTATTTAAGGGATCATTGTATAATGGAGAGTAGGAATGCAGCAGACCCTGTTAAAATCACTTATATCTCAGCCTTTCAGTTTTGCCTAGCTACAGCCCTCTCCAAGAGGTACTTACATAATAGGCAATAAATGAAAGTCTATTTATTCACACAGAGTGATTAAATACAGTGTTAGTACAGTTTGTGGTGGTGAACTAAATGGGTTGAATTCAAAAATGTAGTGTTCAGATCATTTATCTTCTTCTGTCTGTGGATATCATTGTAGTATTGAAAACAGTGGTGAGCTCCTTAAAACTAAGTTTTTTGTTCCTCATTCTTTGATTTTCTTTTTATTTACGGCCTGTCAGTTTTGCAGGAAGAAAAATAAGCTGCTGATCTTTCTCAGATCAGATCACATGGCACATATTTCTATCCTTCCCATAATTTTCTCTCTCCATGATTCTCCCTACTTTCCCTTAAGCAACACAGTTGAGACATCTTGTTTTTTAAATATTATATTTTCTTTGCACATGATTTTTATAAATCAAGTTTTTCCTAATGTTTGCCTCATTTATACCAGGGATGAGAATTGAAATAAATAACTCCCAATTTTTCTTAGGCCTTCATTTTTATTAGAATTCTTCTTTTGCCGATTGTTCTGGGCGAGAGAAGAATGTTGGTTTGGAGCTTGGTATTAAGTTCTAGGATTATGGTTTTTTAACTGTTTGAATACTGAATATAAGAATCTGGCATCCAATTCAACAGCAGTGTATATAGATGCTTTTAAAAGTCAGGGGCTCTTACCATCATTCCATGTTTTTCTCTTGATACTCAAAGATCCTGTGTTTGCTGTAGCATCTCCCACTGAAACTGAGAAGAGAAAAAGAAGGTAACTAAGTGTTTTGTTGAGGTTCTCAAGGCACAGTCAGTCACACACCAAAAAGTTTTATACTACAAAAGCAAATACCCTCTGACAAGACACATTTATTTGGCAGATGCCTCAAACAGATTAATAACTGAAGCTTCTTTTCTGAAAGGTTGTTGTTTTATTGGCCACTGCATCAGCATTCACAGATTACACAGTCCTTTTGCAGCATGCTAAAATGTAAAAGAGCCGGGTTGGTTGTTGGTGTTGACAACATTCTTCGTGTTGACATATCCCATTTATGGAGAGTAGAAACGAGCAGTAATATATTCAGTTTCTATATTTGGAAGAAAATACATGTCTTGAGAATGAGCAAAAGGCTGAGGCAGGGGAGAACTGTCATCCCACAGCCCTGTGGATGTCATTCCAGCCACCACTAATGCACTACTGGATGGTGCCCTTGGACACCACATTAGGGCTCTGGTTCATGACTGAGGGCAGCTGGCTTAAGGCTGGTTCCAGCAGTTTCTGCTCAAGCCATCCATCTGGCCTTTGCTGCAGAAATAGTTCAAGTCCTCAACTAACATTGGTGCTGTTCCAAACTATTATCTAACATGTTGAGAACAATCACAATTAGTTCTGCTTTACCCTAAGTTGCAGAAGTTCAGTTACTTCTACAAGAGTACCTAATCTGCTTGGAGCAGGGGCAGGTGTCCCTGAGATCTGAAGCAATTGGCCAGTCACAAGAACCCTGACAGCAGACACAAGATTAGCTGTGTGGTTCCTAGATCAGAGGGGTTTTGATACTAAGATAGAGGCAAACTCTCTTTTAAAAACTGAATCTGCTTTAGCAGAATTAATACAATTATTACAAGTGTGCAAATAAACATCACTGCCCTGGATTTTTCTCTCTCTTGACTGTGGTGTGTATTGAATTAATATAGTTTGGGGGTTTTGGAGTCCTTGCACTTGGCTTAATTGCTACTGATTTCTGCAGTTCCAAATAGTATGAGCTTGCAGTTCTCTGTCCATCAGACTTTACATGCCTGTGTATGACCTCTAAAACCTGCCATGTGTTCTAGCACCATTTCACTGTATGTCACTTAGGCTTTCAAAGATAAAGATTCTCCAATAACACTGAACACTTCAGTGCTTTCACTTTTTCCAGTACTCTCACTTTTGCATGTCTCCATAGACCACTTGAGTTCCCTGAGTGTTCCCTATGTGACCATGCAGATACAGCTTCCCCGGTTATTTTCCCTGCCCATTTCTGGCCACACATTTCACACCTACAGCATGGCTCAAACAGGCAACTTTAGAACTCACTTAAAGCACTTTATCTCATCACTGAAGTTTTTATTACCTGGTAGGAGACTCGAGCTTTCACATCCCCAGCCTGAGGTTCCAAGAGGCTGTCTTCTCAAGATACAGTCAACTTCATCATAAAATCTCATTTTTCTCCTGGGATTTCCAAGATGGTCATTTTCTTTCTGCAGTGCACGGTATTCGTATTTTAGGTTCTTGTACTTTGTGCGACATTGTTTCCAGTCTCTGTCTATACCACGTTTCATTAACCTTCTGGCAATTTCCTCAAATATTTCTTTATTTCTTGTGGCTCCTTCAAGCATTTGTTGTATCTTTTCATCTGACCATATGTTTATCAGAGCCCTAACTTCATTATCACTCCAGTGTTTTCCTGCTCCAGTATCATTAACTGTAATTACTTTAAAGTGATTTTGTGCTTCTTCCAAGGGAATGTGATTGTCTGAAAATATAAATAAAAAAGCAACTAACTGTAAATGCTATAAATTCATGCTAAATATACATAGATGAAAGCATAATTGCAACTAATGATTAATCTTTTAACTTTATAATTTTAGTATCCATACACAATTATTTTAAGTATGCAAAATATGTAGCAAGTGGAATCTATTGTTTCTCCGAGGCATCTAAAATTCAACATTTTGCCATTATAATTGTGCCACTGTTGTTGTGAAATTAAAGACAGATGTATCCAAGTGTTACATATAGGAAAGCAATAATCCTTAAGCTTTAAAGATCTCAGCATTGGTGAGAAGTGTGGTTTCAAATTAAAATGGCAATGTGCAAATGAAAAGACTACTTGGGATTCAACGGAAGAAAAAAATCCTCAGACTCAAACATAGTCAGAAGTAGGCAGATACTGCTCATTAGATATATGTAGAAGGCAAAGTTGAACTACGGTATGAATACAAGTTTTGGTCATAAAAGGAAAAGAGCTATGAAACTAATTTTTAAGTTTACTAACAAAGCTAGAATGGAATCAGTAGCAGAAAAGTAGAGCTGTGTTTACAGTAGAGATCTGATTGCTCCAGCTTTGGTACTAAAATGACAATGTGATTTATTTCATAATAAATGCGTGGAAATTAATACTCACCTGTCCCAGACATCCGTTTTGCTACTGGTGTACAAGATCTGTCTTCTGAGGTAGTGCTTATAGAATCATCATCTATAGAAACACACAGTTTTAAATAGACTCGGATTTAGACAAATAAATTTCTAGTATTATTGTCATCCTCTGTAGGAAACACCTATTTCCACCTAAAAGTGTCCTAAGCCCTCAGTCTAAACCCCATTAGGTATAGACTTGAAGAATCACAGAATCATGGAATCATTTAGGATGGAAGCACTAATCATTTAGGATGGACTTAGCATTGCCAAGTCCACCAGTAAACCACATCCCTAAGTGCCACATCTACATGTCATTTAAATCCCTCCAGGGACAGTGACTCCACCACTGCCCAAGTCCAAGGTGACAGTCCTGCTGACCTCTCTCCTTACTTTAGCAAGAACTGAAAACGCTGCCATTTTGTGACTACTGTCACCAAGGGGCTCCAGCCACCCCTAGTCCTCTGTGGACAAACACCAGGTCCTTCCCTAGTGGGCTCCTTCACCAGCTGTGTCAGGCAGTGTCAGCCACTCCAGCAGCCTCCAGGCTGTGTTCTGTGCTGTCTTGTATTTCCAGCAGACATCTGGTAGCTGAAGTCCCCCACAAGGGCCAGAAGAGAGTGTGAGACTTCTCCCAGCTGCTTATAAAATACTTCAGCTGCCTCTTTGCCCTGGTTGGGTGGTCTGTAACAGACTCCCACCAGGATATCTGCCTTGTTGCCTTCTCCTGAGTCTTACCCATACATCCTCAACCCTACTGTCACCATCATGAGCTCTAGAAAATCAAAACACTCTGTAACATACAGAGTACCCGACAGTCTCTCCTTCCTTGCCTGCACCTTCTGCAAAGTTTATAGCCATCCATCGCAGCACTCCAGCTGTGCAAGTCATCCCTCTGTGTCGTCAAGATGGAAACTACAATACAGTTTTCCTGCTACACAATGGCTTCCAGCTGATCCTGTTTGTTGTCCATGCTGTCTGCACTGGTGCAGGTGCACCACAGCTGGGCTTTTGGCCCTACCATCTTTTGGGGGTGAGACACTCAAATTTCTACATGATCATTCTCCAGTGCTTTTGTGGTTTCTAACACATCAATAACCCCTGCATGTCTTTGCTGATCTCCATCCCCTGACTACTGAGACAGCAGATGGAAGGACCTTTCTAGAACACCATCCCTCAAATATTGGCATGTTGCCCCCAGGCTCTCTAGTAACTCTGGTTTTATCTCTTCCCACCTGCAAATTTAGTTTAAAGCTCCCTCAATGAGTTCTGCTAACTCCTGTGCTAAGATCCTTTTCCTGTCTTTGAGATAGGTGTCAGCAAGTCTGGTGTCATGGAACTATGATTGAAAAACCCAGTGTCACCAAGCTTGGAGCCAGATAGTGATTTGCTGGCTCTTCCTGTTTTTTTTCCCACATCGTTCCCTGCAGCTGGAAGAAGAGAAGACTGCTTGTACTCTTGATCCCTTAACGAGATGTTCCAGGGCCCTGAAGTCTCCTTGATCGCCCTCAGGCTTGTATTTGCAACTTCATTACTGCCTACTGAGAAATTCTTGAAATCGTCTACGAACATCAAAACCCAGCTTTGTTTGTTCTGGGTTCATTTGCTCATGCTTGGATTACTCTGAGACTGAAAGTTCACTTTTGTGTGGACTTGCTTTTTGGGTTGGGAGGAAGAGAAAGATTAGTTCTCATTGTTTGCTAAGGGATGTCTTAGACTTATTATGTTCAATACTGGTTTTGGTAAAGGGTAGAAGTAAATATCCCTTTTATGTTTTGAAAAACTGAGTGCTTACTTAGGCTCTGACAGAAATAGAGATTCTTTGTAAATAAGCATGTTCATTTGATGTGTTTTCTGTAATAGTACTTGCCAATATATGCACAAACTAGTACTTGGAATTCGTATTTGCTCTATAACTTGTCTTCAGTCATTTGGCAAACACTTGTTGTTCATCAGATGTGTGTAAGAATATATTTTGTACCTGTGGAAAACTTGGAAATCATACTCTCATCAGCATGTATGTGTGATTTACTTGCGGTACTAGAAACAAAGTGGGTTTTCTCATAAACAGGCACACTATAACTCTTGAGAAAATTCTTGCATCTTCCTTAACGCTTGAAGCTGTTGGAAATGGGACAAAACAGAGCTGTAGGTCTACTCCTGGGCTCCTAAGAGATTCCTTTTTTGTTAAACCGTTACCAGCCCCCCCATGGCTTCCATTTCTGTGCTCATTCTCTCAACTATACTGGCTCTCTGATCTCTTCCTGTCTTTGGCAATGGCACTTGTTGTAGTGCTGACTTGCATGATTACTGTGTTCAGGTGGATATTACATGATAGGGAGTTTGTGTGTATGAGGAATTCAGTTGAGCTGCATGACATTTTATTCTTCACTTTGCATTCATGTGACCTCACTATGTCTCAACTTTCAGGGTCACAGATTTACTTTATCCTCAGTGTCACTTGTGTTTCTGTGTGTCATTGTTGTGGTGGCATTGCTCTGATGTTGTCCTCAATGTCACAGTTACTACAGTTGTCTTTCATAATCAAAATCAGCCAATGCAAACAGTTGTAAAGGGTGTGTTGCGTAGGATGTCTCAACATCCAAACTACAGATAACATAATTGCTGAAAAGGAAGCTCTTGCCTGGAATATGCCTGATGCATACAATAGAAATATTCTTATGGTAGAAATTTTCAGCGTCAAAGGCCAAAGAATTGCTGTTCACAGAATCACTAAAATTGATTTTTTTTTCTATTAACTTCTGCATACAAACAGCATTACTGTAAAGAATATTTTGATCCAGGGTATCAGGTCACTATATTTCAATGTAATCGTTATTTCTTCCAATGTCTTTTTTTCATTATCTTCTATGTTTTTTATGCTCATTTATTCCAGAATATTAATATCCTTACTGTGTTCTAATGTTAAATTTTTTCACATTTTAAACAAAACAAATCTTCTCCTAATCACTTATCATTGAATATATGACTTCGACATATTGCTGAGGTGCTGATTTCAGTTATATTTAAAATAGTTCAGAATATATATGGAAATTGCTTGATAGTAAATCATCTGATATTAAATGCAGTCATGAAGTAGTTTGAAAATACAGACAAGGTATAAAATGTTCTGAGTTTCTGAGACAGCTGTTTACCTTTCCATTTTATCCTTTCTAGCAACTGTGTAAGAAAAACCGTATTCGTGTACAATCAAATGCAGACGTATCATATTCATCATAAAAAGGAGCATGATGTCTGGGAAAATAAGATTTTGTTATAATTATGGGAAGAAGAAATAAGTGTTCATACATTTCTGCACTATGAAATCAAACAAAACCCATAATTTATCATAACCTAGAAGTAGAACAAGTGTAATTTGCTGGAATAACATATGAGGCCTTGGAATCTATGGAACATATGAGGCAATGCCCAGTAAAGTAGAATGCTACAACTATCATGACAAAGTCCTGACATACCTATATCAATTGTCTCCTTCTTTATTTGTGTAGCTTCCAGAGATGCTGGGGTGGAGCTCGCAAAGTCCCTCTCATCATCAAGGATTTCTGAAAAAAATAATCATTTACAGAGTTCTTATTAACTAAACATATCTTGAGTGATGTCTTGAGAATCCCCTACTTCAGAATGCCACTGATGATAACTACTGTTAAAGATTTCCTCTCTTAATACATTAAAGCTGCCATTTATCTGCAGTAATAGGCTTAAGAGCAGAGTGTACCCGCTTATAAAGTAAAGCCAGAACATCACATAACAGCTGCAGTAGGTAAGTTTATGGGTTACATGTGCAGACTCTTAAGGTATTTTAACCTGCATCAGAATTTATAGAATGGTTCACTGATGGTGGGTGTAAGATACCTGATTACTGGCAAACATCGGTGCAGCACAACTGGCAAGACAGTGACTTGCATAAAGAGTGCAGCATATACCGAAATTACTGAAAGACTCCCAAGTGACTGATGCCAAGAGTGTTTGAATTATCCCCAAAAGGAGCAAGAGACCCTGACACATTAGGGTGCTGTGCTTAGACAATTGATCTGCAAGGCTGCCTGCCTGCTGGAGACAAATGTACTAAAGCTCTGCCCTGCCCTGAGAGCATCTCTGCTGCTGCAGCTTGCAGGGGTTTACATCACACAGCTGGGTGACAGAGGTGTCCCTGGGCTCCCCTCCATGGGGAGGAGATCTCTACTTCACTGCCATTGGCCCGCTGGTGTTAAGGGAGAATTCCACCCCTCTGCCCTGGGACAGAGGTATGAGCAGGTGGATGATGCAAGTGGTCTTGCTGATCCTCACTTCCCAGTGAGGACACTGCTCTACAGAGATTAAATGGTGAAGGCCACATCATGGATCAATGACAGCAGTTTTCTGGCTCCCAGCCTGTTCTCAGTCCATTCAAGAATATTGCCCCTAAACATTGAGCAATAAAGTTTAATCTGGAGCCATTTTATTAAAAATTACCCCCAGATCAATACAGCTTTGTTTGCATCAGATGTTCTTTATGATGTGACTAGCATCATGTGCCGGTTTGTTTTTTTTTTTGGTTTTTTTGTGAGCCAAGAGTGTGGGTAGGGAGCCTGGCTTTTTTTCTAAGGCACCTTTCAGAGTTTTGGAACGAGCGCACAAGAAGGGTAAGACTGAGCCAAACAGAACAAGCCATCAACAGTTTTTGGCATGGATAAAACACAGTGGCTCCATCTGCGTTGTTAGTGCAGCTATAGACAGTTGCCAGCAAATATGCTTAATCTCTACTTTGTGTTTGAAGCACTGTTCACAAGGCCACCCGAGCAATGCTGTCACAGTCTTTCCCTTCACCCACTCAGACTGATACAAGCTCTGTTCTCTTTTGGCATTCTGTCACCATCACTAATTATCTTGTTTTCTGGCTCATGAGGCAAGATTAGTAATTTGTCTCCTAATCCTTAGTCTCATGTGTGTCTTGCATAGTATAAAAGGGAAGTGGCATATGTGAAAACTAGGGAATATTTTCAGTGTGTGGCTTATGTTTACGCTCCAGCAACTTGCAAAGTTGCTGCCATCTCTGTCATGCAGATCTATCAGAGTGGATACAGAAAACTTCCGATGCAGAGTTAAAAGTTTGTGTCTGCAGCCCAAATATGCCTAGGCTGAGGCTGGAAATAATCAAGAACTTCAGGGTTTCCACTTCTCTGAAACACTGCTGAACACTAGCCTGGGGCATATGTATGAAAACATTATCTTTTGACTTCATATCTGTTCATTTTAAAATTCCATGCACACAGCAGCAAATGTTCAAGCCAATATTAAGTGCCTGAGTATGTACCAACTTGAGATCTTAACTTTAAACAACAGAGTTTTAAAAAGCCCTTGCTTAGGAATGTATCTTGAAAGTGTCACTACTTACTCCAAATTTGTTCTGAGAGGGACATACAGTAAAGTGTATGGGGCACCAAAAATCCTAAGAAAATAAAGACAAGGAAAGGAATTTGTTTGAAGTAAAATACTTGCTGAAGGTATTTTTAAGAACATCAGGTTATGATGGTATTTCTTAGAAGCCTGTTTTCATCTCCACTGTTGTTCCCTGGCACTTCAAATTTAATCAAACACCTATACATACACTCTGTGGTGGTACTGCTAAGCCTGACACACATGGAATGTACATGGAGTTTCGACTGACAGACTGCGTAGGCTAAAGTAATTGGCTCTTTCTGAACAGATTTCTGTAACAACTAAAAGTGATCCCACGAAATTGAAAACATCAGTGAAAATGACTAAACAAGGTCTTATCTGCAGATCGATTAAATGTGGGCTATGTGTTGCCAAAAGAGAGAACAACCCGCAGTGTCCCCAGCCTATCACAGAACGCTTTAGCTGAAAATCCACGGTTTGGGGACTGTTGAGGTCCTCCTGCTCCCCCAGCTGGGCAGTGCTGGCAGCAGCGTGTCAGGAACTAGGACAGGCTGTGCAGGGAGCTGTGAGGATTTATTTACCTTTGTCTTCTTCTCAGATGGGCATTTGCTGCTCTTTGAGTAGCAAATTCATATGGGCAGAGGCGAAAAACAGTACCATAGCACGTCAAATAACTGGGTGTTCTGAAACTGGTGTATTTGTCTTTTGACTTAACACCATCTTAGTGTTTTTCTTACTAGAGTATGGCAAACCCAAATGGGCTGTTTATAAAGGCTGGCAGTGGTGACTGTTACTGTGGCTCGTAACTCAGATTCAGGTGTAAGATCAGGAGAAGCACTTGCACTTGAAGTAACTTGTGCATCTTCTGTGTATTTACATATCTGAAGTTTCCAGAAGGCAATGCCTGCCCAGGCTAACTCATATATATGTATATATATATGAGCAAGTGCATATGCAGCTCTGGCTGCAGAGTACATTAACTGCATATACCGATAAAGAAGATACGCAGATATGAGTTTAACAGAATTTCTAAATTCTCCTTTATGTCAAATTGGGGTTTTCTACAAGTTTTTTTTCAAGGCACACAAGTACCTGTAAATTTAATAATTCCACGCCTGTTGAGAAACACTTTTCTACAAAAGTTCTGTTGAATATGCAGGAGCTTTTAAAAAAGTCACATCCTAAATGCCAGTGATTGTAAGGCATCACTCATATCAACAACAACATAATGTATCACTGCCTGTTTGCCTTTTTCACTGATTATCACTGTGTATATTTATGAGTGCAGAGGTACATACCATTTCTTTACTTACAAGTTTCTCACTTCAAAATTATTTGGACTGTCTAGGAAAGGCATGTACCACAATTAGAGAACAAAGGGTCTCCATGATACTGTAACATAAAAAGTGTGCATTTTTTTCTCTGCTTTATGCAATACCTAATTATGCCACTATTAATAAAATTAAAGACTAGGTGCCTTTTACCACCTGCAAAAAATAATTTGAGTGTGTATTGTATGTTTTGGAATGACGGAAAGAATTTTGCAAACTGAACTTGTTTGTTGGTTTTGCCTTTGGAGTGTGTTTTTGGCAGTGGTTGGAGTGTGGTTTTGCCTTTTTCCCCCACAGAAGTTTGAAAAATAATCTTAAGAAGGAATAAGCTAAGCTACAGACACTTTTGAATCACTCACAATTTAAATTTTTCCCCACAAAATCATTGCATTTACAATTACCCAGAAACAAAGTATGCAGTTAAAATACACATATTTGAAAAGGGAGATGGTAACCAAGGTAAACTACAGGTATCTTAACACCTACACTTATCCTAAATGATAGAAATGTGTACTCAGAACTTTACTAGAAATATTCATTTAACTTCATCTTAAATAGCTTGTTTGGAAGAGTATAGTCCCAGATGTTACAATATTATGTAGCACCAGGCGTTTGAGAGCTGTTAGATGACAGTTAAGGTGCACTGCTGAATCTTTGTATTATTACAGTGTCTTACTACTGTCCATGTGTATGTAGTAATTTTACTTGTTGATGGGGAGAAAGAGAATTTAATACATTTTTTAAGCAGTCTTAACTGGATCCCACAAAATGCTCTTTATTTCTTTCATATTTGTCTCTCTCAAAATGGGGTCCCCATAGGCAATGCACTTTTCATGACAACCTGTTTTTCTCCATGGAATGTGTTGAGTGCCCATGGTGAGCTGGTAAAAGGTCGCTTTTTTATTTAATAGTAAATTTAAACTTATGAATGTATTGCTATTAAATGGAAAAAACAAAAATATTACTGTCTGGTAAACCTTAAATTACCTCCAGTGATCAATCAGCTCTTTACTTACTTGTCACAGCTGTTTCTTTCATTATATGCAGAGCTTCCCGATCCTCTGGAGTAGTATCTACAGTAACATCATCTGTCAGAAGATTTTTAATTTGATATTATAATCTTTCAAGTTTACATTAGACCATTTTAAATTCTGTAGACTACTCCTTAGTGCTTAATTTAGACCACGTTCTGCCTCACACTACTGAAAGAGAACATGAGGTGCTCTGTTGTGGACAATAAAACCTGTCAGCCTGAAAGACTTTCATGTGTCTAGCTGAATGTTGAACTCCTGCTTCCCCTGAAATTTATGTTTTCAGATATAAACCATAATCTTTCTTTGTAAAGAGCAGAGCATATGACCTTCATATTCAGTGAGACGCTTAAAGGCAGTTTTCATCCCCTGACATGAGCATTTACACAGTTATATCCTGATCACATATTATGAAAAAGAGATGCTCTATTAATTCATGCACAAGAGACTGAACAATTCTAATCCTTGGGAATACATAGTTCAAGTAAATGTAAATGCAATAGGACATTGTACTCAACTTGATTAAACCAGTAGTTTCTTCTCTACATTCTGCGTCACAAGTCTTTAAAATAATTACTTACTGGGCTGATTTTATCAAATTTAGCAGAACATTGTAAATATGTACAAAAGTACATGATGGTTATCTCTATGACATTATCTCTTCCTTTTAAGTTTTCTAGGTCTCTGAATTTTCTACCTGTAATTACAATTTGGACTTATTTTAGAAATTAATTTTAATTTACTAAATTTAGGTATTTATATAAAAAAGAAGGCTTTTCAGATTACCTGAATCAGAAACTTTCTTTATATCTGCAACCTGTAGGTCTTCTGATATATTGCTAACAGAGTCCTCTTCACCTGTGTCTCCAGGCATTTCTGTGTAAATAATGCTAAATTAATTAGGGCACCAAATTTTTATACTTTATAAGAACAGCTGTGGTGTATCAAATTAAAAAGTCCATCCAGCCTCGGATGCTCTTAATGCCAGAAGGCTAAGTAGATGCATTAGCAAAATGTCTAGAAATGGCAACTGAAGAGCGACGCTTCCCCCAAAATGTTCTCATGGTTTTTAGCCAGACTGTCTCTGTGTAATATTTTTCTTGACTTCTCCCATTACTTTACTAACTTCTAGTCTTACATTTGGCCAACATAGTATCATCCCCTCACCTCAACTAAAAATTTAATGTTTAATCCTGTTTTTAAACAACAAGCATGTTTCTGTTTGTACATACCAATAAAAATGTTTTAACTCTTGGGTAGTGTAGGTTCATCAGTCATGATCCATTACCATTAATTGTCAATAACCACCCAAAACCAAAGGCAAGCTCTGCCAGCATTCTTAGCGCTGTTCCTTTTGCTGTTTTCACTGTTGTCTCACCAGTTTGGGAGTCTGGCTCCAAAGGCCAATCAAACTCAGATATTTGGGACCATAAGAAAAAGACAATTTAGATGTTAATTTTTTTAACCAATGTCAGTTACAACAGATTTCTTTTGCTCAGTGTCTTAATTTTTCTAGTAGCATAGTCTTGACTATCTTCTCTGATCCATTTCTGTCATCTAAACTGGAAACAGTCTCCTCTGACATGATTTTGACTGGAATTGTCTTTATCATTTTATCCTATGGCTTCATCTTTTTTTTCCTTCTTGTGCTTCTCAGTTCTATTAAAGTACAAGGCAATCGCTCAATCTGAAATATTACCTTATAACAAAATACAAAACTATTGGACAAAATAGTAAATTTCCATTCACTGTTTTTCCACCCCAGCCAATCGGTTAATCTCTCTGTTTGTGCTTTTTGAGTTTTTTAAGTTCTCTCTAGTGCTGAAAAACTAAATATTTTAAATGATATGTGGGTAGTTGAAGTACTTACCTACAGAATCCTTTTCTGATTTTGCTTCTGTCCATTCTGGAGGCCTCTCACTTTCATCATTATCTGATTTACTTGCTTGTTCCATGGTGCAGTGCCCCAGAATAGCATCCAGTTCATTAAAAAATTTCATACTTTTACTCGTACTCCCTGAGTCTTGGGCACTTTTTACACTCTTGTATTCATGTTTCAGATTTTTGTATTTTGTCCTGCACTGCTTCCAGTCCCTGTCAATTCCAAACTTCTGCAGTCTAGCAGCAACCTGTTCAAATATTTTTTTATTTCTCACTGTCCCCTCCAGCTGCTGCTGGATATTTTTGTCTGACCATATGCATATCAAAGCTCTGACTTCATTAACAGTCCAGTGTTTTCCTCCTTCATTTGCTACTGTAGGAATAAAAGCCGCTGGTTTGGAAGCCTCTACTGCTGACGCTGGATTACCTGCATTGTGTGGGGTAGGGGAGAGACACAGATATTCGTTATCTGCATTGGGTCGGTGGGCCGGGGAAAGGACAGAGAGAATGGGAATGAAGGATGCTGTTTCTCCAGAGAAAGATGGAGCAGAGGTGACATTAAAATCAAACTATTGGTTATTAATTTGTCAGCATTTTTGTTAATTCTGATATAATTTTTGCTTTCACTTAAAGACAGATACTAAGATAGCACATGTACGTTTAATTAATCTAAGAGGAACATTTCTTTCTTCTGTGTCCTAATACACTACATTTTTACCTGTAAGACCTTTGGGAACAGCTGATGAGCTCTTTGTTCTTCAGACATTAGAGAGGAGAAGACTACTGTTGGGAAGAGGGGATGTGCTGCATAAGCACAAGAATAAATTGGCCCCGAATCACTGACACTGACATGAAGACTTAACTTTCTGCATTCATGCCATACTTTAGTTTTTACACACGTGGAGAGATTTAACCTGGATAAGGATCTAAAGAATCTCATCCTTCTTTCTTAACAAAGCACCTCAGCTGTGGGGAGTAGAGGAATGGAGACTTTTGCTTAAGTCAGACATTTGTGTGATAGAACCCAGTTCTCATGGCACAGAACCTGCTCCTTTCTCAGAGCAGATCAATCAAAAATATTTGAGGTTTTTTAGTGAAAATCAGTGTGAGTTGTCTTACTCTCCAAAACTAAGATAGTTTTTAATTTTCTCCAGTCTACAACTTTATTTTTTAACATGAGATAAAGGCTGCCACCCATGCAATAACTTAAAATACTGAAATATTATATACTTTAGTTTTTAAAAACTATCATTTTATTTTAATTATTTTAGTTTCCTTGTTTCTATTTATGAATTTGTTTTAAGACTTTGTTTTGGTTATCAGATTAGTTCGGAAAGTGATTTCTCATACATTTTCTAAAGCTTTGCAAAAATAACTAAAAAACCCAAATAAATAAACAAACCCAAAACCAATTCCAGGGCATGATTAAATAAAGCAGCATGAAAATACACACTAACTGACAGGTTTTTACAGTCATACTGCAGTGATAAATGCCTTTGTCAGTGTCATTTGCTGGAACAGCAAACCAGATTATGGGGGTTTGATACTTTATAGCCACTGAGTGATGGCAATAGTATCAGACCCTTGACTGTGCACAGAGCTTCAGTGGAGCATATTTATAATAACCTATCTGGGGACAAACTTGTCCTAGATAAAAACATTCTTTGCTTGTCTCCATAATTCATTCTCGTTGTCAATAAGTTGTTCTAACAGATATCTTTTTTTTTCCCTATAGTCCTGGGTTAATCAGAACTCTGCAGCAGCCAGCTCATAGGCAGTGTAGTTGAGAAGGGTAATTTTCAGGTGGCACATCAATTATGCTTTCTCCATTTTTTTCTGAGGGAGTGAAAGAAAATGCTGATTTACTGATGAATCAGACCATTGGAACTGCCACAGATGACGACTGCCAACATCAGATAGGCCAGAGAGGAAAGGCCTAGGGAAGATGACAAGAAGAGAGGACAAAGAATGCAAGGAGGTGCTCTCTACACTCCAGTCAAAGTCACAGAGCATGGGGGCATCTGCGAGGACTAGAGTTTCTTTACTCTTTGTATAGCCCAGTATTTCTCACTAGTCAGTTAATTTCCAACTGAGCTCACTTTTGGTTGTGGATATTAGTTCAAACGAGTTCTGGTGACTTGGTATATTGCTGACTTACTCTGTGTGTGCGGAGTGGAAAATGGTGGGTTTGTTTGTTCCTCATTGCCTTTAAAAAACATGCTGATTCAAAATATCCTGCCTACAAGTACTGCTTTGAAACAAAGTTCTTATGGTCAGTGCAAAAATTTTCCTTATATCTTAAAAACATTTTAGTCGTAATTTATTTTTTAAAAAAGTTTAAGCAGGATATACATTAATTTTTTATCTGAAAGATGCATTTATGCTGTATTTAATCTTTTTCTGAACTTCCTCAAACATGAGAAATCTGCTGAAATAAAGCCAAAATATTAGGTGTCACAGGTACAAAGGGATCAGCATTTTTCTTTCAGTGGTTTCTGAAATAGTACCTGAAACTTACAGACTAGAAGAGGTACTAGGGGAGGGCATTTTAGTACTAGTACGTACGTGAGAGCACATGCAATTGAAGTTATTTTGCTGACTTTGTAGAAAGCAGTTTCCTCAGAATCGAAGACCTTTCTGCTTGGCAGTGTGTTGAGCACTGAGAAATAAAAGCATTTTCCTGTGAAATTTGATTTGGATACTTTCTGCATGTTTTGTTTATGTGCATGAAATATTTTATATGTGCATAAATTCCATGTGACTTTCTGGTCTCTTCCTTAATTTCTTTCTCTGCCAGACAAGAGTGGTGTCATGTGTAACATATTAGCCATAGGCTATTATAATAGCCAATAGCTATTATAGGTTGTGCCTTGTTTTCCTCCTACATATGGCACCTTGCAGATTTTGTAATGAAAGTTGTAAGTGTACTGGAATGTATACTAAGGCATAGAGCATATATAAAAAATAGAACATGTAGGAAATTCAGGACAGCTGCTGTTCATCCAGGAAACAAATCAGCACATCAGTTGCTTAAATCTGCCTAAAATGTGTTTATATTTCTCCATTTCCTGTACCTGCCACTTGAAGGGGCTCACACCTAGGATGCTCTTCCTCCTGTCTTGCTTTTATGCCTTTGCTTTGTAACTTTGCTGAGCAAAACTAGTAGAGTAGGATGTGTTCCACATGAGTTCTGTGGTTGGTTGGACTAAAGCATTGCTGACCAATCCTTGCTTGGAGAGGTGACTTTGAAGTTTTGCTGGAGACCACTGCAAGTCTGGACTGCTCTGCATCTCTCTCTCCTGGCTCAGGCCACTCACTCATGCTACTTTAAGAAAATGAGCTAGGGAAAAGCCACAAGCTGACATGGGTATCCCTGCTAGCATTTTGCATACTTCCCACTGGCATTTAGCAAAATTTCTGTGGTTAATGCAGTTAACATGATTAAGCTGTAGCATGGGATGTGTTTTGCATGAGAATGGGGGTCATGCAAGTGTTACATCGTGTACAGTGGTCAGTGTCTAGTGATGCACAGCACCACTGAGGGCTAACACTGGCAAGGACATGGTGCAAGAGTGTGGCTGTATTAAAGCTACACTGATCAGAAACAGAATGACAGGGTTTTCAATCTATCAGGAAGTGCTCTGAACACCTGTACTGCTTTTTAGTTTTCATCTCTCTGTACCACCATACTATACCTAGTTGAACTGGTCTGGCATGAGATATAAAAAGTAGTGGATCTCCTGGAGAATCCTCATCATCTTCTAAAGAAACTGGTATTTCACCTGGGAAGGAAAGAGTTTTTAGATGAAAAATAGGTATGAACTAAATTAGCTTAAATTAGTTTAAATAAAAGTGTCCATACACCATGAGAAGATCTTTAACTTGGAAATCTTGACACTTAATTTGTAGTTAAATTAAATTTTAAATTAATTTAGCCTGTCCCCATAAGGGGGACATGAGTTGTAGGAGGCAAATCATTTTCTGTCTTGTATATGAAGCCTGTTTGAAATGCTTTTTAAAATTCTAGTTGAAACTGACTTGATTCTAGTTACTTGTATGCTCTTCTGACTCAGTATTCAGGGTAAATAGATAATGTATAGTAAGAGACATATAAATAAAGGCAGACTTCGCACACAGACTCATAAAATCACAAATCCATTTATGTAACAAAAATAAATTCCTAGAAGAGTGTGAAGAAAACAAGGATGTTCTGCAAAGAGCTCTGGAAATCAACGGAATTAATTAACGGAATGGGGAGGGAACCAAAACATTCACTGTGGCTTGACAACAGATGTATTTGTAGCTGACAGGATTAAGTCTAGCTTTTTCCAGCATACCTTTTCTGTATTTGTTCAAAAAGGAACATTATAGCAATTACTATGTAAGTTTAAAAAGCAGCAAATGTACATCAGGTTCAGAACCAGCTAGATTTTCACCGAGTACAGACTTGTAAGTTGTCCCGTGGTAGTGTGCTGTTTTCAATGTTGGCAGGTTTGAAATGTTGATTCCTTGTACAGGAGGTGAGCTTGTGTGAGCTCCAGCCAGGCAGGGCACCCAGATCAAAGCTCGCAGCTCTGTGGTAGTTTGTCACTAGTTTCTCACGGGGAGCAGTAATGAGGTGCATTTAGGATGCAACCTCCTACCCCTGACGTCGTGAAACTGAAAACTGCGTTTGAAAACATTATCCTAAATCCTCCTGACTTTCAGCAAGGCTCATGATGACTCATAGATGCAGTGGCCTGATCTCTGACTGCTCCCAGCTGTCTGCCTGGCTTCCCTGGCAGGAGCTGCTGCTCATACCTCCAGCGTCAGGACTGGCATTTCAGCTGCTTAAAAGCAGCAAAGTGAACCAGGGAGAGGAGAATAAATTCTCTGCTGGAAGGCTTCTGAGTGTGCCATAGGCACTAGCATGAGCAAGGGTTGTTTACATTGTTATATTAAAAGAGAAACTTCTTTATTTTTAGTAAGTAAGAATGGTTACCACAAAAAGATATTACTAGACCAGAAAAGCTACTCAATAAAAGTATTGCACATTTGTTTAAAAAGAACTATATAAAATACTGTCAATGACATGTTGAAAGTGCAGACATGGAAAACCATGTGTAAGTGGCACTTTTATTTCATTATTTCAGCATTTCTGAAGGATCTTCCTGCCTTTTAGTAGCTGAGTTTTCTGCCAGTATTGCTGATGCATTTCTGCTCAGCGATAATCTCTGCATTTGTGGAGGTAAAGTGAAGGTCAAGCAAGGTGACCAGTGCCTGAATACTTAGACATAAAGAAAGAAATATAAAAAGTGTAAATAACTTGAATTACTAGGCAAGTATTTTGTAAATAATGTATTTAGTTTATTAATACTTGATTTAACTTGATTAATAAAATGGGAAAGTCATTTATTTGAACTGTAATGAAAGATAACAGCGCTCACTTCACGTAGATTTTCTTGGTTGTTGATTAGTGTGATAATACACAAACTATACTTGAAGAGAAGTGAACATGTTGACTTGTATCTTTTTTAATGATTTTTTAAGCTACAACTCTGCCTCTGAAATATGTTTTGGGAGGACAGCATGAACCTCTCTGCTTACATTTCTGCATGTGCTTATGCATAAAGTGTTATCTTTTCATGAACAAGCTGGGAACTGGTATATGTTGCTACCACATTTGTCCTGAGACCCCCCTCAAATTTGATTGAGATTTTCAGTAATAATTTCTTCAAATACACTTTCAAAAAAAAACTGATTCTACCACGTATGAAAAATCCTCAGGGGACCATTATTGAAATACCATTCAGTCCTATTAAAAAAAAAAGTAATGTCTTCTCTTCCTGCTGCTCTCCCTCCCCAGCAATCTCCCAGCAGCTGACATAATGTGAAGACATGCTTTGCATCTTTACATTAAGCATGCATAGGAGTATTGAGACTGAGGCTAAGCAGAATGGTAACTACACCGTGAATTATTTGGGAACATGCCGTGTCCCTTGTCATGCTTTTTAAGAAGACAAATCAGTATAGCTATCAATTTCTTACAATAAAATAAGATGTTCATGGGGGACAGGTATTATTAGTCACAGGTTTTAGTTTGCTGATAGCATTTTGTTCTTGCTACTCAAGCCGTAAGCCTAGACATCCTTGATTCCTCCAGCCCCCTCAAAATGAGATGTCTCTACCTCTTTTAAAAGAGGTGAGGGACCATTCTCCTCTCCTCTCCTGTAACACACTGTGGTTGAAAGGCAGAAGCCCAGGAGAGGGCCTACAGCCTCTGCTGGGGCAGGAGCAGGGAGCTGCCTTTGCCTGTGCCGGGAATTGCCTTTCCCTCTGTGGGAGCGACACCGGCAGCTCTGTCCCTGCAAGACAGCATCAGCTGCAGAGCCACCGATGCCAGTTTTGCCTTACAAGTGCTCTTCAAAGTACTGGGCTGGGCAGGCATCGTACTCTGACTGCAGGTGGAATACGACTGGGCCTCTAGTTCAGTGTTAGTTGCTTGCCTCGCATTCTTAAGTAAGAGAGTTGATGATCTCACAGCTGTTCCCTCAGCCCCTTGTTGTAGATGTGTGCATGCATTCTGCATAGCTGCAGGACACATTTCTATCTGAGCATGCTTTCCTTGCAGCTCAGTTGGGGTTGTTGTGAAAATCTTTGCATTTCAATTTTTGCATTAGTGTTGCATTATTGTTGTATTACTACAGTTGGCTGCATTTAATTTTTCTTTATCCATAAAACTTGTTTGCTTTTATTTTTCTGGAGGGAGTAAGAGAAGTGCTTGTGCAATAAAGAGGTATATTTAATTACACCACCTTTAAAACCAGACTGTCCAAATGCTTCAAAACAAGGCATGTCTCACCCAGGGGTAATTATTTTTATAGATACTATAGTTTGGGATTCACAATTGAAATTAACTTTTGCTGATTTAAATTTGCTAGAAGTCTAAAGCAGATAAGAATTAGGATTACCCGGCACAAACTACATTAAAACACAGAGGATAATCTAATGGCAGATCCTCAGATATAGGACACTGTCTTAATTTCATGTCGTCTTCAAAGTGTATCAGCTTCTATTAGCCTCAGTTCTGCAAGTTTAAAAATAAAAATGGATTGCAATTCACAGTGGAGAGAGCACATTACAATATTATAAAATTGCTGCTTTAATTTGAAGTGACTTTGACAGATTAGAAGCTTTCTGATAGTGATGACAAATTAAGGTCAAGCTTTTTGTTAAGGTAAACACTGGCAATGAAAAATGGCAATCTCTTTTCCTCAAATCTGTAAAACAGCATTGTAGAGGGAGATGTGGAATGGTACAAGGACAAGCTCAATGTCCAGCTCCTTTCTTTGCCTTTGACAATATCCCCTGGAAATAATGTTGAGTTTCTTGTTTTCTTAAAAAAGATCCACAGTCTTAATTGATGTAAATTGCTACATACCATAGGAATAAATTAAGCTTTTAATTTATCTTTTTAGTCATCTTGTTTTGGTACTTACAACTATCATTGGGGCTTATGCTTCAGTGACATTTAGGATGTGACAAGGAGATTTGAGTGATGTCAAACAACAGATTGACCCTAATGAAATGTTAAGCGGAGCTTAAATGCATATGTAGAGGTTGAATAAAACAAGAGATGCAAATAATTTAGTAAAACTCACTTCAGAATAAAGCCAGCTGTATTCACCTGGTCTACTGCAAAATAGTCTGATAAATACAAGAATTTTTACTTTCACTGCTAAACTAGAGTTTTTAATCAGAGATTATTAAGCATCTGTTTCTTCAATACTTAAGTAAAACTGCTTATAAAATAATTTACCTTAAGTCATCACACCTAAATATCAAGCTGATATATATATGAGAAATAAGAATAAAAATCCTAAATTTCACCTCTATCACAAGAAATAACGATTTTTACAACACCCTGACAGTTCCAACCTTTTCTTTTCTTTTTCTTTACGTTTACATCTGGACTGGAGCTCTACAAAATCTGCATCCAAAGTACTGCAAATGAAAGGCAAAGGGAAAGAAAGCAGCTTATTTTAATTTACCATTTCCACCCAGTGCAGGAGCCTGGACACTAGCAAGTACTCACCGAGGCTGCAATACAGGCAGTTAGCATAATTTTGCTGGAATTACGCTGTATTTACAGACTTCGACACTGGTGGGTGCTAACATTTTATTCCCCTGCGCGAGGCGTGCATCCAGTCACTTCTAACCGCGCTGCTGGGGCTGAGCAGCCTCCGCTCCAGCGCCAGCCAAGTCGGGCTTCGGTTTTGTTCCCTTTGGGTTTTAAGCAAAGAGAGAAAAATAGAAGCAAAAATATTTTTTTTACCTTGCGTGCTGTCTGTTGTGGGGCTTGTGTTCAGCTGTGTCTCAGTCGCAGAACACCTGCCGTTTTCTTCTGCTGCTAATTGTGTGACAGGCTCATATCGCAATATGGCATCCAGATCATGGAAAAACTTCATAGTTTTAGTGACATCCCCAGAGTTGTGGGCATATTTAACCGTTCTGTATTCGTACTTCAGGTTTTTGTACTTTGCACGGCACTGTTTCCAGTCCCTGCACACTCCCAACTCCTGTAACCTTTTAGCAATGTAGATAAATATTCCTTTATTCCTCAGGGTGCCGTGCAGTTGCTTTCTGATATTTTTTTCTGACCAGACGCTTAACAAGGCTTTAACCTCCTCCTCAGTCCAATGCTTCCCTGCTCCACTCTCCATGTTGAAAGTGACCTGGAAATGATTCACTATTTCTAGCCAAGATTTTGTTTCCTAGGAAACCAGACGGCTGGTTGTCAGTAAGCTCCGCCGAGATGAAAGGATCTAGTTTTACTGGCTCAAGCTGCCTGAGGGGAGTAACTTGAGACACTGCCAAATAAGCAGGCTCGGCGCTGGCGCCCGGCAAGGGAAGCGGCTCCGCCGGCGGGGAGGGGAGACCGGACCGGGTCGGGTCGGAGCTGCTGGAACTCTTATTAGGGAGTCAATGCGGGCACCAGGGTGTGAGAAGAGAGGCAAAAAGAGTCTGTTTCGTTTCTTAAAAAAAGGAACAATAAAAAAAACCCCAACAAAACAAAGCAACATCCCTTGTGGCGTGGCCTGTGCCGGGAGGCCCCGGGCAGCCCCTGCTCCGGAGAGGGCACTGCCGCGGGACCGGGCCTTTCGCACAAGGGTCGCGTTTAGGATCGTCCTGCCCTACATCTTCCCATCTCTGCGCTGTTTGCCTCTGAACTGCACGCCGTAGAGACACGTTTTATATATTAGTGATGTTTTAATGAAAACTGGCATACTTAAAGTCTGGCTCAGCTAGTAAAGTGGTGCAAGCATTGTGGTAATGAAACTGAGATCCCATGTCTTTTGTCAGTGCTAAGTGAAAGATGTAATCCAACGCCTTGACCAGGGCCGTCCTTGGGGTGTCTGCTTCCCTCTTCCTAGTGATGTAGTTACTATTTAAAGAGACCATGGCAGTATTAAAATGGAAATTTCCTGTAATATTAACATTGCAATTAAGTTGCTGCATGCAGTGCATCAACCCTTAGGTCTTACTACCAGTCTTCCACGTTTATAGATGGAACATCTTCCTGAGTTAAAGTAAATGGCTGTAAGAATGTCCTCATCTCTGATTATTTTCTTTGATGAACTGTGTCACTAACAGGGTAAATTTGTTCAGATACGTGGGAAGTTTGGTTTGTTTCGCTTTCTGTAAGCAAGTGTTTAAAATTTTGCTTTACATCCAGCTGGGACTAGTAACAAATAAAGGGATTTTATGAACTGGAGAAAATTGGTAATGAGCATGTCAGTTGTAGATTAGCATCCATTCTATTGATTTTTGTGCCCAGTTTTATTGTTGCTTATGATAAATAATTCTAGTGACTTCTCAACTGAGTTAAACCAGTCGAATGCACAAATAGGACATTAGTTGTCATTTCCTTTTTAAGAAAAACATCTTTCCTATTCAGGCATTATTATATATGAATGTGGACTGGAGCTCACCCATCCACCAAAGTCCTGATGAGTATTACAGGCACAGGCAGGCATAGAGCAGCAGTTTTGTTATAGGCAATACTGCCTTATTTGAGGAAGTCTTTCAAAGGGAGATGGAGCAGCCTGCAATGTTATCCACAAAAAAAAAAAAAAAAAAAAAAAAAATCCAGTCTGCAAAGCAAACCTTTTCAATGGATAAGGACTGGATTACAAACCATGGGCAGGTGCCTGCCTTGGGCAGAGCAGCATCAGGGGGTCTGGAGTATACCCCGGGGAGCCTGCAGGGGGAAGAGCTGGGGAGGACAGGCAGCAGGACAGGGAAGACACACAGATTTCAGCTGAATCAGCTCTTCTGCTCAGCAAAGCACAACTGCCAGCCCGAGGCTGATGTGCTGTAAGAGAAGTACTTCCATTTGCAGTGACACTTGTACATCAGACTTGTTTTGCCCGAGTTCAGAAGCTGAGATGCCCAACATTAGGTGTATGCACTCGTATGCTTTCATCAGAGGGTCCATGTAGCTGTTAGAGGTGTAAATGCTAGCTTGTCTGCCTAAGTGCAAAAATGCAAAAGCTTCTGCATAGGTGATCAGTGGAAAAGACAGTCCATTCCTCTGAGCAACACCATCAGTTTTTAGTAACATATCACAATCCAAAGCAGAAATAGAATAGCACTATAGAACCTAGTACTATCGCCTAGATTGTTTTGCCTCTAAAAATGGCTTTTCCAATTAAGCATCTGTTTTTATGTTGTGCCTGTACTGAAATTGAAGCCCAGTAAGACCCTGAGCCAGTGCTTATTAGTGGAACGATTCCCACTGAATTTAGCAGACTTGGGCACAAACCTTATGTGACTGTCTTGAGAAAAAGCATACCATAGGCAAGAAACTTCCAATTAACACAGCAATTATAAGTCTGTAAAATGAAACAACAAATAAGCCTACATTAAAATTTCATTTTAAAAAGTACCTATCCATTGTATGTTAAAGTGTTTCATAATCATGTCAGTGTTTTATGTTGATTTTATTTTGTCCATAGGGGCCAGGAGAGTGCTGGAATTGTGACAAGTGATGGCGAGTCATCCCAGGCATTCAAAGTGCACAAGGTAAAATGCAGATAAAATGTTTTGTATTTTTACGGGAGATACATGTAAGTTAGTGTCTGCTAAGAAACAGTGTAGTTAGAGAAAAAGTAACATGTTTGATGGCTGTTTTGATTTTGTCAGTGAGAGTATCTCATTTTGTTACCTGTCTTGAGTGTATGCTTAAAACAAACCTGCCAACAAACCTGTTGGCCTGATACGTATTTATGTGCATACAATGGCAGGCACACAAAAGTTACTCAGAGCATGCTAATGATGTCACAAAAACTTTTCACCAAAGTCACCCTGCGCCTCAGGTGTAAACTCTGCAGATTTGGAAGAGCACTGACGCTCTTCGTGATCTCAAAAAGAAAAAAAAATACTGTTACAGACTATGCACAAGAAAATGGATGACTAAATGTTACATTAGTGAGACTCAAGGAACTGGCCACTACTTTACCTATATGTAGCAATAAACAGAATCTAAGACAGAAGGGAGGCCTGAGAAGGTCACACAGACTTTCTCAAGCTGAGACAATCACAGGGGATGTTACAAGACATATAATCACCACAGCCTTAAAAGTATATATTTTTAGTCAAGGAATAGATTGTTCCATGAAAATCCTCAGCACAAAAATGTAGATTGCTTTATTTAAAAACAGGACTAAAGGGATCTGATATACCACTGTGACACCTACTCAGCTTCTTTCTTTGCCATGTCTTTCAGGTTATTTGCCTTTTTCTTAAAGTTCCATTAATACTATATCAGCATGAAGCAGAAGAAAAACTTAGAAAGTCACCAGGAAAACAAAACCAAACAGAACCTTTTTTTTCTTTTTCTCCCAAAGGGAATGGGTCTCATAAATCACGTCTTCAATGCAGACAGCCTGAAGAAACTGTATCCTTCAAACCTTGGTATTGGGCACACGAGGTACTCCACCTCAGGAATTTCTGAGCTGCAGAACTGCCAGCCTTTTGTTGTAGAGACTCTTCATGGGAAGATCGCTGTGGCACACAATGGGGAGCTAACAAATGCTGCACAACTCAGAAGGAAGGTTAGTACCTCCTTTGGGGGCTCTGGCATTGTTTCTTTCTGAGTGTGAGGCAGAAATGAGCTATCTGATTGCCATGACTTTTTCTTAATACCAAATTGTTGGGGGTTATGAAAGAGCACCCTAATCAAAATATATCATCTTGTGGGGGGAAAAAATCCTGTGAAGGGGATTCTGCCTTGATATTTCTTTCTGGATCTGTTACAGGCAATTTCATAGTTTCTCTTCTATATTTTAACTCTCTCCCCAGAGCATGCACAAGGCTAATTAAATGGCCCAAACATGAATTTATGCCCTGAATATTGATGGCATTCATTTTGGTTGTGGAGCAAAGGAATGAGATGAAATGGGAAAAATGTAGTACTAGTGTAGAAGATTGTCCACCATCATTTTACACAGTTGGTTTGTTGGAAGAAACTTGGTGTTATAATGCTGTGATCACCTGAAGCACTGTAGAACATTTGTTCATCGCACCAAGGTGTTGTTAGGTTCAAATCTGAGCAGTGTGATGTGAGATTGTTTTTTTTAATGCTGGTAACACTTTTGGTTTGAAAGGTAATTTACCAGCATTAAAGGTTTTTAATGCTGGTAACACTTTTGTGTCTTGAAAGCTTATGCGGCACGGTGTGGGACTGTCGACCAGTTCTGACAGTGAACTGATCACCCAGCTGCTGGCTTTCACACCCCCGCTGGAAAACGACGATACGGCCGACTGGGTGGCGAGGTGAGGAGCGTGGGCTTCACAGCCAGCACCAGTCATTAAACCCCTCAGCATGGTGTGCAGCTGTAAATGCACACAGCTGTTCGTGTGACTCACAGTTATGTTCCCTACGTCTCATTCCAGAATAAAAAACTTAATGAAGGAAACTCCAACTTCATATTCATTGCTAATTATGCATAAAGACATAATCTATGCAGTACGTGATCCATATGGGAATCGCCCGCTCTGCATTGGTCGCCTTATTCCAGTAGGGGACATGAATGGAAAAGGTAAACTATATATTTATGTATGAATCTCCATATGCATAGTGTGTGTGTGAAATCACTGATATAAATAATTAAAGCTACACTTACTCAGGTGTAAGTAGGAATACGTGAGGAAAAATCAAAACCTAAAAAGTTGGTAAGGAAAAAATCATCCATAGGAAGAGTGCAAAATTCCATTCCCAGATACAGGGAATCTTAGTGGCCTAATGATAGCCACAGTTAGGCAGCCCAACTGTAATACAATTTAAATAATTCTCACTGCCTAAACAGGAAAGCAGGGATGAACAGAATCACAGAGGGGTTGAGATTAAAAGGAAGCTCTGAAGGTCATTGGTCCAAATCCTCTGCTCAAGCTGGGCCACTTAAAATCTGTTCCTCAGGACAATGTCTAGAAACAAGTCTGGTTTCTTCCTTTTTTCTCATATAGTAAGGTGGGCAAAAAGTGCTAGATTACAATATATCTCTGCAATATATCTCTGAATTCCAAGCAACCCGGTCACATGTAGTGACTGGACCATTACACAGTCAGTTTGTGGGAAAAATTCCTTATGTTTCTGTTCAGCCTGCAAATCAACTATTTTCCATTAAGTGAGATTAAAATCTCTTCATGTGTTTAAAACTAAAATAATTCAAAGGCAAAGCAGTAAATGCTTCCATATCTTCAGAAAACTTTTAACCATGAGAAAAATTACCAAGATTTTTTAAAGCGTACAAACATTCCTGCCCTATGTGACACAATTAGATCTTTCCTGTGGTTGACTCTCAAAACTCTCACTGGAATTCAATCCAGCATCCATTGTAATCAAAAGCATCTATCTATCAACACAGGAAAGTAAGGAGTTGTGTGAACAAAAGTAATTATGTCTATTTAAAGTCACTGAACTAGAATTTGAAAAGTTTGAAATAGTGCAGGGATAACAAAGGTAGTTACCTGAACTGTCTCTCTTCATGAGCTGTGAATATGATGCTGTTACTTCCATTTCTACCTAGAACAGGTTTACGATGTTTATTTTGTAGACTCGTTTGGGATTTTTTTAAAAAATAAAAAGGTGGAAACAGCGGAATGCTTTACCTTTTAGTTAGAAATTACAATGGTCTTTAATTGAATACTTGGCAACCATAGCAAGCCAGATACTGCAGCAAAAATGCCATTGTGGGGGGTCATGGTGGCAAAAATTGGGGACTCTAACTGAAGTTTTTTATTTCAGGAAAAGATAACACTGAAACGGAAGGATGGGTTGTCTCTTCTGAATCCTGTAGCTTTTTGTCTATTGGTGCAGAGTAAGTGGCCTGATTCTCACTTTATCTGAAAGTTCTTCCTTAGGCAGTGATTAAATATTAAATCCCAAGTTGCCAAATATCATAATTATAACAACATGAAAGACGCTAAGGTTCAGTTTGCTGTGGAAGATGTTTTTGCTAGTCCTGGTTTTTGCCAGTTTATTTTCTCAAACAGATGAGTGTAAAAAAATAATTATGTGTGCAGAAAGTAACAGTAAAGACTACTATCACAAAGTCAATGACTCTTACTTGTTGCATTATACCTGATTACCCATATAACTTATTCATTTTGCCCTCATTTTCAGCAGCATAGTTGTATTACAAAATAATTCTTCACCTACAGAAAAGTTACACTGATAGCTCACAGGCTGAAATAACCTGACTTCTAGCATATGCTGTCTGGTAAGCTGGCCTTTTTGTTAGAAAAAAAATCAACTGTTTTCTGAAAGTTTTTCAAAATTTCTAAGAAAAGCTCACTATGCTGAACAATCAGCTGAATCCTGTGTGTTTTCAATAAAGCCATTTTGTCTAAATTTCTGCTGTAGCTGCCTGCAACTGCTAGTATCTGACCAGTGAATAAACACAGATTTGCTCACCTCTGATTTGTATCTCCAGAATATTTCAATATTTTGGGATAGATTTAGATGTTAGAATAGCCACTTGAGGACTCACTAAAGGATCTAGCAAAATGTTTAATAAGGTTGAATACTTTAACATAATATACCGAAACTATTCCATACCTAAACCTAACTATTCCATACTTCTGCAGATTTGAGAAATAGAAAGTACATTTCTAGTCAGCTATATGTCATTTGGGGGTATCTATCTGTCATCTCTAGACACATATTTCTCTAGATTTGGCTTGTGAGGCAGGATTATTTTGGCTACCACCGCTATTCTTGATTATATTTCCTATATTGCACTGTAAGGTTTATTAGCTTTCATAGAAAAGTTCTCTAGTATTGATACAGGACTATATGATTAAAATATATTCAATCTCAGTTAAGCCTTTACAGTATGTCTCACACACAGGACAAATACCATAATTCTCTGGTACTAAGTTTAGTGGTTTTACTTAGTTTATTGCTTTTGGATATTAATTCAGACTTTTTTTGTAAGGGTCAGTTATCTTTGCATGATTGTCCTAAAATGCTTCAGGTCAAATCCCAAGGTGGAAGCAAGTTGTCATGTTAGGATGTTCAAAAGCATTTTTTCCTGTCAGTTGACTCTTACTTGTACATCAAAATTATCATCCAGCTGCAGGACATTTCTGACTTCTCTGTATTTCTTTTTCAAGGTACTATCGGGAGGTCCTTCCTGGAGAGATTGTGAAAATATCCAGACATGATGTCCAGACACTGGATGTTGTAAAAAGATCTGAAGGAGATCCAGCATTCTGCATCTTTGAATACGTTTATTTTGCAAGACCAGACAGTATTTTTGAAGGTACAAAAATGTTGTACAAAAATGTTACATACAGAGCTCTTCCCAAAATAGTGCAAGATGTTATCCTGGAGCACAATAACTCTGGGATCATAGTAGAGTACCACTGAATATAAGCTTACAGAGCACAGCTGGGACAGAATGGGCTGCAAAGCTTTTGAGGTAAAACTCCTCAGGAGGAACATGTAACATCATCTTCCTGTTTCTGGATGTGGATACAGCCTCAGATGGGCTGCATATTCCTGCGGGAGGGGTGAAAAGGGCCACAAACATGATCAAGGTTGATGAAATATCTTTTAGAAGTCAGAGACTGAAGAAAGGAACTTTTTTGGTTCTTGGGAAACATTTTAAAAATTAGACTTATGAAATAGGATTTACAAAATAACTTTATATTTTTCTTAGCAATCAGCGTCATTTTAGGAAGATGCTTGTAATTTAATTTGTAAATCTATGCATTATCTAAATACTTGGTATTGTCAGTGTATGCTTTTATTATTATTTCAATAGAAGTCCTCAAAATACTAGCCAGGGACGTGCTTTCTAGGGACATGCTATCCATTGATCCTGTACAATTCCCCACCCTTTCACCCCAAATTCCTTTTCTTTCCTGATCACATTACCCTTCAGTATCCTCACTTTCCACATTCTTTGGTAGCGCTGCTGTAGCTTTTGCTGTGCCTCATCTACTGCCTGTTCTTTCCCACACTGCAAATTTTTTTTTGGACCTTAAAAGCTTCTGAGTCCCCTTATCCCCTTACTAAATTCAGGGTGAATTTTGCCAACTGATTCAAAGTCAGTAAGTGGACAGAAGCAGACAGAAGGATTGCACAAATTTTGTCTGTTGGAAAAAGCAGTCTAAAAATAGAACATGCACATTATGAACAGGCAGGCATAATTTCTATTTCTTTCCTCCTGCAGATAGATTTTGTAACATCCACAGGACTTTTAGTTAGTTACCCAGTTAGGGCAAACTGTATTTTAATTCTCCATGTAGTGATACAAATGTGAATGTTAGAACGTGACATTATGGAAGGAAATAAAAAATGACCTCATGCAAGTGACTGCTTATTAGTTCTGAAACTTTTCTCATTGACTTCTATGCCTACAACTTGACACAGAAATTCATACAGAAAACTGAGAGGAAATCTGAATCATGCATACCAAGAAAAACACTTCTTTCTGTTCTTAGGTCAGATGGTGTATTCAGTCCGCAGAAGATGTGGGCAGCAGCTCGCTATTGAAGCACCTGTGGAAGCAGACCTGGTCAGCACTGTTCCAGAGTCTGCAACCCCAGCAGCTCTTGGTTATGCTCAAAAGGTATATGTTACCTTGCTCTTTTTTTTTTTCCCCAAGCATATTTATACATATCTCTTTTCGTAATGGACTATAAAAGGCTGTTAAAGTTGCATACTGATAAAACTATATCCTCAGTATGCAGGCTACTCCTATTGAGTCCCCTGCCTTGTTTTTTCTGTCATTATTCCTCTATATTAAGGTATTTAAACAGTTTTTGGTTACTGTGAAGTCATACTAAGTCCTAAGGTTGCCTTAAAAAACAGTAACTGAGACTAACAAGTCCTTCTATATAAATTCTGTTGAACTGTCTCCTGTTTGCAGTGTGGACTACCATATGTTGAAGTGCTCTGTAAGAATCGATACGTAGGGAGAACATTTATCCAGCCAAATATGAGGTTACGGCAACTTGGTGTTGCAAAGAAGTTTGGTGTTCTGTCTGATAATTTTAAAGGCAAACGAGTTGTTATCATTGATGATTCAATTGTGAGAGGCAATACCATTTCACCCATAATAAAACTACTGAGAGAATCAGGAGCCAAAGAGGTAAGTTCATTTTAAGTCAGTACAATACAGATATAAATAGGAGTTGATGGGGGGGGTTAAAGCACAGGGGCTTCTCTTCATTTGTACTGTACGTTGTTGCCTTATTTAAAAGGGCAAATGTGGAAAAAAACAATGGCTAGTATGTGTTTATTGTGAACATAGGTTAAGAAGGTTCTTTTGTATGGGTGTGACCTTTGGGTGATCAAGGTGACAGGAACAGGTCTCCACTTACAAAGCACTATCTGGCAAATAAAAAAAGAATGGAATAAGATCAGAAGACCAAGTATTCCTGATGTGTGACTTGTGGGAGTGCAAAACATACAACCATATACTGTTGTAAATACCACATATCTTAAGTCACCAGAGCACCATTTTTTTAATTGATAAAGATTTTTTAAGCAAAACAGTGTGCAAGTCAGTCACTGGAGCAAAAATTTCCTGTATAATGTTTGATTTTGTAAACTGAAACTTGTTTATCAAGAACTGAACACCAAAGAGAAGTAAAATCAGGAAGGAACCTTCTAAGAACATTAGGAAATATTGTAAAACAAGAAGTTCTAAAACTGTCTTACCTTATGCCTGCTGTGTTGGCATCTGAAAAAAACTTTTATCTTACTTTTAACTCTTGAATGATTTCTGTGAAATGCTGTGTTCTGTTCATTATCACTGTGCAGAATTGAGACCCTGCTATTATGTTATGATCTGCTGACTGTCAACCTACATCAGCCTGTTTTGAAACTATTTTTATTCAGGTGCACATCCGTGTAGCTTCACCTCCCATAAGATTTCCTTGTTACATGGGAATAAACATTCCAACTAAAGAAGAACTCATTGCCAACAGACCTGAATTTTATGATCTTGCAAACTATATAGGTAAATGCTACCTTTTTTTCTTGTAAGAGTTGTCAACTGCATTTTATAATCTACTTCAAAATAAAGCAGAACATATCAAGGCATCAGTGGCAATACTGACTAAAGATCTGTAAGGCTGGTAAGCTAGGTTTCTGCATTGTGAGTACTCTATGGGGTCAAACCAATTCAGCAACATACTCTTTTTTTAAACACAGTTAGGGAGCTGTATTTTTCAAAACAATAGAAAGTATTAGAATAATTGCATAAACATAAGTTGCAAATAAAGTATGACAATATTTAAAGCTCCTTCTGAGAAACTTCACAAAAAGGAGCTACTGCAGTCAAAATAACAGGAAGAAAATAAGTAGTGAGAATCTGTCCTATAATGAAAAGTGGATGTAGTTTCACTTTCATGAGATATTCATTAGAATATATTCAGAGTAAACACCCACTGAATTTTCTACAAACTGACATTTATGTAAATAATTTTAACTGCATTATATATTTCACTTTGAAAGAAATTACATTTGAAATCAAAGAATGTTAAAAACCTTCTGAAATTTCAAGTCATGTTTGCAGCAGAACACAAGAAAGATTGACATTTTATGTTCCACTGTGAGCTCCGATTTCCTGTGTTAAATACTTACTTTCACTGTCTAATCCTGCAATGAAATCTTTTCCCAAAAATTACTGTGAAAGTGCACGGAAATATTTCAAGTTTGTAGGATCTTGTTTTTAAGTATCACTCATCACATGAGCGCAAAGGATAGAAAACTAACGATATGAACATTCCTACTGCTAGAAAATTGGCATGAATTGCATAATGGTTTTTTTTAACACAATGGTCTTCCCCTCCTCCAGGCCCCAGAGAGGGCTTGGTAGTCCTTGGTGCTCAGATTTGGGAAGCAGTAGCCACACACACATCTATTTCCAGACCTGAACTAAAGTTAACTCTGGGAGACTACAAGGAGCCTTAGTACAGACTCTGGACTTTACTTCTGTTTTTGCAGTTATGTGTCATGTATTTGTTCCCAACAGAACCTTCTGTCTAGAGTTCAGTGAGTCTGCTCCCTGCACAAAGCATTTGAGAAGGGCAAGATACACTGCAATCTTAAAATTTTTCAGTCATTCTCTTTCATAATCAATATGATAATGTGACTGCATTTCCAAAGAGCATTGCATTTGGTATTACAATATAGTAATAAATATTGCAGCTTTAACTGATGACCCTTTATTTCCTCTAGGAGCAGACAGTGTTGTCTATCTTTCTGTGGAAGGGTTGGTATCATCTGTGCAAGAAAGCATCAAAGAAAGACAAAAAAGCAACCCTACAACCCAGAAGTCACCTACTGAAAAGTTTGGTCATTGCACAGCGTGTCTCACAGGAGACTACCCCGTTGAACTAGAATGGTGAACTTTTACTGGATGGACATAACTTCATAAGTTCATAAGTTGTTGAATGTACCTTTTTCAATGATGCCTTCTTGCTAAATAGCCTTTTTTCATTTAGGTCAAACAGCTAACTAATTACTGTTTCTAAAACACATCTTTTACTTAAAGAGTTACAGAAAGTCTGATGTGCTGATGAAAACAATATAAACAGATTAAAGTACAAAATTGTGTAGTTTTGATGCACAGTTGTGCCTTCTATTTTCTCACAAAACGCTATAAAAACCAAAGTTTTTTTAATTATGTAGAAGTCCCAGAGTTTGTTGTTTTGGTCTTGCCCTAAAAGCTTCCCCATTAGACTTACTCACAAAGCACAAATCATGTGATGATGTAATTTCGAATTATCAGAGTCTTAATGTAAAAGTATCTGAAGTTTGCTTTTCTCTTTAGGAAAAATACCAGATTATGAAGAACAAAACTGCTTCCTCAGCAGTTGTTGCTTAGGGTTTTTAAGAACAGAAGTCTCCAACTTTTGCATACATCCTTTTTTAATTGAGGCCTTTGTAACAGATTCTATGCACATGATGTCTAACATGATTTTTAAAAATGAAGACTCAGGGAAATGCTCAGCCAAAAGCTGTCTAGTTTTGTAACTTTAAAATTCTGGTTTAGAAGTCATGTAATTACATTATCTTTGTGTCCTTCTATCAATTCCCAATACAGTGTGAAAGAAGAAAAAAATACTTGGCACTGCCGTTCTTTTTTCTGTTTTACACCTTTTTTTTCTCTGGGATAAGTCTGACAATTTCTGAAGTGTACTTTTCATTTGTCAACATGCAAAGTAAACTAAAAAAAAAACCCCAACTTTCCATACTTAATAGTAAAAATGATGTATCAAATGAAGATCATGAATTGTTTTGGATATAGTCTTATTTTACTACATTACTGCTGTTAGAATAAATGTAATGTTTAAAAAAAGTCAAGTGTTCTGAAGAACCATTAGCTGTTAAATGCATTGTGTTCAGTTGGTCACAATTACACAGTTACTGGTATACAGGAAGAGCATTTGGGGCAATGAACCACTAGCTGAAAATGGAAAAGCACCTTTTCAAAACTATTGCAAATTTCCGCACAATTTTAAAAGTATTTTGTATACCTCAGTTTTTCTCACTGAATACCAGCAACATAATTTTACATTTTCTATTTAATAATGTGTATGTTGGCCTTATAATTGTTTGTGACACTGTTGAAAAATAAATAGAAAAGTTTAAGAGCCTCTTCCCTATCATCTTCCATGTAGTTGAGAATTACAGGATTGCTAATTAAATTCAAAAGCGAGTTTTACGTGGGATGTGTAGCAATTGTGTCTGATTGACAATCACAACACAAAAGTCCTAGTTTTAAAAAGCATGTAAATACACATGCTTTAATGAAGTCAAGACTCTGACTTGTGCAGTGGAATCAGAACCTACTTCCATCCAAACCTATGGGAGAACCTAGATGTGCTGAGCATGGGGCTCTTACTGTGCTGCTTCACCAGCACCCAGATCTGCATATTGGGGGACGTGGATCTCTTCTAATTAGCATGTTTGTTTTTTTATCAGAACCATAATAGTTTGTTTGGACAACAAATGGAACAAATCAGAACAGGATGGACACTGACCACACACTCTGTCAGGTTAACGAGGAAGGAGTACAAAAAAACTCAGAAAAACTGTTGTGAACATTTTTCACTGTTCTTCTTTCCCACCCTCAAAGGAAAATGTAGAAGAGCTAATGTTGAACTCTTAGATTACAAGTACATGTGAGGTGTCCTTTAATATGTGAGATATACGTTCAGACACACAGTGTAACAAGTCTGTCTGTCTGAAATTGTCCACAGGACTGGAAATGAAACTTGTGCAAATTCTCTTTGAATGTGCTTTCAACAAAATGCTATTTTTGAAGTCTATTAATTGCTTTAATCACTAATTAATGTGATTTGAGCATTGGGTGGCATAATTCTGCTTTCAAAAAAAGTTAGTCCCATTGCCTTTTCCCCCCTCCACATTATGCAAGTGAAATTCTGTCTGCTACTGTGAGCACTGTAATTTTTGGATGCACTGCAATGCTGAATCCTTACGTATATTTCAAAATCTTATGTTAAAGAGGAGATAGTTTTCAAGTGTCATTCTATTCTGACAGCTGGATTTATGTTTCAGGTTACTAGACCCCCTTTATCACATACAGCCAACACACACCAGCAGTGAGTGCGCTGAAGGAGAAAACTCTGGCTTTAGGTGTCGCTATCTGCATTACTGTTCTACTGTGAAACCGTTTCTGCTGTATTACCAGTGTGCAACGGAGCCAAACTATCACTCAGAGAATGTGACAAACAGTAGAAAGCTGATGTCTAACTTCTCCCATGCAAACATTAAAAATGGTTGTGAACTGGTCTTCTCGTTCTCTCCCTCTGAGGCATCCCCGGCACCATGCACAGAGGCTTATTTACTAAGGACACCTTGAATGCACCTCGGAGCCAAAGCAAATCATTTAACTGTGCGGATGGTGAGGCACTGGCACAGGTTGCCCTAAGATGTGGATGCCCCATCCCTGGGAAGTGCTCAAAGTCAGACTGCATGGCCCATTGAGCAACCTGGTCTATTGAAAGGTGTCTCTGCTCACAGCAGGGTGTAGGAACTAGAGGATTTTTAATTTCCAATCCTTAACATTCCATGTTTCTATGACTTTATGTCATTAAGTCACGCACGCTGCACCAGGGCAGTACCGGTGCCCCCTTCCCAGCACGGCTCCCGCTACCCTCACCCTCACTCCCGCTGGCGGCCCTAAATCGTATCCGGGGGGAAGCCCAGCTCTGGCCGCCACCGTTCGTTCGCCCCGCCGGGAGCCGGGCATGGGCTGGCTGCACGGGCCACTCCACAGGATAGTCCAGGCACTGATTGCTGCAGAAGCCGCTCCTGGGATGGCCCAGGGACCTCCCGCTCCCCGTACAGGGATGGGCGGAACTCCCGCCCCACAGCCCGGACGTCACATCCTCGCCCGCCCTCGGCGCTACTACCGGCGGGAAGGCCCGTACCACCTTCTGGGCTGGAGGGGGACGGATAAACGGGGACGGAGACGAGTGAACTGTAAGCGTGAGCGGGGGAACCCTGCCCTTCGCCCGAGCCATCTGCATTTGTTTTAGTCCCTTTCCCATGTCTGCCTGGGACGGCGGGGAAGGCTTTGGCGCACTCGCTATTCCTCTTTCCCTCCGGAAGCAATAGCGCAGGGCTCTGGCGGAGCACGCGCTGCTTATGGATACCCAAACGGCGCGGCGGCCGCGGGCCAATGAGAGCGCGGCATTACCCGTCCCGCCAATCGGAGGCGCCGTCGCTGCCGAGCTGGAGCGGGGCCAGAGGGCACCGGGAAGTGCCGCGGGCTGCGATCCGAGGAGCGCCGGGAGCCGCCGGACCGTGCCCGTCCCGTGCGGAAACAGGGTAACCTGAAAGAGGAGAGCGGGGACCATAGCCCGGATCCGCCCGGTCACTGGTCCGGGTTTGGCGGGAGGGCTCGCGGGGCAGAAACGGGCACCAACACGAGCAGCCCTAAAAGTTCACGTGTTGGGGGTTTCTGCTTGTGAAGGAAGGAGTCTAATTTCACAATTCCATTGAAAGAGTTGCTAATTAATTAAGCTGTGTTAATGAAGTTAGTAATTCAGTGATACCCAGCTTTTAAAAATAAAAGTGTAACGGTGAGTAATAAACTACTTCTATACAAGTCAAGAATCCAGCTTTGCACCTTTTGAATTCTGAGGCGTGGTAGAGCTGTGTATTCTCTGCCATAGATTTTTCTTTCCTACCTTTTTTTTTTTTTTTTTTTTTTTTTTTTCCTGGTAGTGTTTTGTGTGCCTCTGTAGTCCGACTGAAGAGTTAAAAGTGACTCTGGTGTGTGGTTCTTGCAGGGAGCGATGCAGGCGCGATGATGCTGCAGGAGCTGGTGGCTCGGGCAGCCGGCCTGCACTCGGACAGAGCAGCAGTTTGCTTTGATGACTGCACTGGGAAACCTCCAGCCTTCTACACCTATGCCACCATGGTTGAGCTTGCCGTGGAACTGACAGCTTTCCTTCAAAAGCACTGTGGCCACCAAGGCAAACATGAAATAGGCCTTTACTGCTATCCGGGAATAAACCTGCCGTCTTGGATCTTAGGGTAATGGTTTGAATGCTTGCAGTCTGTGTTGGTTTTTTAAGGGTTATCTCTGTTAAAGCAAATTTTACGGTTTGTTTATATTTTTAATAACAAAAATGTAGTGATAGCATAGTAGTGCAGTCAAGGTGGTGGAGTCTTGCATCATTTAGGGAAAAATATGGCAATATGGCAGTCTTTCGAAAAGCCATTGCTAAAATATTTCTGAACCTTAAGCCTTGAAGCTGTAAACTATTTGCAACTGCATCTCTTCATTACAAGTAATTTAGCATGTTTATAGAAGTACAAAAAAATAATGACTAGTATTTTTGCTCTGCTTGTTTAAAACTGGAAGTGATCTGACAGAAAACATCTATTGAGAAAAGGACTGTGCAAGTTTTCTTAATGTATTGTCTTGCTGGCAAAGAAAAAAAAGCTCTGAATGCAAATTCCATGTTTTAAGCTAAATGAACATGTATTTAATGTTCCATTACAAATATTATGGAAAGAAGTAATGAGCAGTGTTACACTAAAGTGGTATTGATTAACTAATGGCTAGGAAGTTGAAATGCTTGTGATCTCAACGCTCATGTTAATCTAGCAATTTTTAAAATTCTGCTTCTGCTGATGAATTCTAATGTTCGAATCCTTCATATAGGTATCTTTTGCATTCCTAGCATTTATGATGGAATAAACAATCACAGGATCACAGGCATATTTTTTTCAGCTGATGAATATAGCAGCAGTTGTGCTTCCTGGGGGCATGGCCTGTGTCGGGATTTTCCTGTTGTTCCCACCTCATGTAAAATACACAATAGCACCAGAAGTACCACGGTGGAGTATAAGGATTTCAGTGGAGTGAGCAAGCACTGCAATCATAAACCTCCCCAAGCACTGAGGAACTTTCTCATCACTCAGGAAATGCTTTTGCCCCAGTGCAGCAGGTTGCTCTGAGATGTCATGCAGACACCATCCCTGGAGGTGTTCAGAACCTGACTGGACAAAGACCTGAACAACCTGCTAGGGTGTCAGAGCTGGCTCTGCCTGAGCAGGAGGTCGAACTCAGCATACTGAGGTCCCTTGCTTCCTGGTTTGTCCTGTATCCCAATGAACTGAGTGGTAGCAGTTTTCTTTTGCTGTGTGAGGGGGATCTGCTGTCACACCTGTCATTGTGAGTGGCTGGCAGCTGTGTGAGGCAGGGCAGGCTTAAGTGCTTACTGGCACAAGTGGCTGTAGGAGCATGTGGGATGCTGCCGTTCCCACGTCTCCATTCACCACCTTGGCGTTGCTGCTGTGACAAACGACTTGCTGAGAGAGGAAATATGACAAATAAATAGTACGTACAGTACAGGACATAGGTACGGTACAGAACCCCACAGCAGAGCAAATGTCAGGATTTTTGGGGACGGTTCATCCTTCAGTCTCCGCTTACTCGCTTTGTTTTTGGGGGCGGTAGCGAGTTCCAGTGCTTGTGGCTCTCCGGGAGCGCCGCTGGAGGGGGCGGTGAGCGGGAGCGCCGGGACTTGGAGCTGCTCCGCCTGCCTTGTGGGAAACACATCCCAAAGGTTTTCCCAGCGGAGATTTTCCTACGCTGTGTTCTTTGCACTCGTAGGAAAAGCGTGCAGGCTTTTGGTGCTTTTTAGAATACATTTATGCATGTGGTCTGTGGGTAAAAGGAAGGGCTACATTTCTGTTTCTAATCAATACCAGAAGGTTTTAAAATGTGATGCTGTTGATGTCAGTGATACCTTTTGTCCTCACTGACTTGCTTGGTCAGAAATAATATTGAATGTTTTCATCTAGTTTTAATCATTTCCCTTGCTGTAAAAGACCACAAGGCAACACTGATTTTCATCCTACTTTGTTACCAACAAGATCTTTAAAAGTGATGTTATGACTACATTTTCTAGCTCAGGCAACTATAAAAGTATAAAGGAAATTTTAGAAAAATCTAAGAGGATTTTCTTACCTTTTTTTTTAATTGTTTAAAACATTTGTGTTTTATTAGAATCCTTCAAGTTCCAGCTGCCTATTCACCTATTGATCCAGATGCACCACCAGCTATATCCACTTACATCATGAAGAAAAGCAATCTTCAATATATTCTTGTTGAGAATGACAAAATAAATGTAAGTGTTCAGGCTTCTATAGGAAGCATTAAAGGGCAGGTTAGACATGTGTAGATATGCAGATTGAATTCTGTTTTAATAAGCTTAGATGGAGTGCTTTTGTTTTTTCATGCCAAAAGGTCATCTTTCTTATTCAGAAAAGAACATCTTTAAAATCAGAAGTACAAAATGTTTCTCTCTTCTTCAAGATAATTGCCTTCTTTCCTGTTACACCGTTGTTCAGGCAACCTTGTTGGGCACTGATACTGGAAGACTTTTCCAGACTTGTTTCTTTATATATAGGTGCTAACAGCTGGAAATCTGCAGTAGTTAAAAAAAAAAAGCTCCTACATTTAATATTTGAGTTTCTCTTTGTCTAACTCATCCCAAATCTTATACCCTCACTCACTGCAAAGGGAATAGACAAGTTACAATTCAGATTCCTTGGTCTTCTGTAGCATTCTTTTGTATATTTCCCTTTCTTTTTTTCATTTGCTCAGATAATTGTTTATTTTGCATTTATGAAGTTTCTGTTCACTCATACTTAATTTATAGAAATACATGAGCTTATAACTGTCGATATGTGTCCTCCAAGAGTAGAGGTATGAAAAATCACAGCTTGTTTGTATGAAATGCTGTTTTCTATTTCACTGCATGCAGTAGAACAACAACAGTGCCTCCAAACTTCCACTGTTTGAATTGTTCATTTTCTCTTGCAGAAATTCCAGACATCCCATGTTGGCTGTATTTGCCACAATTCCTCCGCCATAGAACGTATTGGTTTAACTCTCTTCCAAATGAGCTCAAGCAACACTGATTTCAGTTCAGAAGTAGGCAATATGAAAAGTAAATGTGAACCTTTCAGAACTGTGGATAAGTTGCAGCCAGGAGTTGCCATTTGCCCAGATCAAACCGAAGTAAAAACCTCAGAAGCAGGATACATGGACGCTGGCCAGAAAGACACCTTAGCATATGTCTTGCATACATCAGGAACTACAGGGATCCCTAAAATAGTCAGAGTGCCTCATAAATGTATAGTGCCTAATATTCAGCACCTTAAGTAAGTGTGGCTTTCCTTTCAAATGTTTTTACAAATTTGATGCTTTTAGGATTTTTTTTAATACTTCAGAGAAGTGTACATAGGGTTTTTGCTGACACAGCTTCACATCTTCCTCTTTATCCATCTTTGTGGTGTTTTTTTGCTTTGATTTCCAAGTAGAATCATAACATTTTGTTTCTCTATCAGTATTATACTTAAATGATGTTTTGCCTTCATTTTTGAGGGCTGTGCTGTGCTTCAGATAATAGTACACTGTTGCTCTTAAGTTTTGTACTATCATCTGGCTTGTGACGTAAAAGAAATAGACAACAAAAGTAATCATTTGTTCACAGTTATATTTACTGTGTTCTGTTGTTCGTAAGTCATAATTCATTTTTAGGCTACCCCAGTTTCTTTCTGTTTCTTGTCATATTAAAACAAATCTATTATGGAAAATACAATAGTTTTTCTTTCTTGTCTTTTCCTTTCTTCTTCTTTGCTTTTTCTTTCTTTATATTTATCCTTTTTGAATGAGCACCTGTTAGTTGAAATATGCCTTTCAGTGAACCCTATTGGTGTGTGATATGGTGGATATCTTTATAAAACACATCATTAGTGAAATCAGCAGTTACAGTCCAGAAGCTCTTGCTCAAATTACCTATCTACATAATCAGAGCCCTTAAGATTTGAACTTTGCTAATGCATTTCCTTCATGCTTTCATTCTTTTAGTTGGGAAGGGTTTTTGACTGCATGCATCAGATTTGTAATTCCTAGCTTTCTTATTTTAGATCCATATTTGAGATCACACAGGATGATGTGCTGTTTCTGGCTTCTCCTCTCACATTTGACCCATCTGTGGTTGAGTTGTTCATGGCTCTGACAAGTGGAGCCTCTATTCTTGTTGTACCAAACACCATTAAAATGATGCCTGTGGAGCTCTCAGCTGCTCTGTTTCACCACCACCATGTGACAGTGTTGCAGGTGGGCAAAATCTAAGTATCTCCAGTGGCTTGCTTCTCACTTTTGCTAATGTGTACTGCTTTTTCATCAGCCTAGAATCTAATGTTAATAGGACAAGAGTGTACTTGTGTAGGCAATACCTATCCTTTTTGTTGTGGACTGTTAGCTGTCTAGAAAATTACCATTTGATCAAAACCTCAAACATTTTGTGATAGAAAACACTGAGCTAAAGACTATTTTAAGAAACCTTTACTTATTAAGAATTAAATGAATTATTATGTTAATTAACCTTTTTGTTCTGAAGAATCTGGTAATAGAGTAAACTGTTACAGACATTTTAAGCACTTTTTAATGGGCTTGATCTTGGAGTCTTTCGTCACAGACACCTTTTAAGTTTTAATATTCGTTTTTGTGCTAACAGTACAACTAAACCAGTGTTATATATAGGGTGGTAAAATGTTTCTCATTTTTACAATAATGAGAACAAGGTAGTCATTTATTTCAGACCAATACTTACTGTTTTCATGTCACCTGCTTACATGAAGCTTCATGTGTCTCTTATGTCTTAAAATAGGTTATCTCCTATAGGATTTCAATTTTAATAGTTCTAAAGTTTGCAAACTTTCTCCAGGCTAAATACCCTCAGTTCCTTCAGCTGCTCCTTGTAGGATTTGTGTTCCAGACTTTTTTTTTTTTTTTTAATGGTGACAGTTGAGATTGTAGGGTGTAAATTTAAGATTAGTGAGTAGTTGGGTGAAGATTCCACAGAAAAAAAAAAAAAAACATTAGTTACAAATATTTTGTAACTATTCTCTGCTTTTATTTTTGTTAGGATTACTATAAATGGTGTAGATTATCCTATGATATACAAGTTTCATGATCAGTTTACCTCAGTTGCTTTTAGAAAAAAAAATTCTGAGATATTGCTCTCTGTGAGCAAGATTTTTTAAGTGTCTTTTGAGACTTAAAGATACATTTGTTAAGCATGTTAAGCAGTAATAGAGAAAGGCAGAATTTCATGAGTGAAGATTTTTGAAAAGTCTTTCTAAGAACAGTTTGATTTGGTTTGGTTGTTTTGGGGTTTTTTTGATCACCGTCCTAATCAGTCAAGGAAGGGCTTCTCAGCTGTATAATTGACAAAAATGTTCTCCTTACAGCTTAACTGATGGATGAGGAATTTTAAGATGTTTCTTAAAGAATAGAAAGACATTACCTCTCCCCCTTGAATTTTTTGAGCAGACTTGAGAAATCCAAAAATAATTATGAGGCAGGGAAGAGTATAATTTTTTTCTCTTTTTTTGTTTTGTTTTGTTGCTATAATTTCACTAAAGTTAAAATTATCAGTTGCAAAAAGATAGTCTTCATCTATTACTAGAAAAAAAGAACCTGGTAAGAAATAATCCCATTAATTTTCCAGTTCTTCTACTAGAAAAGTAGGCAAGAATGAGAGTGAATTGTGCCTGGTAAAATGATTTACTGTTTTCTTCCTTTCAGTGAAAGGGCTCTACATCACCAGTTGTTTTATAGAAATAGTTGTTTAAGGAAATTGGTTTGGGGGATTTGGGTTTTATATCTTTTCCCTCTACTTATTTTAGTGAAAGCTTTGAGAAAAACTAATTCTTGTAAACTGTTCTATTTACGTAAATCAAGGACAACCTAGAATCTGACATCCTAGGAGTTTTTAGTGTTATGTAAGGTCTTTAAATATTCTATATGCAGATTAGTCAGATGTATAAGTTATATTTTTGCTGTAACATTCTGGAAATAAGGGAAAAAAGGCTCAAACAATAAACTGAAGAGAATACTGTGTTACTTTCTATTTCCAAGTAATTACCGTAAGAACTAATGTGCATACACTTGAGGTGATAGCTGAGACACAAAATTGAGCCCATAACACACCTGGGTAAAGAGGAAGCTTTGCAGAAGAACATAGATGGATGCTGATAGTACTCATTAAAGGCCTTATAAGAAACAAAATCTCACAAAACACCATTGTGATGGTTGATATGTAGATGTTTTAAAGTGCATCCATAATACAGCTGTGCAGCTAGAATAAAGCAGGAAGAGAGGTACATGTACACTGATAAAATGTAACAGGTCTTCCTTTTTTTTTTTTTTTTAAATATGTATTATTCAGGTAACACCAACACTTCTCAGGAGGTTTGGAGCTCACGTTATTAAATCAAGAGTGTTGTCTGCAAATACTTCACTTCGTGTCTTAGCCCTTGGGGGTGAAGCATTTCCTGCACTGAGTCTCTTGAAAAGTTGGAAGCACAAGGAGAATAAAACAAGTATTTTTAATCTCTATGGTATTACTGAAGTGTCAAGCTGGGCCACTTGCTACAAGATTCCTGAGGAGGTTTTTAGTGCTGATTTTAGGTAGGAGAATTCACTGTTCTCAATGGCTTGGCCAATCATGTGAATGATGAAAATCACAGAAATAGAACCTCAGTCTCCTGTTACCAGGGCTACTGAGTCCTCATGAGTGTTTATACGGGTAGAAGTTACATTTGGGTTTTATCTGGAAACAGACTAATCTGTTTTCTCACGAGCCAGTACAGCTCCCCCTCCCCTGTTTTAGTAGTGTGGATGACAGAAATTAGTCCAAAGTGGCTCACCCAAGGTTTCACAGTAATTTTACTTAAACTTCGAGAAGTACTTTCTTTTTATCACTCTGTCATATTTCACTCAGTTCCTGACTTGTTTGGTTGTTTGGCATTTTTTCTTCATATTATTTTATAGAGTCATGAAAGGTACTTCCCGTTATCTCACTGTTTCATTTTCTCTCTGAAGTGTGTGATTATTCCATGGCATAATAAGTATACATGCAGTTTGAGTTAAATGTGTCCTCCAAAGTGGGATGGTTTGCACAAATGATGTTATATATTAACCTGGTGCTTAAACCCTTGAAAACTAAAAATGGTGGATTGTCATGAAGTGTTATTAAATTCTCATGTAAAACTAATTTTCTCTGAGTTCAAATATAAAATGTAATACTTGAAAGTAGAAATTGAACTGGAATCCATGCCAAAGTTATTTAAAGTTGCTTTAAGTTTTAAGTTTTGCTTTACTGAAGAAAATATATTATTCTATACTGCCACTTAGAAATAGCTTCTATATTCAATAAATGAGGTCCTGCAACTGCTTGAAGAGGCTGGAGAATGAAGGGAAAGGAAGGAGTTGGTCAGTAGTTCAAGAGAAGTCTATAATAGATACATGACATTGAACTGACAGTTTCTTATATTTCAGTCTTTTTTGAACAAAACATTTTCTAAATCTTTTTCTGAACTTTTCTTAGCTGTACTTATTAAAATAGAGTAAAAGCTCAAATTAGGGAAAAATGAGTTAAAAAGCAGTTACACATGCTTAAATTGGTTGACTTGATGGATGTTTCAATCTGGGAGACTTAAAAGGTAACTAAAATGCTTGGGGTTCTCTCAGGGTATTTCAGGGTCTATTCAGGCCTTATTTTCTATAATTCTGTGGGGGTTTCTGGTATATATTAGTGACACCCATGCACAGTGATGAAGTTTTAAATTTTTAATAAGTTCATATGTTTTTAAAGAAGAAGCATTTGTAGAAAGAAGTCCCAAGCATCTACCTTTGCTCTAATGCCAGTCCTTTAAAAAAAACGCATGATACCTGGTTTCTGGGACAGTTGTTTTGTGTCCAGAAGAAAAAGACTTCTACTGTTTCTCTCAAATATATTTAGAACAGATTTTCCTGTGCCTCTGGGATCACCGCTCCTTGGAACAAAAGTTGAGGTCAGAGATGCCAATGGATATGCAGTTCTTGAAGGCGAGGGACAAATACTTATAGGTTATTTTATGTTTCTAATTCTTCTAAGATACTGTTTTTAATTGATTGAATTTTAATAATATATTGATTATTTTACTTGATATTTGCCTTTGATATACAGATTAATATAACATTTTAAGTTCTGATTGAGCTGGCAACCTTCTGATAGTATTTTACGTTGTTGGAATGATGAACAGGAAATTACCATCATTTTAGCTGCAGACTATGTCTTCATTATATTGATTTCTTTTTCTCTTCTTGCATTTTGACGTTGTCAGCTGAAGTAATTTCTGTGTATTAACTGAATTAACCACATAGCCAGAATTGTACATTGCAGAAGTTTAGATGTTGATAACAATTTTTCAATAATATAATAATATTTCAGTATTTCTTATGATGCTTGGTAAAGTTTAAAAGAATTTGATAAAACACTCTTTATAATTTTCATTTACAGTTAGCTATTTAATATATGTGACCACAATCTTTTTTTGTATAGGTGGTGAAGAACGAATTTGCTTTCTTGATGATGAAGTAACTGTGCCAGTGGGTACAATGAGAGAAACAGGGGATTTTGTAAGAGTGAAGAATACAAAGTTGTTCTTCTTGGGTCGGAAAGACAATCAGATTAAACGTCACGGCAAACGTTTTAATATTGAATATCTGCAGCAGGTAAGTGCTCACGTCCACGGAGTAGAGTATGCCACTATAAAAAGGCAGATAAAAGGAACATTTGTTATCATCAGAAATGGGTATTTGCTTGTTTTCAGATGACTTTAAGAGTCTAAAGGAATTTGGAGGGTGTATTATAAAAAATCTAGTCACATAATTTAGGGAGGAGTTTCTTCTGAGTTCTTGGGAATCTGTTTTATTGTATGGTTTCTTCCAGGAGAATTGAGAACTGTATAAACATCTGAAAAGTACTGAGTGTAGTGATTGTTCTACTAAGATCTTCTAAGATTGTTCTAAGATCGAGTGTCAGACTCCTGGATTATATCTCATTCATGGCGTTTTGGCAAATAATACACATATCTATGAGTTCGTTTTTATGTGAAGTACAAACTTCAGCTGCAAAAGAAGATATTTCATAGTATGCTATGTAGGAATTTGGGAAAAATACAGTTTTTGGATGTGCACTTTTTTCATTGTTTTTTGCTTCTTTTACTCTACTGATGAGCTGCATTTCAAAGCAAGACTTAACGTTTTTTTAATTACAGGTTGCTGAAGATCTTTGCCAGGTGGAAGCTTGTGCAGTTACCTGGTATGAACAGGAAAAACTTATCCTGTTTGTTTTACCCAAAGATGGTTTTGAAGAGAGAGAAACACTTAAAGAACTCCAGAAACGTCTACCATCTTATGGAGTCCCTGATGAGATTGTAGTGATTAAAGCTTTGCCTTTAACATCACATGGTAAATGAAGCCATTTAGAACCCTTGCCACTTGTTTTAATGGTATCCACTGCTTTTTTAAATTATTTTTTTATTGACCAAAATCTAGCATCTGATTCATGCTTTTAGAATATGTACATTAGATAAGTAATGCCTAGTAGGAAATAATGGCCATGTATTATTACATTTTCTTGATGATGTTTCATTTGAGAGTCAAAGAGTAGTGGAAAAATCAATTTAGTTTTAGCACTGCACATTTCTTACCTCAGCTGCTCCTGTCTGCAACAGGACCCTCACTTCTGCTGAGGAAAACCAGGCCTTGAAGGTGGGATTATGTGGGAGGGGTAAATTTTCAAAAACCTTACTGTGTTTCGTGTAATTGATCAACTGTGTCAAAAAAAATGCAGATGCAGTAGAATATGAATAAGAAAATACATACAAGAATATAGTGACTACTTGGGCAGAGCAAGTTTTGAAAGTGCTAATACTAAAAGAGCAATGAAAAAAAATCGTCCTTTATTTTCTACAAAGGCAAAGTTGATATATCTGAACTGAACAAGATTTACCAGAACCATCTAAACTCCAGAAGGCGTGACAATAAGCTGAGTGACGCAGAGGAATTGTGGGAAAGATTGCAGTATTTATGGAAGGTAGTATTTTGAGCTGCCTTTTTATCTTTGCAAGTGGATCATTATACATGTGTCAGGAATTAAACAGTTTTAAGAAGTATGACTAATGCAACCAGAACATTCTAGCAGCCTATAGATTTAAGCAGTACAGCTCTTTTCTGTTCAGCTAATACTTAAATATAGCAGCTCTGCAGTGGCCAAGAGGGAGTCATTTATATTTCTCTTATCAGATAAAACTGCAGGCTGTGAGGTGTAAGCAATTAGCATAGAAACAATGTAATCCATCAGTAGCTTTTTGAATGCTGCTTCGCATGCCAAAGGAAGGAATCACTAAAGAAAACAGGGAACTGGGACATGGAAACTTCATAAAAATAACTGTTAGTAGAGTTTCTTATTTCTCAAGATAATTATAAATTGAAGAGTACTTTTTTAAATAGATGGCACAGTTGCACAACTGTCTCTCAGACTACCTGCTTGGATTGTTTCTAAATTCCTGTGCTAAAGACTTGTTTTTCAAGGTATTGAAATATGATGACGAACACTATTACTTTGTTTTTCAAAGGTGGACTTACAAGTGTCACCTGAAAGTGGAATTAGCTGTGGCCTAGGACTTGAACAAGTAAATGTAGTGTATTTATTTGTCTGTGCCGATCCTTTTCACCTTGATGGTTATGAAGTGATAGCCCAGGGGATTGGATGTGCCCTAGACCTATTGTGGACAACAGAAGGTGGCTTCCAAAACCAAAGGGTTTGGACTTGATTTAATATTTAAAGTTATTATTAATATAATAACTTTATATTAATAACTTAATAACTTTAACTTGACCCAGACTTAATAACAAGGGAGTGCAGTGAGAGGCGACACAGTTACTGCTGTTTGTTGTAGTAACAATGCCAAATGCAAAATCTTTCATGAACTGAAGGGCTTATAACTTCAAAAGCAGGTAGGTATAAGTAGGTTGCTTAAATAATTCAGAAGTTAAAAAGAACAGTTTATGTAAGGTTTATTATTAAAATAAAACACCTAAACTGATTTTATTAAAAGGTACCTATGTTTTATCTGCAAAGTTGTCATTGATAAATGGTATTGAAAATGGCCAGTCAATATATACTACAATTCCCTCGAATTCCTTAGACTGCAGAATTGGATTTGAGCAAGACATTTTGTAGTACAAAATTAGTATCTCCCTATTTCCTCGTTCCCCCCATAGTCTTGTTCTCAGTCTCTCTGTTGGCACAAACATTTTCCAATTATTTTTTGCAGAGTAGTGAATTTTCTCAGAATCATTGAGATTTTTCTCAAAATCATTGTTGATTTTTAGCACAACTTCTAGGTGTTCAGGTGGATTCCCCCCCCCCCCCCGAGGTTTTATGTGTGTGACATGGTATAACACCTATGGACTGGTACCTGTCTCCTTCTTTTTTTCTCTAGTCTGTCCTTGGTCTTCCATGTGATTCCACTGGAATTCCTAAAGATGCAGTGTTTCTGTACAGTGGTGGAGACTCCCTGAAGGCACTGCGATTTTATGAAGAAATTGAGATGTTAGTAGGCAAAGCTGTGCCTGGACTCCTTGAAGTTATTCTCAGCCACTCAATTGAAGAGGTTTACAGACATATTCTTAAAATACTGTTTCCAGATGAAGAACAACTAACGAATCCTGACAATGTTGTGAAAAGAAAATTAAGAGGGAACAGTAGAGAGGAATTCCATGGAAAATATATTAAACTAACATCTGAAAGAGATCTTGAGATTGCTTCAGGATTAATTCCATTTATTGCACTGAACAGAGGAAATCGTTTTTTCCCTATGAATTTCACCAAGTCTTCTATGGAGCCCAAAAACACAGTACAAGTAGGAGTAGAACAACTACAGCAGCCATCCTTTCTGCATTCCAAGACTCCAGGTGTAATGAAAAGCCATGTGCAAGAGTCTGAACTGGAGAACAGAATTTTAACACTTGAAAACAAGGCAAATAAAAATGACCATTCCTCTGTTCAGCAAATCCATGCAGAATGTAGTCATTCATCAGTGGCAGAGTTGGCATTGTGTGTGAGGTGGAAGTCAAACACAAGAAAATGTGTTGATGCATCACCACTGGTTATAATACCAGCTAAAGAAGAAGTAACTGCATCTGTATATGTTGGCTCTCACTCCCATGCAATGCAGGCAATTGATCTAGATTTGGGAGAAATAAAATGGGAGAAGACCCTTGGAGATCGTATTGAATCTTCTGCCTGTGTATCCAAGTGTGGAAATTTCATTGTTGTTGGTATGTCTTTTGTTTCAGCCTTCATTTTAAAGTCTTTCTTTCTGCTAAATACAAGATGAATGACAGAGAATCGTATTTCTTATCTATGGTTGTCCTCCATCCATCACTTTCCATATCTGCATCAGAACTAATTTATTGTAAAATAGAAACAGAAGGAAGAAGTAATTTAAGTTTTATGTTAACTAGTGCTGGAGCTTATCTAACATAAACACTTGTGGTTTATTATATCCCAATTTATTAATAAGAAATAATCAATGGCTACAATTTCTTTTTCAATAGTAGATTAAGGTGTGACATTTAAATGTGTTTTTTAATTTTTTTAAAGTATGGAAAGGCAATGCAGACTTAAAATGTCTTTGTAAATTGATAGAGTTAGAAATTAGTACATGGTGCCTCATACTGTTTTTCACAGAGTTTAATTATCTTATTTGACTCCTCTTTTTGGAAATGTAAAGAACATGTTTGGATAATTTTTTGGTTTTGTCATATCTGTTGTCAATGGAGTTGCCATTATTTATCTTAGTGTCATTTTTTTAGCGATACATCTACATCACTGGTTAGCACAGATGTCCAAGTGGTGAGGTTTTTTAATGCAAATCTAATGTCACCATCTTTTTGTTCGTATTTTGGTTGCTGTTCACTCTTGATAATAAAATAGAATTTTTCATTAACATGAAATTCTATGATGACAGTTCGGTTTTCATTTGAAAACTTACAGACTTTATCCTTTTAACGCCTTTGTTTTCAGAAACAAAACCTAGACAAAGAGGTAATTTAAAAAACCTGTATTCTCCCTTTTCAGCAACTCACTGTTTTCTAATATTATTACTGAAAAATTCAATAGAAAGAGTAGTGAAATAAGTATATTCTAAATGTAACTGCAAAAACACACGGAACTATCATCTTTGACTGTATCAGCAAAACCTCAGAGCTAAAAACACAGGAGGAGCTTTCGAAAATATTTTGAAACTTTGTCTCATGAATAATCTTATTTCTTTCCAGCAGCGGTGCAACTAGCAGCATAAGTCACACCATAAATGCAAATAATCATTATTCTTTTTTCCCCCATCATGTTTTATTCCACATAGGTTGTTATGATGGCTTAGTGTATGTGCTTCAAAGCAGTGATGGAGAAATACACTGGACTTTTGTCACAGAAGACACTGTGAAAAGCTCTGCAGTTGTAGACCCTTCCAGTGGACTGATCTACATTGGATCACATGACCAACATGTGTATGCCTTGGATATTTATGTAAGAACGCTGACTGCCTTTTACATGTAGAACAACAAATATCCAATTTAGACTCTATTTATAGTGCACCAGAGGAAGTTCCACTGGTGTTAGTATTCTTAGGAGTCCACAATCACACTTCTGATAGTTAGGCCTGCTGTAAGTGGGACTAGGATTATGTGACAGTAAACAGTTTTAGTGGTGTTCTCTCAGTTGTGGTTCTTGTGTTATTAGTCCTGGTTGAAACCAAATCTTAAGTTTCTTAGTTACTAAATTCTCCATGGATGTTTCAGAATAGGGTGCCTAACTAGAAATAGAACTGTGTTTTTCTGGTGGGGAAAGAATCTTACATTCTAAATGAAAAGATGGAGGGAGATGAAAAATAAAAGGGGCAGATACTGCCTTTTCATTAGCTGAATTTATTTTATTTACTGGAAGAAAAAGCCAATGACACATGTGTTGCTGTCATATCATGTAGATTGTCTTCACTTCTTAACTAGTATTTGCTGAGTAAACACAATACTTCATAATGTTTGACATTCAAAGGTCTTTGTCAACATGATGAGCTCTAACTCTAATTGAAAAATTGTTTATGATACTTTTTTTCTTGTACTTACAGAACAAGGTGTGTATATGGAAGTTACATTGTGAAGGTGGAGCTGTGTTTTCATCTCCTTGTCTAAGTTCTTTTCCACATCATCTCTATGTTGCTACACTGGGAGGACTATTATTGGCTGTTAACCCAGTATGTACCTTTGCTTACATGTCTTTCATCCTGATCTCGAGTTTAAATGAAACCAGATGTATTTCTGAATTTAAGATTGCTATTCTAATGAAAGGGAAGATGGTCATATGTTACCATGAAATATTTTTCACTTGGGGGCATTACAATGTATATCAATACAAGGTTACCATAATACTTCTCATACTTCAGAAATCTATCTGGTGATAAGAACTGAAGTGACTTGTTTGAATTCACATCCTGACCCTAGGCCAAAGCTGCAGTCAGTTTCTTGTCATTCCCATATCAGTAAAACCAGTGAGTTTAGAGCAAGTCTGTAGATTCATTTCCTACCCTCTCCTCCTTTGACAGTAGGATTGGAAAAAAAAATATACAGAAATCAGAACAGAATGCAGAAAGAGGCCCCTTCATTCCTCTCACTGTTTCCCTCCCCATATTTAAGAGCTGTCCTTTTAATCTCAGTGTGCAGCTCTGTTCCTTGCACTGGGGAAATGGTATTCTTGATAAATGTGGAGCAATTTCATGGTTTTCTGAGGCATTGTTGGCTTACAGCTGGTCCTGCTTGATAAAAGGAACAGGGACTTGAAGCAACTGTTAATGTTTTTGTACTCACACAACAGACAGCATCAATCCTAATCACCTTTACCTTCCACCCACTACAACTGTCCTCAGTAATAACCAGTCTACCATTAGAAAGCCAGCGTGTGGTTTTGCAGTGAGACTGGGCTGTGATTAAGAAAAGGTATTTTTTAATTCTGTAATCCACAGTAACAGGGAGTGGAGAAACCACCTAAAAGTGAGTCTGCACCTTCCTATTTTTATGAGTAATCCTAATTCCTGGGCAATATGCAGGATACACTAGGGATGCATTGTGACAATCATAGATAGTGAGTTGCAACATGTCTTGGAAAATTAATATAACTTGATTCCAAGGTATCTGTGCTTCGTTGGTCCTTGTCACATACTGAGCAGCTGGGAATGAAATAAAAAACTGAATCTGGCATTTATTAGAACTACTGCTAATACACTATTAGTTATCATTATTACTTTGCCTAGGGTGAGGAAGAAAATTACTTTTTGATTACATTTTTGTTTTGTGTGAGTTTTGTTGTTGTTTTGGTTTGGGGGTTTGGCTTTTTCTTCCACACTGCATAAGGGCTGAGTCAGGCAGTGATGGAAGGGTTGTTTTATGCTGGGGGAAGGGTTATTTCTTACAGTTGTATTGAGCATCAGATATTCCATGCTGCCACTTACAGGTGACAGGAAGTAAGATTTGGAAAAGCAACCTTGGAAAACCACTCTTCTCCTCTCCTCACTGCAATGAGAATTTCATTTGTGTTGGGTGTGTGGATGGAAACTTATATTGTTACACTCATTCTGGAGAAAAGGTAAAAGTGTTTTTGGCTTTTCTATGTCCATCACAAAACCCTGAATAAGATACTTTATTAGGATTATTTTCTGAGGCTTAATGATTGGCATATACCTTTCTGTGAACCATATAGAAGTGCTTGTTGTTAGAGAGGAGAAAGTAGGAAAACTGTTTACCTAGGGTAGTCCATGCAGTTCATGGCAAAATCACAAACTCAAGTTGCCTGATGCAGTAAGAGAATTTCTAGTTCAGCCCTTATACCCAAAGTAAATTGTCAAGTGTAGTGCCAGCAAATGAAATTTTTTCATTTGGAGCTTTTCAAGCATGTTTAAGGTATGTCTTCTGTAAGATGGTGGTTATTCAAAAGTAAAGGTTTCTTAGAATTTTTATGCATTTATCAAAAAACTGCTAAATCATAATTCTGTGTCAGTAAAATATGTGTCAGCCTTCACATTAAATTAAATTAGAGTATTTTTTTAGTTCCTCAGAGCTAAATGTAGTTTGTATCTGGTGTTAAAACAATTGACACCATTCATTTGTTGGCCTGAGATGCACTATACATGGCAATTCCTAAGCCTTTTCTAATTATAAAACATGTTAAGTCTATCCGTGCACTGCTCTCTGCTTGCAGCAGCGTTGCTGAACTGATACTCTCTTGAGGAGGGATCTACACATTATTAGCATAAACAGAGGAAATCTGTATTACAAAAGGAATATCTGCCTTTCTGGCAAAGAATGGCATATTAACGGGATTCTTGATGTTCGTTACTAATTGTACAACAACCCAAGAATATTCTTTTCCCAAACTGGTAATTTTTACGTGGGCCTCACCAAAGGTAGTAACTCTTCCCTCTTCCACAGCTATTTTATGAGACTTTTATTGCTTACTCTCTGTGTAAAAGCTAACTTATAATTTGACAAGGATTTACCAGCCCTCACTGAAATCTAGTATACTTTTGAAATTAAATGCTCTCCTATCAACAACGAGTCCATTAAAAAATTACGGTTGCTGTAAAACGGATAATGTAAAAAACCTTTGATAATGGGCACTTCTGTTCTTTCTGTAGGTTTGGCAGTTTTCCACTAATGGGCCAGTGTTTTCATCTCCGTGCCTCTCAAGTTTAACTAAGCAAGAAGTATTTTTTGGCTCTCACGACTGCTGTATCTATTGCTGTAACATGGAGGGTGATTTACTGTGGAAATTTGAAGCCACTTCAAGTGTATATGGAACACCATTCATTTTCCAAAGTGATGACTTAAATAACAAAATTCTCTTGGCAGCAGTATCTACAGATGGCAAAGTGTGGATCCTGAATGCCAGGAGCGGAACAGCAGAAGGAGTAGATAAGCTTCCAGGCGAGGTTTTCTCTTCGCCCGTAGTATGGGGAACAAAGCTTGTTGTTGGCTGCAGAAATGATTATGTTTATTGTCTAGATCTGTGCATAGCAGGAAAAAAATAGCAGCTACGATGTTAGGCTGCTTCATTTTTATTGTTTACATGTGTAAACTAGGAGCTCACAGGTGCCCTCTACCCCTCTGCCTATTTTGCTGCAGGCAAGAGATGCTCCTTGCAGGCTTATCAGGTAGGATTTTGCATCAGGCAGTGTCCAGTGGAGGGAGGATGGCTGCTCAGCACCTTGCCAGAGAGGGGACAAAGTGTGTAATGTGCCATATTCCACAGCTTAGATAGCAGGCTCGCCTCCAAGGGAGGAGTGTATTGCTTTCTCTGAGTCCATCCTCGCTTGTGCCTGGCTCTTCTTGAATCTGTCTGTCAAGATTTCTGTGCCAGGCAAGCTTACCCAAGTCCTCTTTTGAATCCAATATTTAACTTGATTTCTGGAGACATAGCCTGAATTTCATGTACCTGGAAGGAGCAAGCTGTTTACTACAGTTGGTACAAACTGAATAGTTCATCTTTTGTGGACCTAGGCCCAGCATGGCTTAATTAATGTAGCATATACTTAGACTCCACTGAAGTCAGTAGGAGTTGCTTCTTGTATTCTAAAGTGGAAATAACACTATAAATATTTATTAAATTTCAATGACAGGAATGGTATGAGTTCCAAGATGAAGTGTGCACTGCTGAAATCAATCAATGTCAAATAATTTTTTAAGGTATTTGAATGAATGCTGTTTACAATGTCTTCACAAAAACTGTTAATAAAAGTTTGTGTAAATAGAGGTTTGTGTTCTTTAACACATTAGCAATAAGTACCAGGGGTCTTGGTAATGCAAATCCAGTACTTGCAATGGCAAAAGTACACCTCACTGAGAGCATTTCCTAAGAGTCTTCTAAAAGAAGTATAGTAGAAACTCTTACTTTACTTTCTCTCATGAGCCATCTACTTAGAATCCTGTGTAGTATGTAGTACATTTGTAGCACTGTAAAAAGTTCTATTTGTAAGGCAAACCTGAACTACATGATAAGCAAAATGAGACACAAAGGACATGCATCAATGATTAGATAATTTTGACCAGGTTATAGTTTAATAGGAATTAAAATGACAGTATAATAAACAATTGCACTTTAAAACATTTGAAAAATTAAAAAAGTACACAACAAATACCCCACAATTATACATCTTGTAGTTTTTATACATTACTATATGAACATAGAGGTTAATCATATATAACCTTGTCAAAAGAAATGGTATTTTGTGTTCGTATAAGTTACAAAAAATTGAGACAATATACTACATAGTGGTTTATTCAGTTCTTAAAACATTTTTGCTGGGTAGTAGTGTTTTGGATTTATTTTTACAGATTTCCAATACTTTATCAGAAATGGTTGCAACAAAGCTAAAGCAAAGTAACACTTCACTTCATTGGTATTTAGTGCAAATCTTTGTTAATTTATCATGAAATGTCACTGTTGCACATGTACACTTTAGAAATGTTTCCATCAAGTACTGTACATAAAACAGTTTCCATTGTTACACTAGATACCTTTATGGTTGGAAAAAAACCTCTGCTTTGAAGCTTTAGCTTAGGACCATCCTTAATGACAGCTCTATTCTATGTGCTATAAATGGATTGTATTGGAAAATTGCATCCTTATGTCATGCACAATAGCACCTAATTTTGCTATGCTTTTCAAAATACCGGTATCTTTAATCCTGATTTACTTCACCTTCTCTGTATTTCTACCTGGCTCCCCCTCCCAAGAAATAATTGTAAAGATGGATTTCAGACAGTTTAGTTATTACATATCCATACTGCAGGCAAACAAACTTGGAAAAAATGTAAATTTAAGATGCACTAATTCCTGGTGCTAGCAGTGCAAAATTAATTACAGGGCAAATTCTTTATTGAGATATTGAAAGCATTAAGTTGGGGTTTTTTTCTGAAGCATTTGAGAGCAGCGTTGTCTCATTTCTGCTTAAAACATATTAATTACTTCTATTCCTGGTAAAGGTTACTTTAGAGATTCTGGTTTAAATAGGAAACTGAGCAAAAGTGATGGCTTAAGACACCCAAGAAAGCCCATCTTGCTGCTGCACATGTACTTTTAACACATCCATTGTGTTTGTGCTACTGTAACCATGATACTGCACCCCGGTTTTCTGTTTGGTGGGAGAGGCTGTACTTAATAATGACTTTTGCTGAAACTCTCTTGATTCTGGGAACAGTGTGCAACAGGTTTCATTCTGTTTCCTGTGCAGTTTAAAATGCTGTTTCTCATGCTGCTTACAGCAGTTTGGCCAAAACACTTCCATGAAGCATATGTTGTATCATTCTATAATAATGTAATTTCTTTTCATGAAAATGTCTCCCTTTATGATGTTGTAGGCCTTAAGATTCCTTTGAGCCTTAGGGTTGTAAGAAGGAGCCTTTCAAAACTTTTTTTAAGTCTTCCTTGTTAAACAAACTCAGTTATTTATTTAATAGGATGACATTATAAAATGTAGACCTAGAGATTTCTGTGGGATGTTGACCTAGAGGTTCTGAGTGATGTTTTTATTACATTTATGGACTTTATCCTTCTTTTGTAAGAGGGAAGGGATGGACATTTCTCTTTTAGTTATGTGAAGTAATAAAGTGTTCAGTTGCCACACCAAATACCTGAGATGGGGTAAGTAAAATTCCTTTTGAAGTGTTCTGGCTATATTGGTCAAAGTACAGGAAGTTACATGAACTGCCTGAAGATGCGTGTGGAGTAAAATCAGGAAGAATGCAGAGTTAAAACTCCTAAAACTCTCACTGACTTAGCTTTCAGTTCTCAGTTAACTTCAGTTCTGCCAGTCCAACTCCTGTGGGAACCTACTGAGACAAATTCTACTGGAATTTGCATTCGCACAGGAACAGTTTAATTCCAGTCAATTGATTTGAAGTTGTAATCCACAATCACTGTCTCTGCAGCCAAGCATAAACAGTGATGCACTTAAATGACTAGAAGAAAGAGTGAATCCCTGACTTCTTTCTGAGAACTTAATGATATTTGTTTAAAAAACTGTGGCTCTTTAAGCAGGATTAATTGTTTTCTTCTTAGAAATGAGGGTATATAGATGCAGTGTATTAATCCTGTGATGAAAGAAATTACCTCAGCATTTGGATGGTACCATCAACTTATCATTTGCATATGGAACAGTGTATCCTGAAGCTCTTCCTTAGGGAAAAAGCTTTCAAATAGCAGGCAGAACTGGCAGTTCATACAGTTTAAAATGTTTAAATAAATTATGACTTAAGAGAAGGAAACATGCATCTTTCCTTAATTTCAACAACTAAGTTCTGAAAAAATTTCTGAGATCTCAGACACAGAGATCTAAAATTCCAGAACTGAATACCAACATAATTTAAGCAGCTTCTGAACCCTTACTCTGTTCTGGCCCTTATTATGATACCTGCTAAAATTTACATCCAGTATCTGAGCACTCTTAAGTTTTTGAGAGAGTCTGGCTTGTGAGATTTTTGCCATGACCTCCTTTAGCTATTTGTCGAAGCAATGGAATATATGACTTGAGCAGACTTTACAGTGAGCTAGAGCAAAATGGAAATCAGTTCAGTTTTCAGTCCCTCCAATACATGCATTTTCAGTTTTGTCTTGTGTAAAAAGCAGAATAAATAAAAGAAAGCAATTAATAGTCAGCAATAGAGGTGTAACTTCACAGTTTACTTTATGATCTGTGGACAGTCACTCCAGGCTTTTGCTTTCCTCTTGGCTAACGCAAGCCAGGCTGGTTCTGTTGACACTGGGTTAGCATCAGGTGTAGAGAATCTCTTGGCCACCTCCTTGGTCACTGGGGTTGATGGAACAGAATCTGAAATTTCCACTTTTTATACAGGGATAGGGAGAGGGAAAACAAAAACAACATTAGCTGAATCCTGTGCTTTGTTGTAGGATTCTAGAGATTTCACTTTTATGTGAAGATATTCTAACACTAGATACTTATTTCTAACACTTCAGTTAAATCTTAACTCTATTTGCAAAATAATCAAGTTAGGAGGAGCTGAGTTTCCTTTTTTCAGAGGTGACTCCTCAAGTAATCTAACACAAAAACAGGGACAAAATTTTCAGTCCTTATGACATCCAAAGAAAACATTTCAATTTGCTGGTCTTCCTCTTTAAATAAACTATTTTAATTACATCTGCACCATAGCAAACAATGGGAAATAAAGCTAGGGTTTTTTTCTCTTTAGTAATGCAGCTCCTGCACACATGTAAACCAAATGTATTCAGTAGTATTTAAGTTCCCTCTTCAGAGAAGAAGATGGTCCTATAGTTTCCTGCCTCAATTACTGCCCAAGAGACTGTCCTGAAAAAGAAACCTGCTTTCCCCACTAGATGTTTGCCACATTTTCTTCTAAGTAGTATAAGACAAACAGCTGTCTCCATAAGAAAATGTGCTTAATAAACAAATGATTTTTAAGAAGCAACTTCACAGAGCAGAGCCATGGAAGTATTGTAGAAGTCAAATGGGAAAATAAATTCTTAACACAGTGAATGCCCTCAAAGGCAACCTGAATACTGTCTGAAACAGTATGGAGTAACTCTAAAAATCTTAGTTACAAAATAACTCCTCACTCATTCTGGCCTCCGCTCCATTTTCTTTTTTTAGGAGCCAAAATATTTTTTTGTTAAATGTTCAGATTCCTGGTTACTTTTAGTTGCATTTTATTTTGAGGTTTTGAATGTGTATAAAAGCTTTAAAGTTGTGTAGAAGTTTTAAAATTACATGGATGATAAAAAAATGTTCTATTTTTCTTTTTAGTGCATCTTTAATCATGTATTTTTATCTGCAAGCAAATGAACAGTAACAGCAGCAATTTCTGTAGATGGACACTTTGAAAAGCTAATTATTTGAAATACTATGGTAATTTATGCTATTTTAAAGGTCCCACATTCTTATCAGTTCCTGATGTACAAGACACAAGTGCAATTTTGAAATACACCACCTTCAGGGTGTGGGTGTTTTTTATTGTCTTTAGAGGAGGACTCAGCAGACTTCCATTTTAAACATGTCCTAGGCTGGTCCTCTATCTTAAACCGTGGGAAGCTCAGATTATCTTATTACCCACAAATACTTATATATATGTGTAGTTGCTAAAGGCTGCCTTGGTCCAAATATAGTCAGTAATCACAGGGAAATCCAGTCACTATTTCTTAAAGGGTCAACAGAGTTCTGTGCTTTCACTTCAGATGTTTCAAAATTGGTAATTCCTCCTCAATTTCCTTCTGAACTGTCACTCTAGTGCAGACAGAATGACCTTGGATAATTGAGTTTTAGTCCTTTGATCTAATTTGGCATCATCTATTGTGATGGGAGTTTGATTTCTGCTAGAACTGACCATGTACAGCATAACAACACCATGCTGAGTCTTTGGGGGTAAGGCTGCAATAGAGCCTCTTTAGAGTTTGACAGGAATGCTGTAAAGTATGAATGTTCTGGGCAGTTTATGTAAGATCTTAGAATAGTTTGGGTTGGGAAGGACCTTTAAAGGTCATTTGGCCAACCCAAGGTGTTCCAAGTGAAGTTCTCAGGGACATCTACTCTGGTGTGCAGCTGCATTATGAAGATCCAGCTGCTGAACTAACTGAATATAGGCAGGTGTAGGGGTTTTTCAGTTTGGGACAGTCTGTAATGCAGGAGTAGCACTGGTTTAGCCTTTAACAAATCAGTTGAGTCACCTCATTGCTTTCAATAGTTGCATTTCACTGTTCTTGGCATAGAGTGGTACTAAATAGATGCAGCTAATACATGTATTTACTTTCAAAAATGCTATTTACTTGCACAACTTTAAAAAAGGTTTCTTCAACACCTATCTACTGCAAGACCTTTTTGCTAGGACTACTGTTAGCTAGAGAAGTATAGACAAGTCTGTCTTTCAGCAATCACCTCATGCCATCCCAAATATTATGCCCTTTGGGAAGGTATTTTAATTTGCTGCCTTTTGAATGTGGGATAGTTTTAGCTTGACTGAAATGACAGATAAAGCAGTAGGTTCTGGCTCCAACCTACCATGTCAAGTATTTGACTGGGAGGGAGAAGTCCTAGATTCAAAGTAACAGACTACCTTCAACTGAATTGATTATCTTTTGCATTTTTCAGGTGAGAATACTTATTTCCAATATTGGGGGTGAGTATTTCTCCTTGACAAACTGGGAGGTGTGAGAATGCAACATGCTTCATTTCCTGCCCAAATATACTTTGTAGAAGTCAAATATCATTCCCTGTCTGTGCTAACCCCCAACAGAAAGGCAAAACAGTACTGCAATTGCAATTTACGGTAAATCAGATCCCTCTAATGTGCATTAGTCATGTTACAAAAATACTGTTGGATATGGCTTGGGGAGACAGCCTAATTTCGTTAACTCAGACTGGGGCAATTCTAAGGAATTGCAGCAGTACAGCCTTAATAACCTGGGGAGACTGGTAAAAGTCTGCTAAAATGATGTATTTCCATCATAATGACCAGCACATGAGATGGGAATAAGTTGTGTTATTCTATGGAATGCATTTGTAATTCTGGCAGTAGTATATGAGGGAATGGAAACCCCCTCATTCACTTTCTCAAAAACCTGCAATACCATTTCTGAAGTGCATTATTCCTGAAGTGAATCTGAATCTCTCAACTGTACCTGTCACAGAAGTTGGAAGGGTGTTCGACTTTTTTAGATGCTCCCTTCTTTCTAGTCTGGACACAGCAGTCTCAGTTTTCTTCTCTGCTTCTTGAGTTGTAGATTTCTGCAGTGTGCTTGTTTTGCTGCTGCTGCTTTTATTATCTGACTGATTATTTACAGCAGCCTAGAACAGAGAAGGAAAACTGCTAAATGAGAAAGTCTGTCATGCAATGGCTACAAGTTAGAGATGACACACTTGATGCTTTCATTCATCACCTGTCCTTTCCTTAACCTTCATATTTGGCAAAGGATCACAACACTGATACTTCTAAAACCAACAGTTATTAAAGACTGTAAAAAAAACACTACAAAGTTTAATTTGTCATGTTGTCATTTCAGTCAAAATACTGAAGAGTTTGAGCCAGCCCTCGCTGTTAAATACAGCACCGAAACACCGTGTGCGTCTGTGGGCAACTTCACACCCACTACTGTTTTCTTCCATCAGTTCTCTGTGTCTCAGGTTATGCATGTATCCATCAGAAATTTGGTTCTCATGACAGCAAAATATATTTTGTTATCCATATACTCTCCTTTTTTATCATCTGTGACATCTATATACAACATCACTGTGCAGCATCACTTTGGTACTGAAAGTAGAAGTGCTTCCCTTACTAATAGAAAGCCATGGAGAGTAAAAAACTATTTGAGAACTAGAAAGAAGTGATTGAATTCAGTGCCTGCTTTAGGCATTTGGATATATCATGACTATTCATGTCTTTTGTTCATCTGTGTTTTACCCACATGCTGCAATAAAAATAAATTCAGACTTACTAATATTCACCTGTAATTACATATTCCAGCTGTTATTCCCCAAGCATTAAAGGTTAACATCTCATGTAAGCTCTGAAAGAACCACACTGCACATGATTTTCCTGTTCCATCCCCTGTACAGTAATTCTGCTTACGATTGTCATTAACTACCATCTGATATCAGCAGAGTTTACACCACAATTGCCAAACTATTGCACTGTATTTTCTCCTGGAGGTCTCAGTTTTGCAAAAGGGAACTCCAGACTTTCAGAATACCTTTTTACTCACTGTCATCTTAGCTTTCATGAAGTCTTACCAAACAAACAAACAAAAAAATATTCCCACATAACAAAATTAGCCAACAGTTATAATTATGGTGTCAGTATTTCTAATGGGCAGGTTTCTAAAGATTGCTTACATTTTCTTTAGCCAGTTTCTCTGCTTGCTTGGCCTCTCTGGCTTGTCTTCTCTCTTCCCTTGTAGCTTGCTGCTCACGGAATCCCTTCTGCTTTTGCAGTGCTAACGTAATCCAAAGTGGTTGTGAAGTTTCCACTTTTTCCAACAATTTAGAGCCATCCAAAGAGTGCCTGCTCTGAAGAACAGGCTTTTCTGAAAGAAAACATGACAAGAATTGATTGAGTAATGCACATCTCTTGTCTTGAGAAAACCCCTACAACTTCTCTGCCTTGTGAAAATGCTGGAGCTAAGCCCATTGAATGCCATGTCAGTCACAGACCTTTGCAGACTGCACAACAAATCCTGAAACAGATTTTATGCCTCAGGAACGAGACCTAATTCGACACACTCACCCAGCTGTCCAAATTTATCCTTTTTTTTATGTGCACGAAAAAAAGAAATAAAAAATCAGCAGCTCCACTGAGATGCTGTTTTAGAAGTGTCCTGATTTTTGAAAAATACAAGAATTAAAAAAAATTGTGATTTTCCAATTAAATGCTGCCTCAGCCTTTTGAGTGTCCTTACCCTGAAAGGGTAATTTTCCCTCTTGTACAGAATACCATTTCAGAACACAGGGGTTTTCAACTCTCCTCTGAAGAGATATTATGGCTAGTCTAATTGTTTTCTTCACTAAAGACTGCCTCTGAAGCACAGACTGCTGTGCCCAGCTGTATTGCTTAAGTAAAGAATTTGCCCAGGAGAAGGGGACCTAGATCTTAATATTTTTTAAGCTAGGTAACATTTCTTTAAAAAGAGAAGCAACAGAATGTAGATTTTAGAAGTTATACCATCTGCTCTGATGATACCATTATCCATGGACCACAGAGTCCATCACCTGACTCACTAGAGGCAGAGAAGGCAGAGAAAACATTTCTGCCAAGGAAAAACACACACACAGACACACACACACACACTTCTGTTTCCTCCTTGAAATTAACTTTCTTTTGTAGGTTGCACTGGTCACACTGAATTTATGGGCTTCTGAATTAAATTGTGGGCATGGAAATTCACACTCATTCAGACAACCCTAAGCACAGTAACAGTCCTCTACAAGTAACATGCCAGGTAAAAATTATAGCTTAAGGCCAAATATCTTCCTCGGGACCTCCAGTATCTCATTTTGGAAATGCAGAAATAGCTAAATTTGCTTTGAAAGATACATACCCTTCTTCAATGGCTCAGGCTTTTTGTCATTTTTTTCTCTCCATGGAATACTTAGAGATGGGAAAAATGACTTCTTTTCTTTGATTTCTTCCTCTTCATTTTTGTAGTCATTGGATGGTATGGGTTGGGCTGCATTTGCTCTGTCTTCTTTTCTCCAGCCACTGTCTGATTCAGCTTTAACCACCCTTTGACTCAGCATTTCAGATAGGTTTGATCTGTTAATTTTAGAGAGAGGAGATGATGGTGGGGTCTGGCTGGTAGGCTTTGGAGCTAAAGCAGGTTTCTGTGGGGCCAGTGACTTGCATGCTGGCTTCTCATGAGCAGGTAGGGCACTCTGGCCAGTGGCTGGTGGGACCAGTGGTGTGCCCACAGGTGGTGAATACTCCACCACAGTAACTGAAGGGTCTTTTAAATGACATGGGATGTTTGCTCTCCCAGTGCCAGGAGAGGTACTTTCTTGTGGACTGAAAACAGGGGATTCTTTCTCACCTTCTGTTGAGGTGAGTGGGTCAGGCACACCATCAAAACTGTCTCCTGCACTGTATCTTTTCTTTTTCTTTTGCTCTGCCTGTTGATCATAATGAAAACGTAAAGAGTAGTTTGTCCTTCGTAATTTTATCCCAAAAGGAGAAACATTTTCTTCTCCATTTGGTGGTGGTTTATCTGCTTTTTTTGTACTGTTATTCTGCTGATTTTCCAGAGCATTGGGAAGTTCTGGCTGGGGTAATTCCTTCCCCATAGAATGTGGAAAACTTGGAACAAGGAATGATGGAAGATCTTTTGCAAATTTACAGCCTTCAGTGTTATCTGTCACTTCCCTATGGGTTTCCATTTTCTCCTTAGGCTTTTCAGCTAAGTTATCCTTAGAAGTGGAAACCACATCCTCCTTTGAATCAGCAGATGAGCCAGTGGTTCTCCCCACAGCCACTGTTTCATTGCCTTTTGCCATATTTACAGTCTCAGCATCTGAATTGGTTTTTGAAACATCTGAAAATTTCTGCCATGCTGGTGTTATCGAGAACTTTGCATTTGCAGAGAGGGTTTTCCTCAAGTTGCCATGGGGAGCACCGCGTCCTCGGGGTGTCCAGTCATCACTGTGCCTGCAGACAGCTACTCGGTCTCTCTCATTATATTTGTTGTTTTCTGCATTCTTTAGGATTCTGGAGCGGATGGAGGCCCACTCAGCCAGTACGGCCTGGTTGTTCAACGCCTCTTGTGCATGTTTCATTTTACTGCTGCTGGGTTTGGGATCCTGTTTTTTTCTCTCGGACTTTTCTGGAGAGGGAATATCCACATTTTTCCTCTCTTCTGTTAAGCCAAGTAATGATTTGCAAGCCGTGTCCTTAATCTGGTTCAAGTTCACTGCTGTGCCACACAGCTGTGCTCCAGTAACCAAAATAGCTGTGTGGGGTACACACACAGATGATGGGAGGGAATGAGAGCCCTTACTGGTAGTGTGCACCCTGGAGTCTTTGACAGATGGAGAAGAGAGTCCTGCTCCTTTGATGGGCATAACAGGACTCAGATTTACTTTCTGAAATATAATCTGTTTATCTCCAGAAGACACTTGAAATGTGAAGGGTCTGGATGCTGTTTGTCTTTCATCTACCTCTTGCCACCGAAGTTCTTCCCCTATGCGTTTTTGCTCCTGAGCCTCAACTTCTTTCTTCAGTTTCTGGGCTAGCATTTCTTCTGCTGTTTTAGTCCCTTTTTCAGCCTGTTTGACTTTTTGGGAACTTGATCCTTCTTGGAGCTTCTCCTCTGCTGGATGCCTATCAGTCCCTCCAGCAGAACACAACTGATCTTTTTCCTGTGGCTGCTCCAAGGATTTTTCTTGTTTTGGCTGAAGCTTTTGTCCTGTGTCTACCTTCTGCTCTTTCAGCTTGTTCCATTCACATCCATTTTCCTCCTTTTGCTGCTTCAGTTCATCTTGTAGAACAAAGTCTGAACTTTCCATGTGCATTTGTTTCGTAAGTTTGTGTTTCCTCTGCTCTTCCCGTTTCTTTTTCTTATCCGTCGCTTGCTGGGGTTGTTCCTTCTCTGTCTTTTCTTTCTCCTTCAAATGCTGTCTTTGTTCCTCCTGTCTCTTCTCTTGTTTGAGGCTCGCAGGGTCTTTATCCTGCTTCAGTTTTATTTCAACTTCTTTCTCTTCTAGTTCTTGTTGCTGTATTTCTTCCTCATTTTGTTTCTTGAGATCTTTTTGTTCCTCTAGCCAGTTTCTTTCATCTTCCTTTTGACTGTCTTTTTCAGTCCTATGTTCCCTTAATTCTTCCAGTCCTAGCCTCTTCTGCTCCTCCAGCTCTCGTCTCTGTTTCTCCTCCAGATCCTTGTGCTTTTGCTCTTCCCATTCCTGATGCTTCTCCTCCTCCAATTCCTGATGTCTCTGCTCTTCCTGTTCCTGGTGCTTCTGCTCATCCAGCTCTTGTCTCTGTTGCTCTTCCTGTTCCTGATGCTTCTCTTCCTCCTGCTTTAGTCTCTGCTGTTCCTCCCATTGCTGGTGCTGGTGCACCTCCAGCTCTTGTCTCTGTTGTTCCTCCTGTTCCTTGAGCTTCTGCTCCTTCAACTCTTGTCTCTGTCCCTCCTGTTCCTTGAGCTTCTGCTCCTCCAACGCTCGTCTCTGTTGTTCCTCCTGCTCCTTGACCTTTTGTACCTCCAGCTCTTGTCTCTGTTGTTCCTCCTGCTCCTTGAGTTTCTGCTCCTCCAACCTTCGTCTCTGTTGTTCCTCCTGCTCCTTGAGTTTCTGCTCCTCAAGTTTCTGCTCCTCCAGCTCTCGTCTCTGTTGTTCCTCCTGTTCCTTGAGCTTCTGCACCTCCAACTCTCGTCTCTGTTGTTGCTCCACTTCCCAGTGCCTCTTCTCCTCCAGGTCTTGTCGTTCTTCCTCCTCCAACTCCTTCTGCATCTGCTCCTCCAGCTCTTGCCTCTTTTCAGCCTTCATCAGTCTTCTTTCCTCTTTATGGCATGTTTTCTCTTCTATTTTCAAAGATGTCTCTTCTTCAAGGAGGCATTGCCTCTTTTCTTCTTCACAACGTCTTTTTTCCTGTTCTTTCCGCATCTCCTCAAGCTCTTGGCACCTTTTTTCTTCCATTTCTCTTTGTTCTTCCATTTCTACAATCTGTCTTATCCTTTCAGCTTCAAGGATACCCCAGTGATCTTCAATTCTTTTTTCCTCTGCCAGCTGAAGTTGCTTCTGCTCATCTCTGTCCTGGATTAGCTTGTCTGCTGTGAAGCGTCCATTATAACCTGGGTATACGTCCTCATACAGCTCAGTTTCTAGGTCCTCTGGCTCAAATTCTGTTATTGTTAAACTTTGTGATCCCTAAAATTGGAGACAAGTTTGGAGTTACTGAACATTGCCTGTTGTCTTGTTATCCTTTATAGTGAACAAAGGGTTGCAAATGCAAAAAAGAATTTTAAAACAGTGATTTAGATGAGCCAACACACCCCACCCCAATTTATGGATTATATCATCACAGATCCTATGTCTCTCACCTATTTGGATGATAGCCTTTAAAAGAAAGAAAACATCCCAAGAATGATAGCAGTATAATGCCAAATATTTAGTCACCATTTGGTGCACATTGAGACATGCCATATCAAATTTGCAGAAGACCAAGGAACAGAATGTAAGTTTTATATGTCCATTCTTGTTCCACTACTTAGAACTCCATCCTTTAAGCCTGAAATCATTAATGCCTGCTTAGGGGCATTGTTTTGCCAGTTCTTTCATGGCAAATCTGGTACTTGCAGAGACAGCACTGTTGCCTGCAGAAAAAAAGCTCTGCAATGCTAGCCAGGAGAGAACACTTCTCAGGGAAACACAATTTGTTTTCTTTTCACAAATCCTGAGCCAGGACATCTTCCTCATTAGCTGTGCTGAGACTCTAGTGCTATTGTAGCAACCGTGGGAACATGGTATGGACATGCACAGCCAGAGCTTCCCGGGAATACTGCTCTGTTCTGTACCTGAAGAGTGCTTCTCTTTAGGAAAACAGCTCAGCTAATATCCTGTCTAGCTATCATTTGTTGAGGCATCATTTGGCTCCAGTTAACCATTGTACAAACAAGAGGTTTAAATTTAATTTCTACATTGCAAGAGTGATAAATGCAAGTATAGTGGTGCAGAAGAAAGGGCAGTGGCCTCTCCTGAGCTCTGTGTAGTTGAATAGTCTTGTCCTATTTACTAGAACTTATAAGATGTCAGGATAAAAACCAAAACAGATGTGCATTAAGTGAACAAAGCTACAAATTCATATTTCTCTCTATAGCTGTTGCAAGTGCTACATGACTTAAGTCTTGTTCCTTCTTATAGGGCAAAGATATCACCCCTGTCAGAACCTATGCCCAATTTAGAGAATCTGATTTTTTCCCAACCAAATTTTGCACCATCTGGTTGCCTATATCAGAGCAGCACATATCTTCAGGCCTTTATGACCTACAGTTTTTACTAGAAAAACTAGAATCGATGTAAATTCCTAGTGGAAGTACTTCAGGTACTACTTTAAGTAGTATTTGTCTCAACTGGCAATACTGAAACTTCTTTGCATCTTCTCTCCAGCTAGGGTTTCAAATAAATGACAGTGTAAATCAGATCTTAAGTCCTCTGTCTATAGATCCTAGTACACTAATTTATGGTTATTTTGTACCCAGTTTCTAAAGTAATCGCCCTCCTCTAACTGTTTGGTCAGTCATTAAATACCTTTGTCAATCTCTTGTGCTGTCTTGACATCCTCTGCTTTTTTGGCTTCACAGACAGTTTGTGCTTAGCTGCACTGTTGTCTAGACGAGCAAGAGCCTGGGGAACTGAATCCAAATTGATTGTTTCAATTGTGCCAGAACAGGAAAACTGTCTTTTTGGCCGAGCTGATTTAACTGGAGTGACCTGTTTGTATCACAAATACAAGAAATTGTTATTAAGCTACTTGTTCCATTAAATAAATAAATACATAAATAAATAAATTACAGACACACACATATCTTTGCAGGTTTGAATTTAAAGGAATTATTTGCAGAAAAGATTTGAAACCCTGGCTTTCCATTATACGAATCACAAACTTTGGACGTGAAAGTTGCAGCTCTAATATTTTCCCGTTTTCAGTACTACACATTTTTATCATTTTCACATAAAAATTACTTAGACCATTCTATTGAAGCTTTTCACAGTTTAGCTCCACTCTGAACTTGTTGGGAATGGGAAAGGCTCAGGCAGGGTTTTAAACAACATCAAAAGCTGGGGCATTTTAAAGTTTGCTTACCGTGAAAAAATATCTACATCTTTAAATAATTTAGATTATACACTTTAGGCAGAAGCAAATCAGATTGACTTATCTAAGCATCATAATAGAACAGCAACAGAGTTGTACTCTCTCCATGGGAGATGACTGCAGTATTGGATCTCAGACTGGCATGGTGCCTGTGGAAAGCGTTCTCTCCAGAGTCACGTGGAGTTGTCCAAGACAGAGCCAAACAGCAAAAAACTAAAGACAACACTGGCTTTGATGGGTGCTTTATTTCTCGTGCCCTTCAAATACTTGGGTTCAGAAAGGGCAAATATAAGCAAAGTGATTCAGTGAGACTCTTTTCATGAATAAATAGTGGAACTGTATGTCTAGGCATGTAAGAATGAGCCTGTCATCAATCTCTTCCATAAGTCATCAAGCTATCATCCCAAGACTTGCATTTGGCATAGCACAAAAGGAAAAAGAAGACAGAGGGGGGGAAAAAAAATGAGAAAACATGTTCTGTAAGGAAAGAAATCACATACATTGTTTTCAAGACAGCTCTGTAATCTTCTGAGGTTAAACATATGCTAATCAGGGAACCAATTACTTAAAAGCTGAGGGAACATTTTGCATATGCTTATTGAATTACATGCAGGCATAACAAAGTAGTAGAAGTACTTATGAAAATTATGACTGTGTGATTAATACATCAAATAGAGGAATGCTGCAAGACTGGCAGAAACTGGGTTCTGCTGTTTCCTGCAATCATCTCTTAAGATTTCTCAATCTTAGTTATTGCTTATTAACTAGCTGCAAAACTGTACAGCGTTCACAAAATACTGGATGATCAATCAAACAATGTATGAAAACAAAAACTGTCAGGCTTCTAATATCTAAAATTAGAATGCCACTCAGTGCAAAACAAGTGTAAAAGTTTTTTACCTTTTCTTCCATTTCATGTCTTGTTCCAAGAAAATTCATTTTTCTCAAGAAATCTGGAGTGTCAGTGGACTAGAAAAAATTACCACAGACAAGTATTAAAATGTGAAGGATCTAGAAAATATTATTCAAAGGATTTGTGAAATCATGTATGTTAGGGTTGGATTTTTCCCTCTGTTCTATCACTTCAGGACTGATGGATAAACAATTCTTGTTCCTATGTGCTCTGAGCTTGTCTTCACTGCTCCTTGAATCACTGCTGTCTATACAGCTCTACAAAAGGCAGAACACTCAGGCCTCCTTAACAAGATAATCAGGTTTCAAAACAAAAGAAAGACCACAGCTTTGTAGGATTTTCATCAGGTCTTAATGATTTTATTTTCTCCTGACTTACACACAAGGAAAAAAGATACTAACCTGTTCAGGCATTACCTCTGCTGCAAGGAGCTTCAACTCCATGTTCTTTTTACAGAGGTAACAGTCCCCCCAGAGCGATGGAAGCCTGGACAACTGGGACTCTTTAGCTACTGTCCCTCTCCAAGCCATCACGGTGAGGAATTTTTAAGGCACAGGGCTTGAAGCAGCATTCATCACACTCAGAAACATTGGTTTGAATCATTCTATCACAGTATTGCCTCGTAACCTAATGTGTGTTGGGATCCCATTACACCACATGATTGTTAATATCAAGGCCAAAAGCTCATCTTCACAACTACAAGTTAAATTAAACTCAGAACTCTTGCCACCAATCTGAGCTATTCAGGCGGGAAAATCAGAAGTCACAAAGCACCACAGGAAACCTGTTCAAAGTAGAGCAGATCTATGTGGTCCTGGCCACCAATTTTTGATGGAAGCCACCCCATCTCCCAAGACCTATGCAGATAGACATGCCAAGGAGTTACAAGGCCAGCAGATGAGACAAGAGCAGAAACCAGGGAAGCTGCCACACACCAGAAATCTCTGATAACACAGGTAATTAGTAGTGTGCAGAAACAAGAGGAAAGTACCGAGTGCTCTGGCTGACCCTATCCATGTAAAATTGGTTTGTTGGTGTCTACAACTGCCTCTGAGCAGGGATGGTTGCTCCTTCAGTATTTGGAAAAAAAAATATGCAAAGGGGTGTTAATTCTGTTTTCAAAATGTAGTATTTTAAAGAGTAGGCAGTAAGAATTGAATTTCACCCTCTGTAATACACAAAAATACTCTAGCAGGATTTTAATGCTTGAACTATCGTATCCTTTGAGCTGGAAGTCACCAGGTGAAATTAGGGTCTCCTGCAGGACCCAAGAAGAAGGCTGTCTGCAGAGAATCCATGCTGATCTCAAACACTGACTCACCTAGCACCAGGGTAGAGACAGTGCATCACCAAAACCTGTCCACAGTCCCACTGCACACTTTGTGCTCTGAGACACACGTGATGCTCTTGATTCACCTTACCTGATTGCACCACAAAGAGTACTTGTTAGGCAAAAAGGTTAATTAGGTTTAATTTTTATCTTTCCAGACCACCAAGGGAGAGGTGTGAGTGTGCAGGTCCTACCCAAATGCCTGGCTCCCTGGCAGACTGAACCACAACCATGAAAGTAGTGGTCACAGAAAAGCTAAGCTTAAAGACTGATGAAGAATTTGGGCCAACTCAGCCATAAATCTCCCTTCTGTGTGTTTGGCTGAACATAGGCATGAATCGCACAGGACCCTTTCTGCCTTTCACACAGGCAGCCCTCGTGTTAGTGAACATGAGCGGAGGCTCGTGCCCCAGAGTCCCAGGATCCTAAGGGCTATGTGTGCATGCTGGCTTGCTGGATGCCTTCCCCAAGGGTTCCCAGGCACAAAGTCAGCCTCCTCTAGGCACAGAAGTTTGACACTGTACTCCTTTCTGCCATTACAGCAACACACTGAACCAGTCTTGCCTTAGAGGATTTCCAGAGACGTTTCCTCGCTCACCATGTTTCTTCACTGTCTGAAAAAGACCCTTCTGGACACCTAAATGTCCACAGCATCAAAATCTCAATGAATAATTTGACTAATTATTTAATTCTATTGGAAAATTTATTTTAGGCAGCATTCAAAATGCTTCTCCCCCTTCCTCACCTTTGGTTCCTGTCCATGAGAAATATCCATACTTACTCTACGACCTGGGAATTTACAGGTTTAGGTTTCACACTCCTCTCATTTTGAAATGATTTTCCTTTTTGGTATTTGATGCTGTGAACAACTTTCCTTGCTGGGAAGTCCATATTTTAAAATATTTTCTCTATTAGAAAAATTTCCTGTATTCTAGCAACACTGGAGTAATGTCTGCACTCCTGGAAGCTCAGAGCAAACACTCAGATCAGTAATTCTTTGTGACCTGGCTCAGGATGCCAAGAGCATGCTTCCCACCAGGCTAAGAAGCACAAGCTGAGAGATCTCTCCCACATAAAACAGCCCACTGAGCTCTGCTACGCCTCACTGGAAACATCTGCTACACCTCAGTGAACTTTGCTGCTTTAGTGCTGCTCTAGTGCCATGGACATGTCAATTTAAAGTGCTTACTTTATTACTGCAGTCTGAGATCACTGTGTCCTGCTGGGTCTCAGTCTCCATGGGGCTGCTGAGCAACGCATCATCTTCTGCACTGGTGTTTGCTTCCTCCATTGTCCTCGCAGAAATTGTCATTTGTGGAGGCTGCCCAAATTTTATATTTTTGGCCAACTGTTGCTGAAAAACAAGAAAAATAAAACAAAAAAAACAGGTATTTATATTACAAACAAAACAAGCCAACTCCAGCAAATGCCCCTTCTCTGCCTGAAAGCTGCACAGAAATATTCTGGGCAGCTTCTGACTCTGGACTAAAAAAAAAAAACCAAAAAACAAAAAACAAACAAACAAACAAACAAACAAAAAACAAAACAAAAAAACCCCCCATCTTGAGACTCACATTGTTGCAACATGATGGGTACCCCCTCTTCTTTCTCCCCACAATGTAACTAAAGTGAGGAATTTACTACACGACTGCTAATTTTGGATGATCGATTCAAGTTCTTGACAGTGTTGCCAGCTTCTGAAAATTTACTGTGAGTTTTGAAACACTTAATCTCTTTTTTAAACCTATGTTCTAGGTTAAGACTTTGTTTATAAAAGCGAATTATGAAGCCTCCTTGTTGTGAAGAAATAAGCTTATGAGAAAAGTGTACACTGAGAAACTAAAACTACCCCAAAAGGCAACCTTTTTCTTTTCTAGTCCCGAAACCCTGCATCTCATGCATTTGTGTTTCTAAAAGGTATCCTTATTGTAATGTTTAATCATAAGTTTTAAATGTTAAGAGTTTAGCACAACCCTGCCTTAGAGAGGCAAATTCTCAAAGCAGAGGAAATCCAGCTCTTTTAAATGCTTGGTCTCATAGGAAGAATAGACAAACTCATGTCTGCTCATGCTCACGAGCACGGCCACTTACTGCTGGTACACAAAGAAATTTAGGCAGGGGACATGCAAGAGATGAATGGATAAAAAAGCTTTCCCACCATTTATTTTCCATATTGAAGCAATCTTCTCTCAAGGCTTACAAGGAAGTACTCTTGAATTACATTAAGCATAAGATGAATAAAATAAGAAGCATATACTATGTGTCCTCTAGCAGGGTGAGTTAAAGAAATTGCCACCCTGGCTACTGCAGAGACAGGTACCATACCAACTTTGAATGTGAGCTTTTTGCAAAAGAGAGAAGACATTTTCTAGAAGGAGCAAATGCAGCAAGGAACATTTATGAGTATATTATTTCCCTGAAATATTTCAGGGAAACATTCTCAATTAGGAAGGAAGAGACCATGGAGTTATTTTCCTGCTTTGCTGTTTTTCAAGGACAGAAAATTCTCCAAAGGGGATCCCTCATTTTTGTCTTGTGAACTATTATGAACAAGTAATTCAACTGTGCAGCTTCTATTCAGTGGAAATGTCAGGTACTTACACAATACCCTGACAGAAGTTTGCTGCTGAGAGTTGCGGAAGATTGGAGTAGACAGTAGGTAAAACAAAGATTTTTTTTTTCCTATATTGTAGAATCAGTAACACGGCACACACGTGAGGAGCAGTTAAGGAAAGATATCCTCTAAAGGAATTCAGGTCAGATTAGTCTTTCTTGCCATAGCTCCCAGTGGGCTAGACTCTTATATCAAGTTTATCCATATTATCCCAAAAACATTAACAGATTTCTGTATTGAACCATTGAACCATTAAAACAAAAATTACATGCAGAAACTCCTCATGACCAGGTTATTAAACTAGAATAGCTTTTCTCAGTCTCCTCACTGAGTTAGTCAGTTATTTATGCCCATTTGAATTTTGGCAGAATGTGGTGAAATTCGTATCGTAAAGCATTTTGGCATAGTGGATAGTTCTGAATGGCAAACTTTTATTCCCACCTGGATTACTGGCATAAAGTCTAAATGCAAGGGTTTCACCAAGTCCTTCCAGGCTTTTATGTTAGCACTGCAACTCTGACTTGAAATCTTACATGCTTCCATTGTGTACATAGGAGATGGAGTGGGCAAAATGGTCTGTATGAGATTGTGTGAGGCCTTCTGATGCCAAAATACAATTACTTCAGAAAAAAAGTCTTAATGCGATAATGTTGCCCTAAGTTGAGATTGCTCCTTTCTTCTTCCCAAAGTCATATTCCTAGACAAATAATTCTCCCAGGCAGAAAACTGGAACTATCAGCATTACTTAGGAAACTAAGGATATGTGCATCTGTTCCATAGTGAGAACATGCACACATTAACATATTGCTTGCAGTGTGTTTTAGAGGAAGGGATGGGGTGTTGCCCTTTTGATCTTCTGACAAGTTCTTGATGTAAGTGTGTGTGTAATGCGAGGTGGGAGTTTGGTGATGGAGCTGTTGTGGAGAAAGGTCTATGCTTGAAGAAGAATGGCCTTTCTAATTACCATCAAGGCTGCTTGAGGGCCCTGCAATGACAGTGTGATTTTCTGTATATAAAAGTTATAATATATTTATACATTTTGTATATAAAATATTATTTTCTTTATATTTCCAAGAAATATACTATCCTCAATATTTATGGACTGTACACAGTCGTGACTGTTTTTTGGTTTTGGGGTTTTTTTTAATTATTTCAAAGCTTTGAAAGCTTGTTTGCTAAGACTGGCATAAATTAGTTTGAGGATTGAAGAATAAACTCTAGTAACCATCACCCTTCCAGAACAAAAGGTGCTTCATTGTATTATTTATTTATTGGCCTTTTTGGAACAAATTTATCTTAAAAAACAAAAAGCTCCACAAGTAGTTCTCCGCTAACCAGTTTACTCTGGTGCATTCTATTCTCTAAAGCTGACACTAAATACCAAATGACCAAATGTCAGAATCTCAAATAGCTCATTGTAACTACTGAGCAAATTTATTCTTATTGCTTTTAAAGAGTAATACTAAACCTGTTTCTTGGTCTTTTTTAGAATGTGCTTATAATGTAACTACAATGCAATTACCCTCTCAGAAAAATTCCACACTGATGCATTTTCTACCTGGTCAATCACAAAAATTCTAAAAATGCATCATCCATGAAAGAAAATAAAAACCCCACAAATTTTACTTGGGAGAAAACTCAATAGTCTAGCCCAGAGATGGACAGATACATCAGTTTAAGATGCAAGATCTTTGAGAAGAGACCATAATCACTGAAAAGGAGAATCTGCTTTAAATGTCTCAAAACTTTCAGTTAGACACATATTTCTGAACACATAACTATAAATCCTGTGTAGGTAAGAATTCTCTGTGCTGACAGTTTGTGGATGATTGTTGCCTAAGGAAGATTATCCACAATGCCAGTTATTAGAAATTGCAGGCATGGCATTTTGTTCTTCTGCCATTGCACAGTTGTGTCTAAATAGCCTTTTGAAAATCCCCACAGGTGCATATTGGGCTCAGTCAAAGGACCTTGGTCTCTTTTGGTTTGTTCAAGAAGACTTGTAATTTAGCAGCAAAAAACCACCATCTTGCTCTGAAATCTTCAACTAGAAGCAGAAGCAAAGAGATGAACTTTTTGTGCCTGCACCTCCCACTTCCAGCCTTATCAACTCCAGTGGCACTCCTGCTCCCTCAGTCTGCAGCCAGCGGACAATCATTTCCACAGGACTTACAAACTCTTCTCAGCACAAAACAGCACAGCTACCACACAGTGCCTATACCATGAAGCAGGGGCTGGAGACACCACACACAGGGGAGCTTTAGGACGAGATCCAGGCCAGGTTTATCTCATCCACTTTTTTTTTTTTTTCTGTAAGGTTCTTGAGGTTTCTATAAGATTCCTGATAGTTTTACTATTCCCACACAACCCAGGTGGCTGTCAGTGCCACAGTAACTGGACCATGACACAGGCTCACTTCTATTTCAAGCAAAATAATTTGCTAAAATGTGATATTATTTAACTGACACCAGCTTCCCATTAATAACTTAAGGAATAACGCTCCTAAGTAAAATTGTTCTGCATTGTCTGGTACCTGCAGCTAATAAAAAAAGCCCAGACTTTCACAGCACTCTTTGCATTTGCATAGGAAATGGCACAGAACAAGTTTTCCATATTAATTGGCAAAGAGCCCAGATCAGGCTGTACATCTCCTCTCTCACTCCCATTTGGTTCCTCTTCTGTGTACATGCCTACTTGCATGTGTGTCGGATTCAGGCCCCTGAAACTACATCAATCTTAGGGCTTCATGCCTGGAATGAATCCAAAACTGGATCCACTGAGCTGCTAACTCTCTTCAGTTAAAAATCGTTTAAACAGAGTGCACTATTTAAGCTAATTCCATTCAAACAAGGCTCACAAGAAATGTTGGTCATATATTCCCTTCAACTCAAATATCTACTCTTCATATCTGTTTGCAATGCCTAAATATAACTAAAGCTTAATTGAAATTAAGTCTTCTAGTTATATATAAATGGAAAATAATGACTTAATTAATATTTGTCCTAAAAAGACACACTGTTGAAATTCCACTTGGTCCTCTACAGTCTCTCAGAATGACCCAAAAAAATCAAATGCCTTGGGAATACATAAGAACAGGCTGAGCCCATACTGAGATGTTACTTGTAAATGCTCCAATGATTTGTGGCATCTGAGGAATTTTTATACAGTCCAACTTTGCTTAAAGAAATATTTGTTTTGATTTGGAAGTGTTACTAGTTTCAACTGTTGTTCATGTGTTCTCATGCTGCGAAAGACTGAATAATTGTCCTCTATTTATTTCATCAATTCTACTCATTATTTCAGGCATCTCTATCATATTCTCTCTTATAATTTGTTTTCTAGGCTCAGAAGAGGGTTCACCTAATTCATTATGAGCTATGGAAGTGAGTCCACTTCTTAATACAAACTGGAAAATCTGCAGCATATCTAAACAAAATAAATACCCAACATACCCTTTTTTTTTTTTTTAAACTAAGGAGAGAATAAACTGGAAAGCATCCTGTGAAAAGTTATATTGGAATAGCTTTAGAAAATAATCCAGGTATAAAATTGACATGAAAATCTATAGAAAATTAGGAAAAGTATTAGCACTTTTGGATTAGATGTTTTGGATACAAGATGCAGGGAGGAAACCATTCCACTCTGCATTGCTGGAGCAGCATCTGGTTGGTTAGAGGCATTACACTTGAAGAGGCTTTTTGGAAGAGTCCAAAATAGAAGAACGGTGAAGAAGCAAACTGTAAATGGACCTCTAGAAATGTGCATTGCAACAAATCCATGAATGAAGACTGGTGCACAGTGGCAATGGATCACTTACACATGCTCACGTGTAAAGAGAAGATTTTGTGGAGAGGCTTGAAGATAAAGCATCTGTGGCATTTGTCACATCAGTCTGTCTTGAAGCAAAGCAGATGCAAGGAAGGAAAACTTTTGGAAAGGAAAGCTTCCTTGGAAAGGAAGCTCATTTTCAGGGATTACTATGATCATAGGAAAAAGAGGGTCTGCCCAAGAAATGCTAGAATGATTTAGAAAAAATATGATAAATTCAGTTTATAAAGCAAGAAGAATTTTCAAGTATGAGGAAAACAATTAGGCTGCAGTGGCACTAGAAAATCTTGGCAACAAAGAAATTAATTGTAAGAAATACACAACTAGGCAATCAAGAACTGAAAATTCACTCCCAATTGTGAAAAATTCAGAGCATCATGGCAAAAGATAATAGCTTTGAGGTTGAAAAATGGCTTTGTATCTTTGTTGAGACCCAGGCAATAAGAAACAGAAGATTCATTGGGAGTGGCTGGTGGAATACAGATGTGCAATGCACAGTGAGGGAAGCACTGGCTTGGTCATTAGCTAAAATATGCTAATGACTAAAAGAAGTGTAATCCAAAACTGAACATAAGGTCATAAGCTCTTATAAACCGTCATAAGGTTTGACAAGAAGAAAGTTATAAGGGTTGTTCATCATTACAAAATCAGGGAAATATGAATTTTAAAAGTGGTCCTTTTTCATTTGACCGAGAAGTTGGGATGCACAAAAAATGTTTTATCATAATTAATATCTCTAAAATAAAGAGGTGCTTTATAGCTTTACAGAGCAGAGGGTTTGTTTTAAACTAGATGGCCACATGAAACAAAAAGGATGTAACCCAGTAGTTCCTAAAGGCCATAAGCTGTATGTCACAGTCAATCTTTAATATTTCTTGCAGCTGACTGCTGCAGCTGCAAAGATAGATGTCAGATGACCCAAGATAATTTCAGTGAAGGCAAGTAGAGGAGAACAGTAGCAGTGTCACACAATGGCACCATCACAGCAAGTGGGAAAGAATAGTGTAGGGGCTTCAGGAAACCAATGTTTTAAACACGCTTCCATTTTGCTTGCTGAAGTTTTTCTGAGTCTGATACAAAAACTCTCTTCTGTTAATTTGTTGACCATTTCTGGCAAATATCAGAGGTAGGAAGAAGAGTCACAGCTACAAAATGTCAGGAAATAGTTCTAAGACACTTTGATGGGAGAAGAAAACCAACCCACTAGCCTCTGGAAGGGAAGGATGTAAAATGAAGCTCCAAGAGATGGGTTGTGGGTTTTTTTCTGACACACTGCTAGATTTACATTTTAAGCATTCCTTGTGTCTCATTCACAGCATGACAAGAAAAGCAACAGATCCCCAGAAACTAAGAGTTCAACATTAAGAGTACCAGTGCCTGTGTACCACCTCTTGTTGGGAACAGGTTCAGGCTGGCTTCTACACTGGATTTTAAAAATTAGGTAATGATAAATCTCAGCAGTTCCAAACAAGGAAAAGACTGCTTTTGCAACACCAGATGGTTTGAACCAACACGGAATAACTTCAGGATACAAAAGGGCTACTGGAGGTTTATGAGAGGTCAGACTTTTCTCAGCCTGACTTCTAGCACACAGTAAAACCTTTGAACATGACCAGATCCATTTACAGAAAGCGTGATAAGATGAATACTGCCAATCTGAGAATCAATAAAAACAAATGAGAGCAATTCCAGGAAGAACTAATTTACCTTTCACGCGTAATTAGAGAGAGAGAATTCCCACAATAAGCAGCTGAACCCGTGCACAGGCTGGCCAGCTTCCCAGACTACTACGGAATTTGCACCATTACACAACATTTTTTGTGGGCTCATCAACACTCCAAAGTCAGCAGAAATGCAAGGCAAGAAGGGAGAAACACTTTAGTGGCCCCCAGAATGAAATCCAGCCCCACCAGTATTAAATGGGATTGTGTTGCTATTCTGACTCCAAAACCCTTTTCACCATGCTGTCTCTTAGGTTTGTAAGCATGAGGACTTTCCCAAAAAAAGATTTAAGTTTTCCAGGAACATTTACTGTACCACCTCCAAACAAAATCCTGAAAAGGGTTAAAAACTGCAGTGCTTTTGATCTCCATTTGGAATGCAGCAAGTTTAGAGTCAGCATGGGGCATGGAATCCTGGCAATAATTCTTAACTGAAGAGTACCTTGCCAGGTAAATGGAAACTGGAATTGCTGTGCTTCCACCCTGACATACAAGCCTGGCAAACCGCAGTAATGCCGGTGGCACAGTGATGACTTGGGACTCAGGGCTGGACACAGAATTGCCTCTAAGAAGTGGAGTGCTCTTCAGAAGAGAGGACTGTCTCCTCTTAATCCACTGCTTTAAGAAATACAAATGTTCCCAGTTGGACTTAGCTTGCAGAAAGAGATTTCAAAGTAGATAGAGGCTTCTGGTAACAGGAGACAAAATTTCAACGTTTTCTGTGACTGCAAAATCACATAGTAAACTCTGACTCATAGAACAGCAGGAAAAAAAGGATGGGGTATGGAGTGCATGAAACCTCCAAACAGGAATGACAGTCCAAATAACTCATAAGACCTGGGACTCAACTCGAAGGTCAATTTAAAATGTACAATGGGATTTAGGCATGACTTTGTCCTAAAACTCAGGGAACAGTTGCAGAAATCATGGCTAGAGAAATGGGAAAAGTTAATGGTCCGCAGCAATTTTTGAAGATACAAGAAGTGGCCCTTGGGCTTATTATAGGAGGGCTTTCCATGGGTTTAGAAAAAAAATCCATGCACATTTAGATGAATGTATAATTTCTGTGTAAACATGTAAATACTTAAAAGTGTCATTTGCAATCTATTATGCATTTCTTTTCTGAATGAATAAGTGGCTCTCACCATCATCATCAGAATTGAAAAATGAATCTGGTATGTTACAGGCTGAGTTCCAGCGACACTAAAATGACAAAAATTGACTACCATCCTTCAATTTTAAATAAAAAAGCAAGCATATTTTTTACATCAAGCAGCTGAAACAATATTGTCTCTTAAAATACATGCAATTAACCACACTAAAAAAAGGCTTATGCAAAGTTCATATGAGCAAGAGAGCACCACTGGCTATTTATTTCGTGACTTTCAACGGTGACATTTTGCTCTAATTTTCTTGATTTAGCATTTGCTTAGCAAGCACAGTTGTTACCAACTGCATTTACTATACTTTTTCTAAGGTGTCTTATTTTAGCAAAGGCAATAATTTCCATTAGGAATTTTAAGCTGAATTTTGAAATGAGAGAAAACACCTCTGGAAGTGAAAAGTTATTCAGAGAAAAGCTAGTATATGGAAGCCAAGAAAACAAATCCAACAGATAGGGAGGGCACAGGTCCCTGAAAGAGTTAGTGGGCTTTGTAGGAGTCTGCAGGACAGGCCCACATACCTCAGGTCTTTACCCAGAGTCCACAGTCATTCTAAACAAAATGATTTCCAGCCTGGGAAACAGCATGTACTGAATCTACCTGACCCAGTGAAATTTAAGCTGAAAAACCAGCACAGAGGAATTGGAGATGTCCTAGTGTGGTTTCTACTTCACTGTTCCTCACAGTCAGCACAGCCAGCACCATGCAGGTGCTCCGTCTGCTGACAGCACCAGGCAGGAGGCAGGAACAATTCCATCCTGAAGGTCAGAGCTGTCTAATGGGCATGATCCCTCACTCACCAGAAAAGATGGATCATGGGCAGACTTCAGAGGTAAAAGAAATCAATGGTATTTTACTAGTCAACTTCAGGGTAACAGCACTTGCACAGCATTAAAAATTTATCAGTGTTTTGACAGGATATGTCAGCATCCTGAACAATAAAGTGCAACGTGTTTCTGAGGGACAGCTCTCTCAAGGTCTAGAAAGGCTTGGAAATCTTACAGCTATACAGGGAGTAAAGCAAAAAATTAGTTTGAGCACTAATGGGAGAGAGCTCTGGAAAAGAAGGGAAAGTGGATCATATAAAGCTCTTTAGAAGCAAATACCCAAATGAGTTGTTTATGCTTTAGAGAGATAAAAAAATCCACCTTCCATGAAAACCATTGAAAGTGCAGTGAGAAAAAGGAGAAAAAAAATGTAATACATGTAAACATATAATTAAATTGGCTTTGCAAGGAAGTCTCACTCTGCATGCCATTCCCTGCCCTCAACACAGCCTTCATTTATTTCTCTCATTACCACATTTGTAGTACTTAGGCATACAGATCAGGACACGCCAAAACCATGAGTTCAATTCAGATGACTTCCACAGGCACAAACATTTCTGCAGATATGTTTACAGCATCACTGCTGTACTTTTCAAGACCAAAACCAGGAACTTCTGCAGATTATCTGAATTAGTTGCAATGGCTTTTGGCCAGAGAACTTAACATGGCTGAGAAACTGTCACAAAGCTACTGGAAAAGCAACCCATCTTTATGCACATTTAACATGTTCTGGAGACCATTTGCCACCACATTTTAAATATTTTTCCCACTTAATATTTCTTACCTGAAGAATTTTGACTTTTCCTAAAACGTTCTCCTGTGACATTGCTTGAATGGCCTGCTCACTCTCTGTTCTCCCATCAGGTATGAAAATACTGTCATGGGAAAAAGCTCGACTGCCCATAGAATAATGGGAGGATCTGTTAAAAAAAACAATCAACAAGTAAGTAAGTACTGCAATTAATTTATGAGAGTGACTCTTCATATCATACTTGTCCTGCTGTATGGATTTCCCTCCCTCTTTCCTTCTACATAAAACCTTTGTACACTCTCAGGGGAGAGGTATCCAAACACTTTTGGTTTTCAAAAGTTTAATGGAGGGGCATGATTCCTCTATACATAGTCTTCCTCCCTGGAAGGACCTAGAGTTTGGTGTTTTTAATAGGCGTGTTGAGAAGTTCAATTGATTTTGCTTGTAAGTCTCAAATCTAAATGTTACTTTCAGGATACAGACTAGATGGTGATGGTGCACACATTGCCAGACTGCATGTCTAAGAAAGTGCACTCATGCTTAGTGCCACTGCTTGGGACACACTGTCACTCCTGGTCCAAGAAAACAGCAGGTGACAAGCCAAGGGAGCTATGTAACACAAAAAGAGGTATTACAGTGCAGTGAGCCACTTCTATAGAGCTCCCTCCTGCAGCTGATTACTCAGCGCTTCCTATGGCCATGAGCATGACCACACTGACAAAGGTTATCACCAAAACCCCAGACTGCTAAGAAGCTGATTGCACCCAGCTGTGTGTCCCTGATTAGCCACAGAGAGCGAGAAATGCCCACGTGCTGCTGCTAAACTGAACACCGATGCCAAGGAGGAGGGTGTGCCATGAATGAACCAGTTATATGGCTCTGATTGAAGTCCACAGGCAAAGGCATGAAACAAAAAGGGGTTTCATTTACCAGAAATCATTCTAATGAATTTAATTATAAGAAAACTTAGAATTTAAAAAAAAAGGCTTGTGGTTTTGGGGGCACACTGAGGGAAAAATGCATCAGTTTGAAAGTGTTTTGTCTCACCTAGGATATTCGATGGTAAGTGAAAAGCCAATAATCTACAATCATGATAAAAACCACAATAAAAAAAAAAAAACAGAACAACTCAGAGGTTCTAAATCTTTCCTTTTAATAACCTGTTGGCAACCCTATAGAACCCATTTATAGTTTCAGAAAACAATCTGGAGGGAAAAAAAAGATAATTTTGATACAGGTCTATCCAATGTAACCTTCTACATATGAAAAAAGCACTATTAATATTTCAGCAAAATCAAGGAAGATGATACTTCCAGAAAGAGATGTAAATAAAAGAACAAAAAAAAATCAGGTTCCACATATTTAAGAAAACCAATATATTATCTTTTCTGCCTTTTAAAATCTGCTAATTGTTCATGAAGTGTTCAAGATATTTCTACTCATACTTTGGAAACAAGTAAGCAGGGAATGTATTTATTACATTTTGATCTGAGTTTTCCATGAGGTATTTGAAGTAAAAACAATAATCTTTTCTTAGCAAGGAAGAGTGTCATATAGGGTTACATAACCCTGTTGCAATGGATTAGATGTTAGACTATTCTTGAATTTTTAAACAGAATTTCTTAGAGGTAACCTGAAAATAACAGGATAAAAAGTCCCCCAAACCCTCTCTCTCTTTTACACATAAAATACTTTTGCAGCCACAAAATAATCAATCCAATTTTGCGGGGAGAACGCACACAGTTCTCTGAATAATTTCATCTTTCATACAATCCCAGACTAACTGAAAAACTACTTGTCATTTAGATTAATATTTCAGCAACATGTGTAATTTGAAACAAACTGGCACACAATGAGGCAAAGAGGTCAATATTCCACAAAACTTTTAGCCATGGAAGAAGAGGAATATTTAACTGATGCTATTTTCTATGTTAGTTTTTTTTTTTTAACAAAACTGGCAATTCAATTTCCTCTGGCTGTTAAAGGTAGTACACCTTTAAAGTTTCTCTTAGAAACCTTTAATTAGAGAAACCATAAAATTATATTTTTAGACTCTCTTCTAAAAAGGTCTCTATACCAAATCACCATGACTCAGTCTGTACACAGAGCTGTGGGAAAATTTCATGGCACTGAAATACCTCTACCTTGCTTGGCCAGCTGAGTCAACCAGTGAACCACAACTTGAGAAGTGTCCCTTACACAGAGACCTGGCAGGCCTGGAAATTAATGGTTTGACATGAAACTGAGTGAAAGCTGGCTTTTCTCATATAATTGTGTAGGTCTGTTTGAACTGAAAGCTCCAGCATTGCATTCAACCAGGTGGGAAGGACACATGCAGAAATTTGACAAACCAGCCCACGGCAACTGCTCCTGCACTCGCACCGCTCAGTGGGTGAGCCTGCTGCAGGTGCAGAAGGCAAGGCCAGTGGGAACTGGTTGTTTGCTCTTTACCTTTGAGCTGAGAGATCTGCCGAGAATGCATAGTCCAGGTCATATTATTCTCCAGAGAGGATCATTTCTCAAATATTTTTCCAGCTATGTTGTGGCTCAGACACCTGTGGCTTTGTCTCATAGCCACTCACTGTGCATACAACACCATTCACGCCTTTTGCTGTCCAGTAGATTGTCTTTCTCATGTTTAAAATCTGACACCTTATGTATATTTGTGTTGTTTGTTACAACTAATTAGTAGGCAAGGGTTGCAATTCAGGCACCAAAGAGTTCAGTGACTTGTTTGGAAGTTGTTCTTGACCTTACTAACGAATTGTTAATATTGAAGTTGGGAGCAGCCAAACTGCAGCTTTGAAACTAAAGAGAATTTGCCAGCAGTCCAAACCCCAAAACTGCAGTTGACCTACAGCAGGAATACTCTAACTGTAGGAACTGCCTGATAAAATCTGAATCTCTGAAATGGAAGAAAAGAGCAACTGCTGAGGTCAGTTCTGGTGGACTGCCCAGGACATGGCTGTGAATGAAAATCTTCCCCACCCTGCTGCAGAGCTGAGGACACTTTTAAGAACCTAATCTCTCCTCCTGCCTGCAAACTAGCCAAAATTTCGTTTAAAGCTTCCTGTGGGGACAGCAGGTCACGTGGAGCAGCTTGACAGTTCCACGTGACCTGCAACCATAAGTACATCACCACTGAAAATCCAACCCTGTCTTTGACAAGTGCCCACAATGGTACCACTGGCAGGTTAGGACCATGCTAAGCATTTACAGCATCTCCAACATTCTCCCAGGCACCAACTGCTCTCTCTCTCTCTCTCTTCCCCCTTGCTACAAGGCAACACACCTTTCTCTTTCATAGAACTGAGGGCAAGCATATCTGAAAGGTCTTGTTTCCATTTTTGTTTTCTTGTTGACTTGATAATAAAACACACTCCAAATTGTCAGAATACATGAAAGAGTCACAAGAAACCCCACAGTGAATTAATGCCAGACTGCTCAGTACTCTATCCCTTCAAAATGCTTTGCAAATATGCAGAATATTTCAAGTGGGTGAATGAGCAATTCTGCTAGCCACATGTCCAACAACTGGTAAAAATAGTTTAAGAATTTTGTTTAAATATCTATGTAGGCTAAAGAACATTGGAAAAAAGATATTCACACATTGTAGTAACCTAGTTTCTTTTACAGGGTAGTTCAAATAGCAGTTAAGGTGATTTCCAAGCTACTTGTACTTTCTGAAAGGTCTCTTATTTTGCTCCCTGGGAGCCCACAATCCTTTCACATTTTCCCAGTTATGAATTTGACAGATTATATCACAAAGGTCCTTTTTCCACCACTTTTTTTCACTTTGCTCATGTTCTACTTTTGGAAAGGCTGACTTTCTTTTAAGTCATAATATAGTATGAATAATTGAGTTTCCTTTGCTGCTATCCATCTCTCAAGTTTTTTTCAAAGTCTTTATAAAATGAAATCCTCACAATCCACATTTACAGACTGTTCTCCCTTCAATTAAAAGGCATGCCAATGCCATCAGGAGTGAATTTCAATAAATTCACAGCATGACAGAGATATAGGCTACACTCATAGCCACAGCTGAAGGCATTACAGTTTCAAACTTCCATATCACTTCCAAGAGATGTGGGAAAACAGGGGCATCAGTTTATGAGCACCTCTGTTGATAATTCCAGTGATGACACTTCAGAGGCTGTTTCTTCTGAAAATAGTTGAATCATCATCTGACTCACTTTCAGAAACCTGACTAAATTACATGAATTATGGATGTGCTACATCAAAATACAAAGCACTTTTAACAAATCCTTAAACACGCTCTCTCTGAAGATGTGTTGCAACCCAAATAACATGTTTCAGATTCAATTGCAATACACAAATATCCAAAAGTATTTTTTTCATACTGAGAGCAAAGTTAAATTCCATTTGCTCTTCATCCATTACTCATTCTTGCTGAGGTGTCTGTGTGTGCTAAGAAACTTGGAAATGTGAAACAAATCTCTCACAGCAGAATGGGACCACCCTGAGTCTACAGGAAAAGTCTTACTCCTCTCCCAAGAAATGTAGCAGAGACCCTCTTTGGACACTCCCTCAGCTATCCCCTGCTTCAGATCTATTTAGGATGCAGTTTTCCATCAGTTCTAGGTACCTCAAGTCAGGACTGGGTGAGATATCACACTCTCTTTATCCTCCTCTCCATGCGTTCCCATCACCTCTTTTGTACCTTATTAGTGGTCATTGTTCACATGGAACAATTCAGAGAAATGTTCTGGAAACTAGAATAACCAAGAATTAAGTACAAAAAAACCAAACCAAACCAAAAAAACAAACAACAAACAAACAAACAAACAAACAAACAAAACAGGCCCCCTCAAAACATCAGAATTCAAAAATCCACACAAATTCCTAGTTCAGTTGAGCAAATCCTGACACAAGTTTCCATGCTAGCTGCATATCTAGAGAGCTGCTGGAAAGAGTCAGACATCAATCAACATTTTGTGCTGTGGGACTGCACCTTTAACTACATCAGAGCATGTGCAAGGACACTTTTGCACAGAATACAATGTTATTGTATTGACAGTGGTGGCTATGATGTTTCTAGACCCCATTTTTCTCCAGAGCTATTTCTCCTCTTAAAGACAAATGTGTGATCCTTTAAAAAGGGGAGGCTTTTCCAGAAAGGAATACTGAGACCTCAGCTCTTATATAACCCCATACTGGTGCATTACAGAAGTACAGAAATCTCACACCACCAGTTGCCTCTTTGGTGTGTCATAAATGTTCCTCCTACTCTGATATTAAAGAGTTAGAAATAGAAACTGGAAAATAAAGGGAAAGAACGAGTTGTTCTGTTCTTTTATGTTTGTAGAGACCGACTCCAAAAAACCCAGAGTCTCATGACTTTCACTCTTTTAGATTTCCATTAGAAACCAATTCTGTAATCGTTAAAGATCAAAGTCAACTTTTTAACACAAAGCCATTTTTAAACAATAAAAAATTTAAAAAGCATGAAAAGCAAGAGTGAATTTGGTTTCAACAGGTATTGACCCTTCATATAATCTCTTCAAAGGAAACTGAGAACCACTTCCCAGAATATTGCCTGAGGGAAATGACAAATGCAGTGATAGGCTGCCTCTACTTGATGTTTTGTTTTAAAAAAGAAACCTGATTCAACATTTTGCATCTCCCATTAATGTCTCCAGGGCAGCTAGAGATGAAAAACTTAAATTGCATTTTCTAGTCATTCCAGAGATGCATTAATACTGTAATAGAGGAAAATGGATTGCAATTCTGAGCTATATTTTTAGTGTCCTCTTTTTCATCAGCTGCAAGGAGAGTTTTGGTTCTAACTCACGCCTGGATGGGAAATATTGTTCATGCTGCGACATGATTCTGAGTTAGAGCAGTGCTCAGACAGCACATGTCTTCATTGCATTAACAAACACACAAACATGGGCCTCACAATCTGAACAGACAAAAGAGAAACTTTTTCAACAGGGAATCTTTTTTATAAAGTAAAATTAGAGATAATTTCTGCATTCATTCTAAATATATGTTCATATCACCTTCAGGAACCATTGAATTTCTGGGCACTAACTCTGGGAAAACTGCACAGCCCCCCTGTTATGACCCATCTGAGTCCCACTGATGCCAACAACCAGTTGTGCAGCCACGCTCAGAGCAGCCCTGTTCTTTTCAAAGGTATCACTCAGCATTGTCTTAATACAAAGCTCCAGCCTGCTGTCATCAAGGGACCTGGAATCCGTGAACTTACCATAATTTTATTTTTCTTAGAAGTAGAGATCAAGCCTAGTTTTAAGTAGCTGAGGCATCATGCTAATAATATTACTAAAATTATTATAATTAGGGGCATAAAATTAACCATGGGAAGTATCAAGGCCCTGAGTGCACTAACAAGCTCTAATGTCCCTGATGAGCTTCATCTGGAGACTCCACCTGCACACATGGGTCCAGGAGTTCTATTTAATATCACTTTCTTTTCTGTACATTTTGTACTTGAGGCTTTGATCCCTGCCTGAGCCATGCTGGAGAAGTGCTGGTCTCCAGCTCAGACAAAACTCTGCCTGGCCATGGAGACCTTTGATCCAGACCTCGCTTTGCAGACCTTTTTCCTGGCTTGCCCTTGGCCCTGTCTTCTCAGCTATGGACCTGCAGCATGATCATGGACCCCTCCTGCAGTGGGATCCCCTTGGTGTGCTGCTTGCCTTCCTTGAGGGAGTGGCCCTGCCTTTGCTGCTGTCTGACAAGGAGGTAATCAGGTAGGACTACACAGTTCTCAACACATCAATTTTATGTAATTATTCACTAAATTGTCTAATCTCAGAAAGTCTCACCATGTGCAAAGAAAAGCAAAGCAAGAAAGGCAATTACTGTAAACCCTGGTTTACAGTAATTCTGCAAGTGAATCCTAATGCAGCTTGAGGATGTGAATAATTCACCAGTTAGCCTAAAAAACATGCAGACTAGTAAAAGGAACAGGACTTTAAATGGTCCCGCTTTCACATTTGACCTGATAATCCATTGCATGTGACACTATTTTGTCAAATAGCTGCATATGTTTATGCAAAATTTGCCCTGAAATATGGCAAAATGTACAGAAAAGGAAGTGAAAAGTCTACATTAGCCTTGGCGGGAGTAAGTGTTATATAGAAACTGCATTTAGCTGATAAGAAATGAAAGGAAGATGAAATAAGACAGTACATTACAGGTCACAAATCTGTTTTGTTCCGAGTCTAGCCCTAGACCTCACCAGCTGCTGAAAATTACAGTTGTCATGCAGAATCTGGAAGGAAATTAAGTACATGATTAGGAAGGGGAGAGCAACAAAAACATCCAAAAGGGAGGCAAGAGAGAAGACAAGTGGGCAGTGAGACAGCCTAACTTTCCAGGGAGAATACAGCAAGACAACCTTTGTGACAGAAGAGAAGACCAGAGTGAAAATGGTTCTGGGATTACTGAGGTGAAAATGAAGCTGGTCATAGTCAGGGCTGAGGACAAAAGACAAGTTAAAAAGGAGAAACAGAGCAGCAGCTGATGTAAAATGTCAGGACTTACAGAAACACACTCTACTGAAGGGCTCTCAGGATCACATACCAACTACAGGTGTCTTAGCATCCAAGTAGCAGCTGGGAAAACAAAAGGCAAGCTAATGGCATTTACTGCAAATTTCTACCAAAGATAAAACTGGAGCAAGTAGTAAAGAGTTCTAGATCACACACCTGAGAAGAAAGCTTCTGGAGCACAAAAACTTCAGCAACTTGTAATAGAAGGGAGGAAGTCAAGAGTTGAGATGTCAGCTAAGGTCAGCAGAAATACTGAGTGTGATGTTAGCCTTATGTTCTCTCAAGACACCAGGAACCACTTCAGGAAGGCTTTCCCTGCTCCTCTGCTCTGGCCACATGCAACTGACTACACATCAGAAATGGCCATTCATAGGGTGGTTGTGGCTCCTATTTCTGTGCTACTCAACTGCAATATAAATTACAAAATGGGAGAACAACTCTAATTTCACCAAAATCTGTAAAAAAATTATTTTTAAAAAATCCATGCAAATGGGAAACTGCAGCCATAACCTTTTCTGTCCTGGAACATCCTCAACACAACTCATAACCCAAAAATAAGAAACTTTTTCCAGGTGTATGCATGTCAGCTAACACAAGTAAGGAAAATCCAAGCTTGTTTTTTTTTTTAAATGAAATTTCTTACAATGTCCCTATGTGGCTTTGCTCTGCTTGGGCTTGAAGAGATAATTGCTTAAATCAGAGCTCTGAGAAGATGAAGTCTTCAGGAGAAGGTGGACACCAAATACCACAGCAACAAGGCACTTGCACTGGAGTCAAGAAGACGCTCAAAATGAGGAACTTAGAAAGGAGATTAGGACTGACAAATGCCAATTGCAGAAATACAGTTAATATGCAGAAAAAAAAGATATCCAGTGTATGGAAACTGGATGTGACAGGGACAAAGTTTCTTGGGAGCTCTTTGAAACTCCAGGTGGGTAGACAGATCAGTTTTTACTGTTGATCTAGATTGCTTCACACAGAACTGCCCAATGCTGCAAGTAAAGGGGTCCCATTTTGTGGGAGGCACTGTCAAGACACTGATATTAGCTCAGAGACTTTTTCCTGAAAGGTCAGTGCTGTCCCACTTGAGTCCTAAACACCTGACAGGTCTAATTCCAGGCCCTTTGAAACACTGCATTCAGCCTAAGGGAATGTACTCTACTGTACCCCCAGTAAGAGAAATTTAATTCCCCACTCTCTCTGCACATCAAGCCAGAATGACAAACTTTAGTAAGGCACTGTGCAGGTACCCTTTCAGGTCTGTCCTCACAACACTTGCTCAGAAGTTGAGTATTTGTCAACTGTGACAAAAAAGACAAATATAAAATCTTTTAATGTGCCAAATCATAACCTCAGAACAGAAGCTTCTGGTACAGTAAAGCTCCATAAACTTGTGGAGCTTTCTTGTTGTCAGTACTTCTATCTTCCAGCACTTACGGTTAGGACAGAAAGTTAATGAATACAGTTTTAACTCTGCAAACTCAAGAAGGGCAATATAGAAATGGGAAAAGGAATTCCAGTCCTTCACAAGGCAGAGCAAGACAAACTGCAGCAGGAAACCTCCCACCTGGGTATTGCAAAACACCAGAGATGAATAAAGAGGTTGAAGTGTGCATACATCAGGATACCAAGCAAGTTATTTGCATCTGATGAATCCAGGATGTAAGAGAGGATGGACAGGGAGATCTGTCAGGCTGCTTCCAACTCAGCTAGTCAATCTACACCACATGCAGATTACCTAAATTGCTCTGGGCACCTCTGCATCACCCAGTCAGCACAGTCTCCATTAGAGATTCAGGTGTTAGCTGTAAGCAGGCTTGTAAGCCAATACAGCACTCGGTGAAACACTAGCTTAGGTCTTGGAAGCAATATAGATGTCTTCTTTAGCCTATACTCATTCATTTGCTTGTTTCTACCTTCCTGAAGCAGATTCCTCCCCCAGTATATTTTCAAAACAACCATCTCCTCTCCCCCCAAAAAAACCTAAATGTCCACAGGACACATCTGTAGATAACATATTCATGTATATTGCAGGCTGAGGAAGAAATATAGCTCATTAATGGAATGGGAATACCCCATAGCTTTTATTGTAAAATTGGAACTTTTATTAAGCTTTTTTGAATATATGGTTGTTGTACATTCTTAAAGAATTTGAAGCAAATGGTTTTACAAAACTTCTCAGGATTTTGCTTATGTAAATATACCACTAGTTATTTGTATTTACACTACAGTCTACAGACTTTTACAGTCTATTTCTGTGAATAGTGGAAAATATGGCAATGCACTTACTGTTAGAAAATTTGTAAACAACTATGTGTATTATTTTAGTTAGACAGCCTATCTCTGCATTCAATTCATAAATGTTTGAAATTACAGTAAAGGCTAGAAGCTATATTGGATGAAAGACATGTTGAAAACACACTGGAGTGGCAAAACTAAGCTCCCAAAGCAATCGAATGCACTGGACCAAACATTTATGCTTGTTGTAAAATGAGTAACATGGAAAAACTACCTGCAAACTGAAAATTATCATCAAATCTGACCCACATTTGCACCATGAAGCCCGACAGGAAAAACAGAGCTTTGATTGAGTCTTTCTAGCAGGCTAAAACCTCTCAGGACTCACAGAAATAAATGCTCCACCTGAGATGAGACATGGGACCTTTCACATTTACTAATCCCCTCTGACTTAAATCGTACAGTTTGATTTTTCCCCCAGATGCTAACTTTAAATGCTTTTGTTAATTATAAAAATTAATAGCTTTAAAAATGCAAATATTTAACACTCTCAAACAAGGCCTGCCACACCTTCATGTCACTTTTGAGGAACAGGAAAAGTTCCCATATCACTGTTTGTTTCTGGGTGCAGCACTGCATTTTCAGTTATGCCAAATGGGAAATCCCTGATAGTGAGATGACGCTGTTTAGTTTGCTCGTGAGGGAAAAGGCACTAAAACCTCCTACAATGGCTTGGCATCGTGCACTCAGGTAATGCATCACAACAGTGGTCAGTCACACCTCCAGCTACAGTGCGGCTATGCCCAGTACTGATTTTCTGAAAAAGTTGAGACCAGCAGAAGAGATGTGTAATTTACACCACAAAAACCAAAAGGAAGCCAAGTACTCAAGGAATTTCACAGAATGGAATAAAAACTCAGAAGCTAAAGAATCCCCCAAATAAATAATTTCAAAAATCGTATTTTGATAGGCACCATTACAAATATTGTTCAGAGTGACATTTCTGATACACACTTCATTCTCAAGCAGAGGGATTTGGAATTTTTTTACCCTTTCAGAGTTTTTTGTTACACTTTCAGATACACTCCCCAGTGCAAACAGTTCTTTTCTTCCAAAACAGTAGGCTTTGATCAGGAGTCAGCTAACCTCTCTGAGGCACAGTTGGAAAGTGACATGAATATTACTGACTCTAGTAGTTGTGCATCTGGTCTTGGGGCTTTGTTGCTATTGGGGTAAGGGGTTTTCTGTTTAGGGTTGGTTTTGTTTATTTGTTTGAGTTTGTTTGGTTTGGTTTGGGGTTTTTTTCCTATTCCTGTTCCTAGTTAGAGATTGCTGACTTGTTCACTCTGTACAGTTTCTTACTCCCACCATCTCCACAGAAAATTCTCATGCTGTCTGTCCTTCTGTCATCCTCTGTTGTCACTGGAATATGATCTGATTGTCAGGTGCCTCTCTCCCCTCTTTTCCTTCTTCTACTCTGCATTCAAATTGGTTCAAAATAAAAGCAGCCTGTTTGTTGACCCCAATTACAATGCAAAAATTATTTGGGATAAAGTGAAAAAGCATGTGCCTGTCTCAAGCCAAAGACTGCAGGGAAATCTATGCAATAAAGTATCTAAAACAGCCAGCTCAAGTTTCTCTTTTCCCAGTTTTAAAAACAGGGATGCCATTAATACCTCTGCTCAGGTGTTCACCTGTTAAATCAGAGCTGGATTCAAATTAATTTCTGCTTCCCCCTGGGATTTCTTATTTGCAGAGCAGCACAGGTGCCCCTTAAGCACTGAGATTTTGAGGTCTAAAGCAGCAGGTGTCAGGTTCAGAGGAAGGAGGAATGCACACGCTCCATAACAAGCAATGTACAGATCGCTACCGCTGGGCAGAGGGAGGATTTAATCTGAGTTCTGTGAGGAGCAGGGGAAGAGGCGCTGTGTGTGCAGGGGCTGGCGGTGGGTGCGGGGACACTCACCTCAGCGCGCTGTTGGGCTCCTCATCCGAGGAGCTCCCGTTGCAGATGTTGCCGAAGGAGTGGCTGGGCTTCAGTTTGGGCTCCTCACACTCTAAGGCGGGCTCTCTTTTCTTCCTCTTGCCGAAGAGCTTCTTGAAAGGCTGGAACTTGCCTGCCCGTTTCTTGTCTGCGGACGAGAGGACAGAGCGGCGCGGGGCTGAGGAGGCGGCCGGCGGGCGCACGCCGCGGCAGCGGGCTCAGAGGAGGAGCGGGGTCAAAGAGCGAGGCAGCAGCCCGGAGCAGCCCGGCCCTCGCCATGGAAATGCCGGGCTGCTGCTTGCTGCGGACGCGTCACACTGACAGAGCAAAGGCAGGAGCGCTCAGACCTCTGTTCCTGCTTTGGGGATCTACAGCCAAACATTCAGATCGACAGAAAGGGTGATTTTTGCGAAGCCAGAGCGTAACACTGCTTTAGTGTTTTTAGGTTTTATACCATAGTTTTGACCCTTTTACCAAAAGACAAGCACTGCTTTGGTCACCTCACTTTAGAAGGGGCTGGATCCTCTGCCTTGAATTGAAAACAATTGAAAACAAACACCTGTGTTTTAGCTATGTGGCCTCATAAATAGACAAATTAATTTATAAATGAACAAAGAGAACAGGATAAATTTCTGTTGGTTTGTACTGTGTTCCTTCAATAAACATCCAGCTTTGTATCAGCAAAGTCAATACATTTCTCTTTTTTCCCCCCCAAGTAATTGAGGATAGAATTTGACCAAGCATTTCTTCCTTGAGACACCGAAATTTTCAAAGCTACACCAAAAAAAGCACAGCAAAACCACAAACCATACATGAAAACAGGAACAAGAAATAAAAAAGTTAACCAGGAAAAAAGGTAACCGTTTTTCTTTCACCAGTGACTGGAAAAAATAAAGGCAGCTTCAAACTACTATCCTCCCATCTATTAAAAAGAAGTACCATGACTTTCTTGTTAACCACTGTCAAGAACGGGTTAATTACTCGGGGTTGGGATGAATCAAAGAATGCATAAAACATAGTAACTGCTAAAGCGCTTTATTCCTCTTAGGCTTTACCTTTATTTTGCATTAAATCTACTTTAAAAAGCTAGTTGGTTTTTTTCCTTTGTTTGTCTTATTTTAAAACCCCAACATTCAGCCTCCTATCATAATCTAGTTTGAGAAGCATCATGCTGTACTGGTGACAAATATTTTCATGGGCTAATTACATTCCTATATGTGCTTTTCTCACAGGCTGTGAGCACACACTGCTCTACTCTTCTCAGGAAGAGCTCTACTCTTCCTGTGGGCTGGGGCTCAGCAGAAAGTCCCAGGTTGATGGCAAAGTACATGCAGGCCCTGTAGGAACTTTTGACCAGGAAACCCAGAAAACCTTCTGTAGTGCAATAGCATTCTTTAGTTCCACCTGGGGTTTTACACTCTGCTATACCTAAGCAGGATAACACACCTTTGTAGTCACTGGAGCAATAGCTGCAGGATTTTCAGAGGGAGAAAATGTGCCCAAGCATATTTTGACCTAGCTACTTCCAGTGGTAAGTGGTTTCCAAACTAGCATAGTGCCAGAAAGCCTGAGTTGAACCCAGCATGGCATCATACTGACACACAGTTTATCTATCTGTATCTGATTAGGGATGAAGTAAGAAATCTACATTGAAACTACAAAGTGAAAGACACAAGAGAGAGTAATTCTGCACTTCCTTTACAGATCCATAAGAAGTTCACACAAATGTAATTCTTCTTCTTGGCAGTCAGGATATATACAGCATTTGTGTAACTTCATTAAAACATCAGGACATCCAAGCAGCACCATAAAAATAAAAAGCTGAATTATGAACATCAAATTCAGGCCTAGCATCAGAATTTTCCAGTCCAGAACCATTGACTCACAATAAGCAGATGACAAAGCCAACAACTGGAACATCAGTTTTACCAGTGTAGAAGAAAACAGGATGTGGAAGATTACCCGTCTCACAGCCCTGCTTTCCATAAGCAGATCAACTCACATCTCCAGCCAGACTCACTGAGTGCTGCTCAATTCTCACTGTAGATATATGTAGAATGTATTTATATATAACAGAATATTAAACCCCTAAAAGATAGCCAGGCAATCATGCAGAGAAAGAGAGACATTATTGCTCCTGGCCACAGCTGCTCTGACCCTTTAGTGCTTCAGAAATTGACTGCAAAATACCGTAAATCAAATGGCAGAGCATACAGGACAGAAAGCACTGGTACCAGACACAAGACTGGTTAGAAGAGCTATTTGTTCAGAGTTCTCACCTTGTTTCCTCAGCTTTCTTCAAAAGCTGCATGATGCCAATTTTGCTGGTTAATATGATTTACTGCATAAATCAATTCAACTACAGCATTTTTTAAAAAAGGTTCTCACCATGTTATTCATCCACATTACTCTTGTCCCCTCCTCTTTTTGAAATCTTCAGATATAACTGTGAATTGCCTCACTGACTCTAAATCTACAGTACTGATTCACCAACTATGATTCTAGTGTTGAACAAATGTAACAGGTCAACACAGCTTTCATTTCATCAAAATGGGTGAAAACCAACACATTTGTCTGCAGCCAAGATCTGCTTTTCCCCATGTGATTTAACATGTCCCTTAGCTGATTCCTTGCTGCACACTCATCATCACAGCTGTCATCACATTACTAAGCATGAATTCTTTAAATCAGGCTTTGTGACTCATTCCAAAGCCAAAGAACATCCTGCCCTGCACAGGCTGCTCGTACTGTTCTCCCTCCTGTCAAGTTTCTAAGGAGGGAATGCCTGACCACCAAGACAAAGTCTGTTAATGTAAATTTTTCACAAGATCTTATGGAGGAAGGTGTGGGATGATATTGCAGGATTAAATGTTTCCTGTAGCAGTAAAACAAGTACAAAAAGTATTCCAAACATCAGCAATGCAGCAGACAATTCTCTGCACCAAAGCCTTTTCTGTAATTCTCAAACACAGCTCATCCCTTGTCCATCTCTACTGCTGAGAGAAAAGAATGGGATGGGAAAGGATGAAAGTTGGGAAGCTCAGTGGTGTCAAATTGCAACAAGGACAATTGCTGGGAGAGCCAAGAGACAAGTCAGCTTATACGTGCCATTCGCTTCTCTCCTTAATCACTTTAATGTAATCGTGCAGATCCAGCCCCAGGAAACCAGGGGAAATAAGCAATTAAACCTTTTTTCCTGTCTGTTTAACAAGTTTATCTTGTTCAAATCACTGTAAACAGTTAACAGTAAACCAGTTTTGAATCACAGAATAACATAAGGTGTGAAGGCAACAGATAAACAAGGTTGGATACACTAGCTAGGATAACACAGCACATATGGTAGGCGCTTCCTTCTCAGCTACCAGAAGGGTAGCAGAGCAGATCAGAATAATCTGTAACCTGTCATATAATTTGTTGGATGCACAAAGACATGCAATGTGTAACACAGAGCCAGTTAAAGCAGAGAGCATTGGCATCACGCAGGCAGCACATGGAACCTTCGCTCCCAACAAGAGAAGGGAGCAGCTTCTCCTCTCACAGTCTCTCTTTAGTGCTCTCCAAGAAAGATGAAGGTGGGTGCAATGGCCTTTATTGCCAGGAAATCAGGAGCAGCCTTTGGACACCAACTGGCAAAGTCTTATCAACATGCCAGCTGAAAATTCCCTATAAAATAGCTTGCACTTAAATTGCTCAATGCCATTGGGATTCCCAGGCTGTGACTCCTTTCAAAAACAGCACAGAATCCACACCACAAGCACAGGCCAAATGAAGACTTAACTACCATGATTATAGAGGGAAGAGATTTAAATTGTTGGAAGGGAAGTGAGCACTGTATCCCAGACAACAGGCAGGGGTGAGGTTATGCCACTGCATGGGATAAAGGAGAGGTCAATGCCCCTGGAAGTATCTGAAAAACAGTTTTCAAGCAAAGCAAACGTAACATGAGAAACAGAAAGACTCACATAATCATAGAAGAGGCACCTAAATATTTAACAGGGTGTTTATTCCTTGCAGCTTTTCCTATTTGCTGCAGTGCTGGGGGCACTCACAGCAGTGTGGGTGAGGAAACCTGAGGGGCAGGTCATCTCTGAGCAGAGATGACCAAGCACAGGAATCAGCTGGTGGGTAGAAAATTGATCGTTGAGGGAAAACATAAATAGAAGCAGGATTCATCATGTCAATTCGAATTTTAAGTTACTATGACCAAGATTTTTCAAGCCCCAGTTTTGAAGTGGGATTTGCAAATATTTCACAGAATTTTTTTCTCATTATATGAAATCCAGTACCTGTCTATGACACTTCTCATAGTATAAGATATAGCACAGAAGCTGTCTCCAAAATTATGAGTTCTTTGTTAGTGAATTTAATGGCTATATAATGTGGTGTAATAAACTAGATTAATGAGAATATGGATTATTTATTGAATAGATAATTCTATAATGAATTTAGGGAATGGAAATCCATATGGATGTAGCATTAAGAACTGTGTGGCAGAGAGCACAAGTGGGTTACTGGGCTGCAAGCACAATACAGCAGCCAAGGTGGAAAAGGGGACTAAAAGATATTTTTAAGAGGATAAGTTGACTGACATTTCTCATTGCATCTCTATAATAGAGAAAAGCTGCTATAGTACACAATGCCAGTATCACTATTAAAAAAACCACCTCAATTTCAAGCTAATGGTATGCTTATTGATGCTATTTTTAAAATAACTTAGGATGTATCCACTACAATAAATCACTGCCCTGTTGAGCCCTGGGCTGGCCGGGCATCTGCAAAAACTTCTTTGCTTTCCAGGTCCCCCCAAAAAAAGCTGCCTTCCTTCCCCTCATCCCAGTTCTCATGGCATAGAGCTTCTCTGGGCAAACTAGGATTGGCACTTGCTTCCAGCTTTCCCACCCACTCCAGATCTCAGTACATCCATTTCTGTGAGATGCCAGAGATGCTTGTTTTTGCTGATAAATTTTCAGTGCTCCCTGGCGAGCTGTTTCCACTCCTCCAGAAAAAGGAAATAAATTGTTTGGAATCAAGCAGGAAGAGAGCAGGCTTTGCTCTGCTTAACCATGTTCCCATGTTTTAAATAGCTGTAAGCTTCTGTACCTGTTGTAGCTCATCTGATTTCACAGGGAAAACTGGTTTCTGGACATTTTCTGCTTTCATCACCCACCCTCAATCCATTGTCCTCTCTTACACAGGTAGCTGGGGCTGATAGAGGGACACAGTCCAGATATACAAAGCAGGCACAAACACCAAAAAACCATTTAAGACAACAAACAAAAATGCCAAAGAAACATTTAAGAGAACACACAGGGAATAAAGACTGACATAATAAAAAAAAAAAGACTGATTCTCAGATTCAATTATGTAACTTCCCAGAAATGGGTTCACCTCTGTGAACAGACATTTAGTGACAGCACATAACAGTCATAAAGCTGACAGTATGCAATAGCCCCATGCTGACAGAGATAATATCACCTGACATAACATCAATACCTGAGAAACATTAAATGAAAACAAGACTGAGAAGTATAGAAGGCATCAAATTGGTGTAGCCACAATGGTCTAATGAAACACCTTGGCAAAGCAAAGGAAAAATAGTGGGCCATTACTTGCCGATTTTTCCAAGAGTATCAGGTGATCTTACAAGAGATACTATTTCTTGCAAACCTTGTCCCAGAGAGGATGGGGTATTCTTGGATTACCTGATATAAACTAGTAATGCTACCTAAAGTATCCATAACACAGCAAGAACAAATCTTACTTTCCAGAAACATCTATTTTCCCATGCCATCTGCAGAAGCAAAAACATTTCCACAAAACCCAGCCCATTTTGTGATTTTTTTCCTCCCAAAGACTGTATTTTCCACAGAAACCTTACGTGGCTGACACAGTCAGCTGTTAGGAGACACATACTAATCATCATAATAAAGCCTATTAATGTTCAAGCACCATATAATGTGCTTCATCATCCAGAGCAAGGAAACAACTATTTTGACACTTCTCTTGATACAACAAGGAAATACTTTCTTGAAGGTAAAAGGACTTAACCTCCACTGCATGAGGTTTGGCACAGTGGTCTTTACAAGCAACAAAGAAATATGAATGAAGAGGAGGGGTAAATAATTTTTTAAAAATGTTTGGATGACATTAAGAAGAACTAGAACTAAGTAAATATCCACTTCTTTAGTCTCATTTACTATGGCAAAAGTCTCCTTTCATTTCTGAGCTCCTGTTCTCCTCTTTTTCCCACCTTTTAATTAAAGTCTTCCCAGCCAGTCTTTGTATTTCTGTGCCTTCTGTTTTCATCAAGCATTACAGTGAGTGGTCCTAGAGGTCAGAGAGCCTCATTCATCCAACTCTTTGTTTAACACTGACATTCTGCCTTCTTAATGCATCCCACTGCCATCCTTGGGCAGCATCTTTGGGACAGAGAAGACACTGCCCTCCAAAAAAACACAAACAGAGTGAGAGTAGGTAACTCACTTTGGGAATGTGTGAGGTAGGCTGGGGAGAGCAGACACTCCCAGTAGGGAAGACAGTATGAGAAAACTAGTATAAACTTCAGGAACAAATCCTAATGTGGCCAAGGAGTATTCTTCCAGAGGAAAGCCCCAGTTACAGGCTACACAGTGAGTAGCCAGAAGGTGTAAAAAAAGTAGGAATTCAAGTCCTGAGGACAGTAAGAATGGGTAGTGGAGTTCATAACTATGAGGATATTTGAGAAAGGGTTAAGTAAATGCTATAGATGTTACCAAGATGCTGGGCTGCATTGCAGAACATACCCGATAAGATAAAACCTGCTTATTATAGCTCTGGGCACAGTGATGCATGCGAGGCTTTTAGAAAGGAAGAGACCTCAATAGCTTCTGATTCACCAACAAAATATTATGTACCAGAAGGGAGAAAGCTTTGTTTTACTAGTCCAAGGCTTACTAACTCAAGTTATTGATGATGGGAGACCCTTTTAATGGGCTGGATTTTATCTGAGGTTTCCAGAGCTGCTTTAAACACTTAATGTCAATCAATAAAGAGGTGTTAGATCATTATTTCCTTCTCAGAGGAAAAAAAAAAGGCAAAACATGGAATTCCCTCAGCAGGTTAATTTCTTACGTGGCAAAATTCCTGACTGAAAGAAGTCCTGGCCATGCTGCATATGAAAAGATAAACCTCTCTAAGGCAGAACTACTTCCCTGAGGCCCCATGTCAGAGCAGTCCAAAGTCCAGGGAGTACCACATGCACTGGACAAACAGCTCCCACTGCCCCTCCCCAGTTGCCAGAAGTCATTTATGCCTCCTCAAGGCTGCCACAGGCTGCTGGTAGACCTGGATCCTACACTCAAATCACAATTTCTAAAATCGTTCTTGCAAGAGATCGTGCTACATGAACACTTTTTCATGCCCCTCCAGCTATAAATAAATCCTGTATTGCACTAGTCAACATTTTTAGATCCATACCACCTCCAGTTTTCCACTGGTGAGAGGAGGAGCATTTCACTGTCACAGGAACTACTGTCTTACCATAGAAAATTTATTTTCATGAAGAGAGCATGAAACTCATAGACCAGACCTCTTCAGTGATAAGGCAGAAGTGCTACTAGCATGCTGTTGAGTTCTATCAATAAAAGAAAGCCAAGAAGTATCCTGACCTCAACGGACAGTCAGAGTGCTATGCCAGAAAATCTGAATGGCTGGAGGACTGGAATAACTGGGATAGAAATAAGCTGAACTATTATGTACAAACTCATTCCTTTAGGGCCTACTGCTGAGATGTTCCAGACCAGCAAGAAGTGGGTGAGAAGACAGAAGTGACCATTCCAGCTGATCACGGGATAATTATAAGCCATCACTGCTGCAAAAGTTAAATGTCCTCATTTGGAAAGGGTTCCAGGGAGTGGCAGGGGTTACTGCCCAAGCAAGGGGCTGGAAAGCCCACTGACTAATAAATCACTAGGGGCTAATAAATCAAGGCTGTAAGAAAGCAGGTACATCCAATGTATTTTAGATTGGGATTTTGAACTTTTTCCTTCTTTTTTCAAGGGAAACAACAAACTAATACATTACTGAGTTATTATGACACAAAAAAAATTTCTCCCTTCAGTGTCACATAAAGGCAATATCATTGGATAAAAATTTCATGTCATGGTGTAAAACCAGATGCATGGTTTCTGCTTTTAATGCCTAACACAAACTGAGACCAGTACAGACATAGATACTCATAGCATGTTTTTCCATTTTTGCACAGTTTTAGTATAGTATATTTTACAATGACAAACATATATGAATTTTAAATTTGCAATTCAGATGAACTGCTAGAATATTTTAGATCGGTCAGATTAAATGGAGAGAGTCAAATTTTCATTTCATGAATTTAACTACTCCCCAGTCATAAGAGATGTTAGCAGGTTTTTTTGAAATCAGCAATATACCTTTTGAGTTGGAGCAGCTCCACGATGAAGTAAAAATACATTTTAAAAGGTTCCAACATAGTTCCATGTGTAACTTTAAATGAAGGGGAAGGAGATTAAGAGAAGGGGAAACCCCAACAATTATTTATGCCTGTGTGTTTTCTTTCAAAGTTCTGAGAATTATAAAGTGATATAGAAAACACAGGAGTAAAAAGGGTCTTATTCTAAGCAAATTATTAACTACTACAGTGGGCATATTAATTTAATAAGTTCTTCACTAATTTTTTTTAAGGGTAAAGTTGAACAGAAGGCAGTAAATCCATCTCCCCTCCCCAGATTTAAGGAACTAAAATGTCAGGATCATCTCTAATTTTTGCAATGAATCACAAGACCCCCATATTTGAGCAACCTGAAAGCCAAGCTAAATCTGACCTCAGGCTGAATGTGTCTAAAAGAACTAAAACAACTTGTGCTGATCTGTGGTTTCACAGAATTAAATCATACTGTTGTGGTTTACAGCTGTGTAGCAAAATAAAGAAAATAAACTCTATCTTAAGAAAAGAGCTGCATAAACCATAGCAAACACAAATTCTCCAGCAAGCTTTGGTAAAAAGCAAAGGCCAAAGTCAATGTTTGCATGGTGAAAACCACAGCGAAGAGAAGCATGGAGCTGGAAACAGTTCTGTTTTGTTAAGTGTTTGAGGTTTTTTAACTTTTGGAGGAAGCCAAACCTCAACTTCCTTATTCTGTTGGGCAAGGTAGACAGAAGGAATCATGGCACTCATTCCCTAGACTAGCATATCCCCAAAATATCACAGGAAATAACTTCAGTCAGCAGCGCAGGGGCTGAAGAACCTGCTCTGTGTTCCACTGCAAAGCCTGGAAGCACTGTGCTCTCCCATGGAGCTATCTCTGCTCCTGGAGCTGTGCAAAGCTATGGCAGAAGGACACCTTTGGCTCCTCACTGCTCCTCCTGTGCCTTCCTGCGGCACGCTTCCCTTTCCCAACCACCCTGCCAGGCTCACTTGCTCCTTCTGACAAACAAATCCTCTGATACTGACACAAACTGTGGCCAGATTAAGATTTGGGGCATCTGTCTTGAGTCTGGGATATTGCCTATTTAACAAATGTCTGGATTTTCGTTGTCTGAGCAACTTTCACTGCACACACAGGCCCAGATTATCATCCTCCTCAGGGGGAGCAGGCACTACACTGAGATGCTTTCTGTGTTGTTCAGGGACAAGATGTGCCTTCTGGGCATGTCAGCAGGAGAGGATAGTCAGCTACTTGTATGTAGCGTGCAACTCCTCCTGCCCCTCTCGCATCTCCAGCATCGCAGCCTCACCTTGGCCCTGCACAGAGAACACTACCGTGCTGCACCTCCATCTCTCCTGCTGACACTCCAGTCTGCACTGGATCACCCTTTTGAGCCCCAAGGTTAGATGGCCATTTCCAGTTTTTTCAGAAATTACCAGTTTTTGTAACGTAGACCACTATCAGCTGAAGCATGAAATTGGTGTCTTAATATTGACTGGGATGTTATTAAAAAAAAAAAAAAAAACTGCACCTGAGCCAGCACTTAACCAACACTGCTACCAACAATTTCAGAAACAAGATTTTGAGCAGTTAAACAGACCATGGAAATAAAACTGATCATCAGTATTAATCACTAATTATACTAGCATTGCACACATCTAACCTGGCTGCTCCTTATCCATCACCTGTTCCCATATAGTGAGCAGGCAACAGGCTGAGGCACAAAGGCAAACCTCAAACAACTTTTACACAGAAAAAGCAGATTAAAGACAGGACCAGGAACATGCAGCTGCTTTCCCACATCCACACCAGAGCCCTCACCCTGAGTTTTCTTCACCACCCAGGCCAAGCACACACAGAAGATGCAAGTAAGACATTTTTGTGATAGTGAGACATTAATTTTTAAGACTTAAAGACTTTAGTTCGACTAGATATTGCTGAGATAAGATAGATAAACTTCCCTCTACTAACAGAAGCCAGATTTAAGGAACAGATAAATCATGAGACCTGTTTATGTATTCTGACTAATCAATAGACTCCAAGAATACAATACAATCATAAATCAAACAGCCCTGGAAAAACAAGATTCAGTTGTCACATAACACTAAAAGGTTAAAAAGTCAAAGTGAGGAAGACACATCTTACTTCATCATTTTGAGACCCCGCCCCATAAAAAGGACCACCAACCCATTTCAAAGAACAAACTACGCATGCTTAATGGCTTTTTGGCTAATTACCATACAAAGCGGGGAATGGGATGTACCAGAGTTATGAATATGTATTTGTGTTTTGAGTATTCAATACTCCTGTACATAAAAAGACCCTGTGATCATCTGTAAATGGCCCGTGTGTATTTGGGAGCTATCCCTGCACACTGCCCAGCGTCGTAACAAACATACACTTTCTAACTTTAAACTGTTAGAGAGTCTTTGTCCGTCATAGTTGGATATCGATATTAGATCAATATCCATATTTTTAATAAATCAATAGGAAAAGGACTGTAAATCTTCAGGTTAAAGTTCTGGCAATTTTCTCAAACACTAGATGTGCTTTAGAAAAGGAGCTTATAATTGACTCAATTCCTTGTCTTGTCATTAATGTACCAAAACATACAGAATAATAAGATTGAGGTGATTCCTTTGCCTTTGCTTTCCAAAATTGAAACTAGAGGAGCGAAACATCACTTGAAATGCTTACTGACTGGAAAACAGATAAATCTGATGAAATTTTACCTTTTATACCTACCTATAATTATATAAGAGATAAAAAGTCTTGAATAGTTTTTTTCTGATATCTGCAAAACTTACAATATTCACTTCGTAGAACACTCAGATGCATTTTGCCATCACAGTTATTTGGCTAACACTGAGTATATTAACATATAACACTAATAAGTGTTATTTTAACTGTCAGCCAAGTAAGATTTCTGCTCCAAATAGAAATATTAAGAAAGGGCTCTCTATGTATCCTGTAACATCAAAATAGAAAAAAAAAATCCATCACACTACTGTGATGCGAAATGAAATCTACCCCTCTGTTCTATTTTATGAGGCTAGAATAAAATTAATTACTCATGAAGAAGCAAAATTAAAGAGGAGAAGCAGCCATAAAGAGATGATACTCAAGCATTTATAAACCTAAACATTTTAAAAAATCTAATAATTTGAAATAATTTGAAAATAATTCAAATCCAAAATGGCCTTTGCACAAAAGCACAACTCTCTGTACTCCTGAACTAAGACAATCAGATATTTCCTTTTAAAACATCTTGCCTTTAGCTAGTGAGAGCAAAGAGAAAAACTATTTCCTATTTTCATGCCATTTGGGTTCCAGGCAAGGATTTGCCAGGCCAGGATGTGACTGATCACACTAATCATACATCATTTCACTGTGCTGAGAATACAAAGCATTATCATCATTATACTGCTGAAATGCATCAAATTTAGCCACACAAGGTGAACATGATTAAACGTCACTGAGCAAGGAGACAACGCTTTCTCTGAAACATCACTTACCCATTATTTGCCATTTACTACGTGCCAGGACAAAGAATGGAGGGGACTCAGGTGGCCAGGGAAATCACAAGGTCCCATGTGCTAGTGAGGATGGTTAAACATAACTATAGCCAAGGGAATTTAATGCATTGTAGATTGCAGGATATGACATCAAGATGGGCCCCTGAGTGAAAACTATTCAAGTATGCAGTTTGTAAGCCTTGGAAAGACACTGTGAGTGCAGGTTGCATCTGTAATAATCTGAGGGGCTGTAGCAGCTGTGACAGCCCCTGGGACCAGCCAAGTGCTGTCTCATGATGCAACATCTTTCCAGAAAATGTTACTTGTACAGGGTGTCTTTTGGCAGATCAGATACGATCTAATGGCTCCAGTCCAATGGCAAGACCAAGGAACAGAAATCCTGTCCTGGATCTGGCTAGTGCTAGGGTCTGTCTGCCTAGTGTGGATGGAAGCTGGGGTCCATTTCAGCAGCTCCGAATACTTGTTTCCTAGCTGCTGAAGCAATTTTTGGATGCCTGCAAGCAGCTTGGTACAGGACAGGGTGCCCTGACTGTCCAGTTATGGGAAGTTCACGAGAGTCAAGAGGAAGCCCATGTTGACCAAACTGCATTTATCTCCCTTCCTTAACTGCTTCTCTGACATCCTGCACTTCTTTACACCTTGCAGAAACACTCTTCCACCTGATACCCCTGCCCTACTTGTCAAGGTCCAAGAGCACTCACTGTAAAAAATACCAGAGAGCAGATTTGGGAAAGGGCTGGGGCCAGAGGAGAGAGCTGAACACTTATTGACTTTTAACCCTTTTTACTTGCTTTGTATCTATTCTTAACTTATTAGACTATAAGCGCTCAGTAGCTGAGTCAGTGTTTTTCCATCTCTATAAAGCATCACCTGGGGTTACAGTAACACATGCAAGTACAAATGTAATAAGCAAGATGAAAGTTTTTAAATGTAATCTGTTTCCCTTTATGTGACCAACTATCCTCATGGGATGCTCACATCTCTCTGTGACATATTTTGACACTGAGATAATGCAAAGCATCTCACAGTAAATCCAAGTTCTACTTTTTGAAAGCTTGGTCATATGAAAGTTTTTGAAAGACTTGTCAAATATGCATATGGAAACAACCATAGCTGTTGCTTGGCCCTGTGAGCTTAGAGTAGAGGAAAAGTAACACATCTGAAAGTCCTGGGTGAAGAGAACATTCATTCCAGTGCTCTGTGTTGGCCCTCTGTTGGATTCCCAGATCCTCATACCAAGTTTTCTACTGCATTTTCAGAAAAATGCTGATACTCTGAATGACTGTGCTAATCTTTATCATTCTTTTAAAGAGCAGAGCTAAAGCCCAAAAGCCATATGTGCAGTAACACCCACCCAGGACAGTCAGAGGAAAGAACCATTTAATTTAGATATATGAAATGACAGCACTGTCAACAATAGGAGGGTAACTTTACACAGTGTACAAGTTAAGCTTAGGCTTCTCCCACCCTTTTCACCCCTCTTTTTGACTTTTTCAGACTAAGTCCTACATATTATATGGAAGAAAGAAAAATGCCAGTTGTGGGGCAGGAATACATTGTAATGCCAACGCAGAATATGATCTCCTCCACGATTTTCCCACTAGAGGATAAGTCTCAATTGCAAGAAAAAACACATTTCCTACTTTTCTTTTTCCTGCTCCTACACTGTAGATTGTTTGAAGACAAACCCTAAAATTAATGTACACACCAAATCAGAAAAAAATAGGATGCTCGCCAAATATTCTGGGTTTTAGTTGGGCTTATCAGGTACGTCTCTATCCGATGGTAGAGAGATGACATATATCACAGGATATGGATTCTTCATAATGTGTTTGCTTTAGTTATAGTTAATACTGCACATATCTGCTCTCTGGCTGATGGACTTGCACGAACAGTTTAAGCGTTTTGGACTGCAAACTGAAAATTAACTAATGGCAACTGATCTGCTGCCTCACCTGAGAAATCACTGGTTTATTGATATTCAAACAAATGCTGAATTAAAATAAATGCAGTCACTTACATGTACATAAAACTTAACATCTACTTGCATACAGCGGATCACTGATGAATTTGGAAAAAAAAACTTCTGGAAGAATGCATACCTGGCATTATATATACATATATATATATATATATATATATACACATCTACATATATATATATAAATATATATAAATATTCACTAACAGGAGGGCAACTGCTACTTACTTTTAAGGTGCCACTTTGGAAATCACAGTCAAACATGTGACTAAAAAATGTTAAAATATCTGTACTTGGGTTTGGTAAACAGATTCCTGTAAGGGCATCTTGTATCCTAAATTGTAAACTAAATCTCACTAATGGTAAGGCCAGATAGCATCTGGATAGCCACTTAATCAAACAAGAGAAAATAAGAGAGCAGTGAGATTTTGCAGAATCACAGAATCATTTAGGTTGGAGAGGACCTTTGAGATCATCAAGTCCAACCTATGACCTGGCACCACCTTGTCAACTAGACCATGGCACTAAGTCCCACATCCAGTCTTTTGCTTACCACCTCCAGGGATGGAGGCTCAACCACCTCCCTGAACAGCCCATTCCAATGCCAAATCAACCCTTCTGTGAACTTGTTCCTAATTTCCACCTTAAACCTCCCCTGGTGCAGCTTAAGACTATCCTCTTGTCCTGCCACTGATTGCCTGGGAGAAGAGACCCACCTCCACCTGGCTACAGCCTCCACTACTTTGTAATAAACAGCTACTTGAATGGCTTTTAAATGTGCTGTAATATTTTTACTAAGTTTTTCTAAAAGCAGAGGGAAGTGTTTTCACTAGTTTTATATAAATAAAACATTCAGAACAAAGTGCAGAGGGACACTGGTTAGAAGCTGAAACAGGCTATCTACCTGTATTTGCTCCTCCTGAAGGTGCCTTGGTACATCCATGCAACTGATAGCCAGCTGCAAGCCTTGCCAGCTGGCCAGTGTTTCAGTAACAGTCCACTGCTGCATGTACACCACATGCACTGCACATCACTGTAAAGGAGGCCAAAAGCCCCTTAACCAAAGGACTTGAAATTACCTGGGACCAAGAAAGAGGGAAGAAAGGTTGGCTGTTAAAATGCGTGCAAGGTCTCAGGAAGGATCAGAAGATACAGCATTCTGTGTTGCTTCCTTGTAATAGCAAATGTTTACTTAAACTGTCTGCCACAAAACTTCCTGTAGAAAAGTCCTCAGAGCCCCCAAGAAACAAACTCTCTGAAAGACATCACCCTTTGCAGCCATGATGGAAGCACAGTGCATACAGCACAGCAGGATGCCAAGGAGCAGCTCTGAAGGCCTCTCTCCTGGGGAACACACACAGAGGCATCAACAGCATTACTTGGCCTCTACCAGAACCAGTCCAGACTGAAAGGGGAAGGGGGCTTACTTTGCTTTGTTTCTTTCACTGAAAACAGCTTTTGTTCCAAGATCCACAGCGTGGAAATATGCCTGTAAGCTCCTCAAGATGTTGACAAGCAGGAGCACAAGCCACCAAGGCAGCCTTGTCAAACCAGGACCTTGCTCTCCTCTGCTGGAATGGGCTCCATGCCATAGCTTGTAAGTGTTGAGGACCTGACCTCACTGTGAACAGCTGTGTCTCCCTGCCCTGCCCTCCTGGACCATGCCACCAGACTGGTAAGGTTTGTTTGTACCTGCTCTTCAGGATACCCCAAGCACCCTCTGCAGTGTCAGCCTCTTATTATCCTCCAGCACCCAAGTCATCAGCTGGGGCAAGCGTAGCCACAGAGCAGCTGGTCATCCCTGCTTTAGGCTATGTTGTGAAATGGGACAGGCACTCTGCTCTACAGTATAAAGAGGACACCTCATTTAGGGAAACAGCATTCCAGAATAAGAATTAAATGTAGCCTGTCATGTGAGAAGAACATGAAGAGATTGCATCTTTGAAGTAAAACAACAAGATTTTAATCTCACTATTTAGTAAGAAACCAGTAAACAAGAGGACAAAAGTCAACTGGATTGAGAAGTCTAGTTCATGAAGCATTGTACTGGAAGTTTAATTCTACAGGTATAGCAAAGCAAGAGGTACTAATTAGTTGCAACTCATTAAGTGTAAGTTGTTTAGTAATTTAGGAAAAATGAATGCAGACATGGCAAGGTTGACACAGACAAGAATTCCACGTAGCTGAGTGTCACATTTCCAACAGCAGCCAGTCTGCTCAGCAGCAGAGGAGTAATTTGCAATTCAGTCCTGACCCATGGGGACAGGCAGGCAGACCATGCATTCCAGTTTTTCTGAAAGAAATATTTAAAGACAAAAATAATGAATGCCTTCACTACAAATGACCAGGTGAGACACTTAGCATCTGTCTCCACCCATGAGCTGTTAAGACTTCATGTTCAAGCTACAGAAAGCATTATTATCTTAAGTAGAGAGCTTTTGGATATATGAATCAGCTGTGCTCACATTCTCACCTTTCAGATTTCTGCTTATACTTATGCAGGAGTAAGGTAAGTCATACTTACCTCTTTGTAAAGTGCATCCTTCTTAGGGAAACAGAAACAAATAAACATCTCAGATAAGATAATACCAACAAGATTTTAATTGCATAATATTTTCAAAACTTGCTCTTTACCCAGTGTAACTTTGTTGAGTGAGAGTTCAGAAACCATTGCACATACCAGGATAGAAAAGGGACCTAAAACAAAGACAAAATAAAGCCCTAGCAGGGAAGCAGGTTCAGTGAACAAGACCACCGAAGCATGCAGAAATGTCATCACTCACTTCAGCTGGAAGGCTGGCAAACTGTAGATATTCCCTGCCTTTCTGGTTTTAATCCCATCCACGAAACACAAGTACCCTCAGAGAAACTATATGTAATTTAGCTAATCCTTTTTCAATTACACAAGGCAGTGGTTATAGGCAAAGGTTTCCTAGAACAGCAACTTTCAGAGAAGTGTCACAATGACATTGTATCAGACTTATCCCCTACAGCTGTCTGCCAGGGCTTTTTAAGCCTTTACAGTGGTACTATACAGACATCTACCACAAACCCAGTACAAGGCAAGACAGCAATGCACCATTTTTTTGGTGGTAACTGTAGACCAAATGAATCCTTATAAAAGTCAGGCACCAAATTCTGGGGAAGTCTGGACCTGGAATTTGCAGCTCAATTATGGCTTAACTAATAATAGCTAACATAAGTGTAAAAGCCACATGAGAAACAGTTTCCTTCCCACAGTCCACTGGTGAAGCAGCCTACAAAAAGAAAACTAAAAAAGTTTGAAAACTTCACAAAAGTGAATTCCTTTCTTTGTACTGAATGGACACACTGTACTCCCACTCCTTTACAAAGGAAGTTAAGAGCTTCTTTGTGTCAAGCCTACTCTCTTTTTCTCAACAAAATAGAAATGAAAGAGCCATGTGAATTATTAACAGATGACAACAGAGCTAGCCAGGTATTTCAAACACTTGTGTCTCTTCTTCCTACATGAACTCCTCAATAGTACATGCAAAGTAGGTCTTCTTACTACTTCCGTCATTTAAATCTGTAATTGGAGCTGATTAAATAACTTGTTGAGAAGTAAAGGCTTTTTTTACATTCCTTTCTTTCTCCTTTCTTTCCCTGGGAGAACATTCAACCTGACTATCACTGACAGGGGTGCTTCATGCCTTGCTCTGAAGAGCACTTGGTGATCAAGTGAGAGTCTTTTCCCCTCTTAATGCCTTTTGAGTACCATAAGCTCATGCAGAACATCATGCAGTCCAGTAGAAACAGAGACACTATTTACTTCTGAACTGGAATAGAAATATAATGGGGAAATCTGAAAACAGACTAAAGCTTTAGTCATATTACAGTGTTAACCATCATCTCACAGTAAAAGCAAGTCTTGTTTATTATAAACACTTTGGATGGCCCCTCATCCCCAAACTCCCCCCTCCCCAACTCCCCCAAACAAAGAGGCAAACAGGACACCACTACATGAATCCAACACCATTGCTTGACAGCATGCTTGCTTATTTACACATAAGTACAAACTTAACACTGCTTCAGTCCATTCACATATAACTCAAATAAATTCTGAATTTGTCGAAGAAACCCTGCAAATCTAATGCAAAAAATTAAAAATTAAATTATGTTAAGTCTGTATCAGAACAACTGAAAGATATTTGAGAAGTGACATAGGGAAATCTATCAAAATTAAAACTACAGTAGTAAGCTTTAAAATAAGAAACTTTTTGACAACTTTGAAAAATAATCCAGATGACCATAGAAAAGCATGTATTTTTCTATTTATTTAAAATTTTAAATCCATAAATTCGAAACTTTCATCAGTTAAAATAACCATTTCAAAAGGCATGGTAAAGCACATCATCTGACATAATACAAATGGAGGAGTAAAGTTTCCCACAGTGGAGCAGAAACCCCCAAGTGATGCCTCAGGGAATTACCTGCAAGAACATTAACCAGAATAATCTCTCTGGTTTGAATTTGACTGTGCTTCACACGTACACTGTTTATTCTACCTGCCATAAAAATGGACAAAAGCAGCACATACATTAGCAGCAGCTCCTACTCAAAAACAAGAAGCACAGCACATTCCCCCCTCAGCCAGCTCCCAGCTGAAAATGTTCCAGACTAAGCCACAAAAACTTAACAGTGAGCTTTTGAATGACAGGACATCATGTGCTCAATCAGTCAAGTACTTACAAGGTTTCTTAAACAAATTGATCATGCCTACAATTTCAGACGAAGTCAGAGAAACTTCAGACTTGATCTTCTCTGAGGAAGAAACAGAAGCCATGAAATCACCAAAGAGAAGGACTTGTTTGGCTATTTCTGTTGTGATTTTAAAGAGAACTCTGAAGGACATATTGTAATGTGATAGGAAGCTTGTAGGAACAGCGTTACAAATTAAGCTGGACATGTATTTCAGCACTCTGTTCTTATTTAGCACTTTCCCTGTGGAAAATGCCAAGGGAAGTTTCAACTAGCAATAGCCGAGATGGTTTCAGATTGATAGATAAGACCTCCCAGCTGACCTTCCATTAGGTACACTAGTTTATACAACTGCTTTTTGCTCAGTCTTCCCCAACCACAAAGCCAAAAATAGCCTTACCTTTCCCACAAGGGCAATGTGGTATATTGGGACTACTAGGCAACTCTTTATAGATGTTATGAGTAACAGCAGTGGTTTTTTAAAAAGTAAGAAAAGTCCTGATACTATATTATCCATGTTTTTATCTTTACAAGAGCAGTTTAATGTCAATAACTACCATGACATCTGGAGGCTGCATTTTCCAAGAAAATTTATGCTAGACACCAGTATTTCCCAAATCATCCTATAGTACCATGAAAGGAAGACAACATAAGCAGTCTATGTTATTCATCATGAAAGAAGCAACAATGATGCAAATTCCTCTTAGAAAGCAATACAGTTTTGAATAAATCTTAAAAGGGCTTAATTCTCAGTCAACACTGGATAAGCCAAATCCTACTACAGTACTTTTTTGTCCTCTGGATAGAACTTCCCATGGTTCCAGTGGCTCCTTTCGCAGAGGTGCCAGTCTTCCACAAACAGATCTTAGCAACCAGGGCTCAAGGGAAAATATACCCAGTAAAGCTAGGCTCCCAGGTCTGTAGTTTGGCAGAGAAATGGGAGATCTAATTTTCAAATCTCCTAGGAACCAGGTAGCTTATAATGCAGTAAAATCCTCTACAGGAAATTAATGTTTTAGCGATGGCTTTTCGAATCTTGTTTGGTGATTGTCCAAAATCACGTCTTACAAGTTTTACCCAAAGACCAGCAACAAGTTGCTTCATATCCCAAAGGTGTTTAGACCAAAGTGTTTCTTATAAAATTTAAGATCTAGACAAAATTGTGCTTTCTCAATGTGAAACCAAAGTTTATGGCTGTCATCTAGTGTCAACAGAGGTCCTTGGCATTTTCATATCTATTGCAGAGACTCTGAAGTAAGATAAAGCCTTCAACAGAGAGGAATTTTAATTAATATATTGTACACAATGCATTTAATAGTATCTGATTTCTCAAATCTCCCTGTGTCAATTAAAAACAGTGTATGTGGAGAAACATTGAAGAATCCCAGGCTGCTTAGTATCCTTTTTTTCTAAGCACTCTAAATACAGACATACAGAATAATTCCCCTAAACACAGACAAATGGGATTGAACTGGAAATGAGAGAAGATAAAATAAAGAGCTTGAGAGTAATATCCCCCTGTTGCTTTCTCCTCTGGGGTATCTCATACAGATTTGTTTTGGCAGATATAGCAAGATCTTTGTGTAATAATGACTTCAGCAACTTCTTTCTTTAGGGACACATTTTATTTCATTAATGATACATTCTCAGGATCCAAGAGAATGACTTTCACCCAATTTAATTTTTAATTAAAAGAGTTTAAAAAAAAAGGACAATAGAAAGATGAAATTGCTCTGGCCTGACAAAATACATGGCTTTTTGACCCATCTATAAGGGCTACTTTCTTCACTCCAACAGCTAACAGACCAAGATTCTCTTCAGCAAATAAATCACTTCATCCAGCCCCCTCAAGCCTTCCTCCAACAGCACACCACTGGATCTAGCATTCCTCCAAATAGCCAGCAAGCCAGGATTAATTAGGACCATGAGAGCTTACAACAGGGCTTGGGACCATCAGAAAAGCTACACGGTACCTGAGCAAACACTCTCTGGACTCAGGTGTGGTCACTGCCCCGAGCACATTCTGAAACTATTCAGGTCCTTTGTACTTCAAACCCCATGACTAAGGTTCACCTTGGAGACCAACAGATGAATATTACAGTACAGAAAAGCACAGATGTCAAGAGGTACCTCTCTTAGAGGGACTACCTAACCTAGCATCAAAGTTGGAGGTGCATAAATGATCACAAAACAGCCTCCTAGCTGAGGACAATTAGCAGTGTTTAATCATCACACAGGGTTATCAAAGGACTTTTTGTACCAGCAGCAGAGAAGCAGCATCACTCAGACAACAGGTATGAAAATAAGTGGTGGACAATCTGGTAATGAAGAGGCAGAAGCCACTCTCCCTATAACTTCCTAATATCAGCTTTATCTCAGTCACACCCAAATTGCCTGCTCCCAGTGTCACAGCATTTCTCTGTTTAAGGAGAGATGAAAATTGAGACATAAGCTTTTGTTACATATCAAAGCATTAAATGAAAGAGAATTAAAAGGTGAAGTGACAAAATCAAACAATGCAAAGTTAAAGAGAAAAAGTATTTTCCTTCCATTTTCTTACATGAAAATAAATTTTAATAGCTGAAAAGTGTAATGCAATAGACATTTAAAAGATCTTAGTTTTTCCTCACACAACTCCAGTTCATGTAAATCCCTTAAAACATTTATTTAGGCACATAGTGTGTTTTGCTTTTACATCATCTTATGCAGACTGCAGTTAAATAATTTACATCACTGAATTGGTAGCAATGCCATGCACAACGCCAAACTGAAATTTTTGCCTCCTCTTGCCAGCTTAGTTAACTTCAAATTTCATCTTGATTTATTTTCAATGCAACAGAAAATGGAGGCAGCGTGATTTATAAAACCTTGTTATACATAATTGTAAATATGGAGATTATTAATGCAAGCATAGATTTGGCATAGGCACTAAACCTTTAACTCAGGAAGCACACTGTGAGAAAACTTACCTGCTTGTTAAAAACCTCACAGATCACCAACTCACACTAGCGCCCCAAAGCTACATGAAGTCAGCAGAGAATCAAGAGAGAGTAGGAGAAAATGAAACCAGGCAAAACTCACTGGAGCCAGGAAGTTTCTGATGAGTAGTTAATGGTACAAAAGGTGGGATGCATTATTTAGAGAAACATGTCCCACAGGAACTACTCAGGAGGTGACAGAGAGTTCTCAAGCAACGTAGTTGGAATCTTGTTTCTCATGTGGCCCTTAAATGCTGGAAGCCTAAATGGAAAAACTTTCAAGTTAGCATAGAACACCTGTCAATATATGGCATTTGCAATGTAGTCATCTAATCTCCTTCTTCAAACAAACTCTACTAAGTACAACCAGCAAGGCTGCCTGGAGCCCACCAAGTGAGCTTTGAGAAAGACGTCTTTTGTTTCCTTGAAAGTGGACAGGTGCCCCCCTTTCAGATGAACAGTCCCAACAGCACAGTCCTCAGCAAAACCAAAGGCATAAAGGGCTGAAGGGAGCAGCATCTCCCTGGAGACATTCACCTCTGCCCTGGAGGAAGCACAAATGTCAGAGTGCATATTAACACTCCTCACAACACGCCCTTCTGAAGGCAGACAAGGAATACCACTTGTCAGAGTTTTCAACACAGTACTTCTCTGAAGTGCTGACTTTGTGCAAACAAAGGCAAAGTGATAATTTTTTAAATGTCTTTACCAGAAGTCTCAGTTGGAATGAAGCATGTCTTGCATTAATCAACATCCTTCCATCAAAGGAAAACCTTATAAATATTGCTTCTTATCTTATTAAGACACAAACCCTGTTTAATATTACTCTATTATTGTCTTATCTGTGAGTAGCTAAATTTCTGCCAGGTTGGTTCAACTAACAGACTTACATTGCCATGATTCTGACATTTCAAAAAAAAATCTGTTACACAACCAGAGCAGAAATAAAAACACTTGAGCAGCTGAAAGAGTAGAGCTGAATAAGGAGTGCTACAAAACAGGAACAGATTTAGGAATAATGAGGTCACCTCACACCTCAGCACACATGAAGTTATTCTGTTCACTCAAATAACTTCACGTTTGGTAGTAGTCACAGCACAAAATACCACACCATTTTAAAGAGACAGATGCATTTTCAATGTTCTGGCTAATTAGGAAATAATTAACACAGAACAATACCATCATGTGTTCCCCTTCCAGGTTTCTCCGGGCTTGACAGATGAAGAGAGAATTAAGAAGGGTGAGAATTGTTTCCTCCCTCCCCATGTCCTCCAAGTGAGACACCCCTAATCTGGACATGTGGTTGCAGCTCCAGAGCATCAAGCAATCGTGGCATTTAGGGTGCTTCAGAAACATCTTGTGCTTGCTTGAGCACTCTGGTGTTACTGTGGTGGTAGCATGAAAGGTTTGCTTCTCAGCAGGTATTTTGGCTTTTCAGCCTTTCTTATTCCAGATATCTGCAGTTTGTTCTTTACTTAGCAAGGGAGAGACATACTATTAGCTTCCCTCCAAACTGTCAAGTAACACAAGGTAAAATTCAGAGCCACAAGGTGTCAAGTGCCAGTGTTAAGGGCTTCCTGGCTGTGCACAGGAGGTGAGGACCAGGGAGAGGAAGCAAGGCAAGGAGACCCATGTTCAAGTGACTAAAGATGAATGAACAACCAAGAAGTAGACAAGAAAGTGAAGGATCCACACAAGCTTAAACCAGTTTGACTATTCACTGGATTTGTGATATCTGTGCAGCCAAGAACTGGCTTATTTGTGTTTTGGATTTTTTTAAAAAGCAAACCCAGAGACCATGCTTTTTTTTTGATATAGAGAGGAGTGCAGCAGTCTGCATCTAATAAAAGAAAGTTCTAGATGTCAAAATTGTTCAAAAAGCATGACTACCTACTGAGATAAAGCATGATAGTGCTATCCCTAAAAGGAAGTTGGTATCTAAGCAAATACAGATTGGAATCACTGACTCATCCACCCTGGGCCTTTAAGGCAAATGGATGAAGGGCGGACAGAAGGAAGAGAGGGGGGAGGAAAATAAGGAGGCATAGAGAATTTAAACAGTATTAGCTACAAGTGAATCCTAAATAAAGATTAAAATCACTGCCTAGTGGATTTTCGGACTTCTGAAGTCACCGTCATGAAATTAGCAGAAAACTGGTGTTTCACGATGTATGATGACTTTAATGAGGAAAACTTTCAGCAGTGTTTTAACTTTTAAGAGCTGCCATTGCATAGTTCTTCCAAGCTTCTTAAAACATAAGGAGAAATTGGCATAGTTCTTCCAAGCTTCTTAAAAACATAAGGAGAAACTGGCATTTACTGAAAGCATCAAAAATCACAACTCCCGTTTCATAATTAACTCAACTATCTTTTTTAATATAAACAAAAATTCTTTCCCAAATTTTTACTGTTTATATATCCTGCTGACTCCAACACAGTCAAGCACTCCTAGGGAAGGCGAATAGCCCAGGTCTTTTCTGTTGCACTTATGTGATAAATATCATTGGCGGAACAATCTGTGATGATCACATTCATCTAGCTTTTACTTAGTTCATATAGATTACAAATCTTTAAAGTCAGAGAAAGCAGTGTTACCTTCTCTTTTGTAACTAGTTCTCAACACAGGTCAGATTAAGAGGCATTTCAGTTTTCTTAGGAAATACTTTATGCTTTTCAGCATTAAGAAAGTTCAGTATCTCTTCATTCATACATATTCTTACAGTCCCCCAATGGACTGAATTGTAGGCTTTTCCATTTACAACTTCATATAGACATCACAAGGGCTATATAAATTTCCCTTATGCATTTAATATGAATTACAAGTAACTAAGCTATTGAGGATGAGGATTGCCTTTCATTTTCATGTGACAGTCTTTCGAAATGTATTATCAGGCATGCAAACTCTAAAGTTGCTGGGCCAATTCCCTTGGAAAAGTCCAAGTATCCATGAGGGCAGTCTATTTAATAATTTCAGCAGAAGTAAAATATATAGTTGGTATTATTTTCGCTAACAATTTCTGAAACTGACACCAAAACCTCAGCTGAAGGATTCAGTTTAATTTACCCTCAAGCAACTTCCTGAACTGAAATCTAAAAGAGTTATTTTGTTCATGATCTAGTTTTCCATAATTCCTTCCTATATTTCTATCATGGGAGATTTCCTTATTGCAGCTTTGTTTTCATACCTTAGCAGAGGAATTCCAGTAAGTTTGGGAATAGAAAAGATTACATATGGAATCCTTAAAGATAGTTGTGTCTTTCAGTACTAAACTTTAATTTTTGAACTGAGGCTGTAGAAGAATGAAATGAGTGGGATTCATTAGGAGTCTCTGAGTGTTTTCTACAACAAAGTGTTGCCAGACAAAGTTTAGATACAGCATCTGGGTAAGTTTCTAAACAGAGTGTATTAAACAACTGGACTCATACATGAAGTGCAGATACATTCACCTTAACAAGGTACTCAGAAATACAATGAAATTAACAGTTCCACACTTAAAAGAGGAAGACAAGATAAAGTGAATACTATATTACTTCTTAGACACATTTTCTAGGAGTCTCTTGTTTAAATACTAGAATTAAGCTGATCACTGCCACAGCTTGAAATAAAGGGAAAGAAAAAAAGTAAGGGAAGTAAGGAAGAAAACGCTAAATCAATCCCTGCTGTAAAAGCCCATAACTTAGAATCCCTATACAGATACTTGCATCTTGCTATGCCAAGTGTTCAGATATGCTCCAGATTATGTAAGACACTGGGTGACCCACTTCAGTGAGAAAGAACTGCAAGACCAGCCTGGTCAGATCTACATTTTTTAGACATGAGCAGATTCAGACATAAGCAGATCCCTTGCAGTAATATATGAGGAAGGAAGATGTCTCCTCTGTAAATAAACTGAAAATGTGCTCTGTCTCTCTTTAATTTACAACTAAAAACACAGTTTATTTTGACAGTACCTGAATCATCAGCACCCAGCTCCTCATTTGGTTAGTATCTCTTTCAGCTGCAGCCATGGTTTTTTTGTGGGTATTTTTGGTTTGGGTTTGTTTTTTGGGTTTTTTTTTTCAAATGTTACTGGAACAAAAAATATAGCACAATATTTACAGCACCACTGAGATTTTGAAATCAAACACAAGGTAAATTCTCCCTTATCTTTAAATCATGCACAAAAGTGTCTTAAATTTTAGGCTGATTTAGAACAATGCAGCAGCAGCATTGTAAGGGTACAACAGTTACTACATTACATTAGAGGTCTTTAATATGTGAAAGTTATAGCTGCACTTCATAACAAGGACCAGTAAGTCAAACCTCCAAAGAATTGCAGAACTCTGTAATAAGAAATTCACACTGTACAGGACATGATTTTCTTCTTACTGTCTGAAATCCTTCCTCTGATCACTAATAGAAACTAATAACGTTAAATGTTTATTTAATAAACACTTTAATTATAAATAGCATTTCTATTTAACACAATAAACAAATAGTGCTATACATGAACACTCTATTAGACAGCTTAATATTATTAAACAGTATTATAGTATAAGCACTGTATTAGCTACCTGAATGCTGCAGAAACACAAGGATTTTCAAGAGCATATTTTCTTCAGATTACATTATCTAGTTGCATGTTTTCCATACTCTAAATTTCACCAAAGAATAAACAACTACATTAATAGGCTCAATAAAATATACTTTTACTACCTATGTTACCCAGGAGCATTACAATGTCACATTGTATCTTCTAGATCTGAAAATACAACAGCCATTAATAATTACAGTATCTGTCCTCTGTAAAACATAGTCAGATTAAAATAACAGTTTAGAAGTCCTCGAAGAGCTTTTCTAGGGAAATCTTCTTATGGATTATATATCTTTTGTACTCTTGCTTCATCCACAGAACCAATTTTTGGTTTTGGGAAGAAGTTTCACTTTTAGACAACAATATATGCAATATAGAAACTCTGTACAACACAAACCAGCACTGTGTGATATTGTTTTAGCCTGAGTTTTATCAATAAAAATCAATCACCTGCAGTGGGATGAATTATCCAACAATGACAGGAGAGTTTGGCTCCCCTTCTGACCTAAGGATAAAGGCAATGGAGCTGAAGAAGGACCTTGTCTTGGAGACACCTCAATTAACAGCATTACAGATCTCCAAGAAGCTTTTTAAAAGCTGCCTAAGTCTATGAGCTGCATTTCAGCTGAGAGATTCGTTTGGATGTAGTGGAGGAAGGTCACAGGGAATTTTAAGTCCTTGAATACAGACCAGATAGTCAGACCACTGCCATAACAGCATTTAACGTGACATTTCATAATTAGCTCTGATAAACACTTGGGTTTCTTTTCTGTTTAGAATTTCCTGAAAAACTTCTCTCCATCCTAGTCAGCCACTGAAGTCCAGGGTTATAGTGAGCCTTCAGCTCAAGAAAGCATTAAATCATATTAAAATTAAGCATGTGAGTGTCTTTTCCTGACTTTTCTAAAATTATTCAACCACTGTCAGATGCCTACGGCAGAACATCACAAACACATACAATGCATTAGCAAAGTCAAATCAGGATTTGTGTCAATTTTTCCTGTCCTAATCCTATGAACCTGAATTCCTAAGTACTCTTAAGATGCAAATTTGAACTTTGAAACTGTAATGTAGGAGCAGCAATGAAAAAAGTATAACCATAGGGAATCCTTTAATTGACCCAGTTCTAAAAGTAGTAGAGGAAGCATAAACCACCTTTTGCTCTCAGATAATTTTTCCTACAGTACTCTTCATTGATGTTCTCTCAGAATTCAGCATAGAAGAAATTAAAACAATGTAGTCTACAGAATTACTAAACCTGAATCAATTGTTGTCAGTAAGATCACAAAAATAACAACCAAAGCAGAAACTAATCCTAATTTTGCAAACATGGTTCCTGGCCTTGTGAAAATATTGGCTTGTCCAAAGAAATTCTGAAAACATTGAAAAAACTCAAGAATCATCAAGTTTCACAGTTTGAACCCCATTTTAAGATATAAACTGTTCCAAAATACTTCTGGTGAGCATGGAAATCTTCCTTAGAACTAGTCAATGTAATTAGGAAAACATAATTTCAGTTCCAACTATAACTTGGTGACCAAGAGAAAGAAACAGATTTAATGAGAATCAAGCTATACTATTGCATTTACACCGCAAGAATTAGCTCTGCCTTGGAACACATTATATCGATTTTCCTAAACTTCTTTTTCTGTATTAAGCACAAAAATTCAAAAGCATACAGTCATTTAGATGTTGAATATAAATATTCCTCTAATTTTAACATAAATATACCATCCATCTTATCCAAAGGAAGTAAAACCAGAAAAAACTATTGCAAAATTATCAAGACAAATTCTTGTATATTGGGCAGCTTCCCTGAGGAACAGAGCAGGTGCAAAAGGTAACCAGTTCTGTTATACATTGGGAAGATAAAGGAACATGAAAAACATTATATGACTACTTATTTTGGTCATTGTTGTTTACTTAGAGTTGTCATACTATTATTTCAAAAGGACTTTATCAACTATAACCCTGCCCTTCAGCCTGAGAGTATCAGCTTTCAGAGCAAATTTCTGCAGAAGGAGCTTGAGCCTTTTGCTTCACTCTCTCCAGGGTCTCAGGAAGATCCCAAAATGGTCAGGTGTAGCTTCCATATTATGACAGATCTACTTACTGCCCTCCCACTCTCCTGCCAGTAATAGTTAAAAAAAGCCAAATCTCTCAACCACCAAAACCTTACTGGTTGCCAGCTTAGTAAATATCAGGCATGGATCTCACAATTCTTATCAGGAGAAGGACTAGGTGCCTAGACTCCGAAGCTGGTAACCTCCAATGCCCTATGTGATGGCCACAGAGAGAAATACACCCAACCAGGAGATTACCCAAATGGTATATGAAACAATTATTGGATATTTACACTATAGGTTTCAGACCAACAAAATCTTGAGTATTTGTACTGTAACTATTGCCCTACTACAATTAGCAGATGGATGTAACCATCTCACTTTCCAATTCCTGCTGCAATGTTCTGCAGATGGCGTGATAACTGAACTTCCTAATTAATTGCATATCAGAAAATACTTTCCATGGAACTATGAACATAATTTCAGATTGCTGCAACTCTCAGGCCATCTTCTTGGTTGTTCTTCTCAGGTCATGGAGGCAACAAAGGCATTGATTCTTTCGAAGGCCAATATAGGGGAGGGCCACAAGGCAGTCAGGTGTGGCTACAGTAAGCACAGGTGAGCTTTTTAGAGGAGTTTTCCACATAGTGTAAGGATGAGCTCAGTATCCAGCTGAGCTCCACTGCCCCAGGGCCCAGCCCTGCATGGCCAGACCAGATGAACAAATGGACTGAATAAGCAAATTTCTCAGGTGTGTGGGGTCACTCCCTTACTGGGCTAGAACGAGGAGAGGAGGTGACACCATTCTGCACAAAAACAAGCAAAGGCTGAATTGCAGAAGAGTATGAAGTCAGAGGCCATTTACAGTGAAAGACTTCCCAGCTGGTTTTGTGACTTTAAATTTGAGAAGACAACCAATTTGTTCACATTAATATGTAGAGGGTTCACAGATCAAGGGACTTTTCATATCGGGGCTTATCACTAAAATTCGTTGCAAGAATAACACAAGAGAAGTCTAAAAATCTAGAAAATGAATCATGAACACATGCTGCACATAACATTGACTACACAAAGGTCTGTGTCTTCTTGGCAGAGCCCCTTCTTCATTAAAATAGGAAATACATTATTTGTATAGCTAGTTATTGAACAGTGACTCACTTCAGAAAATCTTTGTCATTTTTACTTCCTCTGAAGTGACTGGAAGGACACAAAAAGTATCCACAGTCATCAGATGTTGTAAGAAAGAAATCTGAATTGGGCAAACAAAGAACAGGAGAAGCAAAATCAGGAGACCAAGATATTGCACAATAAAGGGGAAAAAACTTTGGATGATATAAATGAAATAAACTTTAATAGAATATAAAAACCCCAAGGATTTCCTGTTCTTCTGCTTTTTTAAGAATGAAAAAAGAAAAGGTATTAATGGAAAATAGCTTAAAGGAAAATTAAAGTTTCTGGAGAAACTGGATAGGATCACCAGTAAATGTGAGTCTGAAGCCACAAGCATTTTAGCTTAGACTATGTGAAATGGTGGAATGAACTAGAAAAAAAATTGTCTCCATTAGGAAAAAAACCCCAGAGCACTAGACTTCAATAATCTTGTTCAAAAACTGACTAGCAGTACATGCACAAATTATTTACAGAGAATCTCATGGATTAAGCAAAATCTCTACTAACTGCAAATTATTTTCTAAAAAAGGTTTGGACTTTTTCTGCAGTAAAAAGCAGAATATTTTAACAACAAGGTATGTGGGAGGGTTATGAAAGAACACTGGTACACTGCTAGAAAAAAAATGTAGCTCTAATTCTCTTGGAAGAAATATTATATGCAAATTCTATACAGAAACATGTATCTTGCATATTTTAGTTATTAAATTTGTATTCGTCAATCTGGACATGCTATTTTACCTGACCACCCTCACAGACTGTTCTTTGAACATCTGTATTTTAAGCCAATGGATATCGTATCTTTCTGGGCAAAATACAAAACCTATTTGAGAAAGGCTGTATTGCTTGCAGTCTAAATTAAGTCTATTCAAAGGAAACAGAAGGTAGCTCATAATCTTTAATCTTTACGTACAAATGGCATGGAAATAAGAAGTTAGGAGAGCAGGTAGGAAGCATCCTGTACTGACAGAGTATTTTCCATTGGTGGTGACACACCTCTCACCTTTCTGCTTTGAGGAAATGAGAACATGCCTTGCCTATAATACATTAACAGACCCCATCTCACAAACAGGTACTTCACAAACACATTTGTACCCTCAGCTGAGGTGTAGAAGGCTTTTATGGTAGAAAACTGTCAAAATTACTATAACTATCTCAAGAAAACAGAACCTTTGTTTCTCAGCAGCAAGCCAATGTATTTCAGCTGATCATTTCAGAGGAGTTGTCAAAGATTCCTGCTTGTCATTTATTCTCTGGCCACATAAAACATCAGCCAAACATACATTTTGGCAAGACAGTCACAAGTCAGGACTTTTAGGTATCTAATAGCCTTTTGAATTTACAAGGTGATAGGGATTAGACAGCACAGATTCTCTAAAACCACAACAACAGCTTCAAACAGTAGAATCATACTGCTTTGTGCAAAAGCAAGGACAGCATTTCATCACATCAGATAGACTCCACTTTCAGCACATCAGATAGACTCCAAATCAAAATTTATAGATATGTCATGTAGAGTAGGGCGTTCACAAATATGATGAACATATTTGTCCTGGAACCACGTTACAGAATGCCTGCTATAGAAAGAAATTATCAATTATCATTCAGAATTTCAACATTCTCTCCAGAACAAAAAAAGAAAAAGGGGAGGGGGAAAAGCAAATCTGAATGGAAAAAATCCTCTGCTGCTGTGACTCCACTTTCAGAGGAAACATGCAGGGTACTGTATGTTTTAATTGTTTTCAGCTTCTTCCAATACTTTTTAGAACTGAAGCATCTAAGGAAGGAAAGTTGTAAATATTTAACAAATAACCAGTCAATCCAAAACCCAACAGAAAGGGAAATAGTGCAGATTTGTTCTGATAAAAGCACAAATGGCAGAACTACTCCTTAGCACTAATTCCTAGCAGTAGCATTCTACAAACACACTGTGCATGCCTTGGCAAAATGAGAGTTGCATGGTACACTGGAGACTATGCATGGCTAAGAAAAACTTCTGTACTTGACATGAAAGATAATATTTTCTGGTTTTCACAGTACTTTTTTTCCCATAATGCACACAAAAGCTACAAAACAAATAGTTTTAAGCTCAGGAATACATGCGTTACACTCCTTTTAAACAAAAATATTCCTTTTTGCTAAGTTAGACTATGCAGCTTGAATAAATATTTTAGTGTTCAATTATCTACATTTTCACTTCTGCCTTTGGCATAATGAATTGTTAAATGAAGACACCACTTCTCTTGTTAAAGGATCAGCAGAAAAACCTTTCTTACCTTATTTAAGTTGGGGTGTGATATTTTCTACTTCCACGCAGTCTTCCACTCTCTCTGAAATTGGTGTTTTCCTTTAATTTAAGTGATCAGAAGTCAGGATATGCTGCTAGGGACCAGTGGTTAACATTCTCCTCCCAGACAGCCTAAGTATAAGTGGAAAAGAAAGAACTTTAGTTCAACTTTTCTAGAAACCTAAGAGTGAGGTTTTTGTGTTTTCACTCTTTTGAAGGGTGTTTATAAGCTGGGCAATTCCTGCTTGCCACATCTCTTGAAAATGGTTTGAGAAGTCTGCAGTCTAAAGAAAAATCAAGAGGGAAGGGAGGGAGGAAGGAAAAGAAAGGAAGGGGAGGAAGGGAGAAAGAGAGAGAGAGAGAGAGAGAAAGAGAGAGAGAGAGAGAAAGAGAGAAAGAGAGAGAGAAAGAGAGAGAGAAAGAGAGAGAGAAAGAGAGAGAGAAAGAGAGAGAGAAAGAGAGAGAGAAAGAGAGAGAGAAAGAGAGAGAGAAAGAGA